>OX031008.1:112693183-113032831 GCA_943735925.1 Pollenia amentaria
GTCCTGGAGTTATATCGTTTTTGCTAAAAGCCTTACTCGAAATTCACATACTACTTGATTCTGTTCTCCGGTTACCTCAAAATAACTTTAGTGCAAATTACGAAAGTAATTTGGGTTAAATTTAAAAACGCTTTGAGATTAACGCTTGAAAATTATATTCTGTGCAGAAAAAAGCGTGTGGGGGGTAGCGGGTAAAAAAAATGTAAAACGCTTACCATTTAACCATGGTTTTTCAAGCGTTTTTTAGATAAAAAGCTTAACAACATACAGTGAGCAGTGACTTTGGACCAAAATTGATAGTCTGAAAAAAAAAGCCGCTTCAAAATCTAGAAGATTAAGCTAAACCGATTTCAAACGCTTAAGTAGTTCTGGAGTTATAGCGTTATTGCTAAAAGCTTTACTCGAAATTCACCTACTACTTGATTCTGTTCTCCGGTTACCTTAAAATAACTATAGTGAAAATTACAAAAGTAATTTGAGCTTAATTTAAAAACGCTTTGAGATTAACGCTTGAAAATTATATGCTGTGCAGAAAAAAGCGTGTGGGGGGTAGCGGGTAAAAAAAATGTAAAACGCTTACCATTTAACCATGGTTTTTCAAGCGTTTTTTAGATAAAAAGCTTAACAACATACAGTGAGCGAGGACTTTGGACAAAAATTGATAGGCTGAAAAAAAAGCCGTTTCAAAATCTACAAGATTAAGTTAAACCGATTTCAAACGCTTAAGTAGTTCTGGAGTTATAGCGTTTTTGCTAAAAGCTTTACTTGAAATTCACCTACTACTTGATTCTGTTCTCCGGTTACCTTAAAATAACTATAGTGAAAATTACAAAAGTAATTTGAGCTTAATTTAAAAACGCTTTGAGATTAACGCTTGAAAATTATATTCTGTGCAGAAAAAAGCGTGTGGGGGGTAGCGGGTAAAAAAAATGTAAAACGCTTACCATTTAACCATGGTTTTTCAAGCGTTTTTTAGATAAAAAGCTTAACAACATACAGTGAGCAGTGACTTTGGACCAAAATTGATAGTCTGAAAAAAAAAGCCGCTTCAAAATCTAGAAGATTAAGCTAAACCGATTTCAAACGCTTAAGTAGTTCTGGAGTTATAGCGTTATTGCTAAAAGCTTTACTCGAAATTCACCTACTACTTGATTCTGTTCTCCGGTTACCTTAAAATAACTATAGTGAAAATTACAAAAGTAATTTGAGCTTAATTTAAAAACGCTTTGAGATTAACGCTTGAAAATTATATGCTGTGCAGAAAAAAGCGTGTGGGGGGTAGCGGGTAAAAAAAATGTAAAACGCTTACCATTTAACCATGGTTTTTCAAGCGTTTTTTAGATAAAAAGCTTAACAACATACAGTGAGCGAGGACTTTGGACAGAAATTGATAGGCTGAAAAAAAAGCCGTTTCAAAATCTACAAGATTAAGCTAAACCGATTTCAAACGCTTAAGTAGTTCTGGAGTTATAGCGTTTTTGCTAAAAGCTTTACTCGAAATTCACCTACTACTTGATTCTGTTCTCCGGTTACCTTAAAATAACTATAGTGAAAATTACAAAAGTAATTTGAGCTTAATTTAAAAACGCTTTGAGATTAACGCTTGAAAATTATATGCTGTGCAGAAAAAAGCGTGTGGGGGGTAGCGGGTAAAAAAAATGTAAAACGCTTACCATTTAACCATGGTTTTTCAAGCGTTTTTTAGATAAAAAGCTTAACAACATACAGTGAGCGAGGACTTTGGACAGAAATTGATAGGCTGAAAAAAAAGCCGCTTCAAAATCTACAAGATTAAGCTAAACCGATTTCAAACGCTTAAGTAGTTCTGGAGTTATAGCGTTTTTGCTAAAAGCTTTACTCGAAATTCACCTACTACTTGATTCTGTTCTCCGGTTACCTTAAAATAACTATAGTGAAAATTACAAAAGTAATTTGAGCTTAATTTAAAAACGCTTTGAGATTAACGCTTGAAAATTATATGCTGTGCAGAAAAAAGCGTGTGGGGGGTAGCGGGTAAAAAAAATGTAAAACGCTTACCATTTAACCATGGTTTTTCAAGCGTTTTTTAGATAAAAAGCTTAACAACATACAGTGAGCGAGGACTTTGGACAGAAATTGATAGGCTGAAAAAAAAGCCGTTTCAAAATCTACAAGATTAAGCTAAACCGATTTCAAACGCTTAAGTAGTTCTGGAGTTATAGCGTTTTTGCTAAAAGCTTTACTCGAAATTCACCTACTACTTGATTCTGTTCTCCGGTTACCTTAAAATAACTATAGTGAAAATTACAAAAGTAATTTGAGCTTAATTTAAAAACGCTTTGAGATTAACGCTTGAAAATTATATGCTGTGCAGAAAAAAGCGTGTGGGGGGTAGCGGGTAAAAAAAATGTAAAACGCTTACCATTTAACCATGGTTTTTCAAGCGTTTTTTAGATAAAAAGCTTAACAACATACAGTGAGCGAGGACTTTGGACAGAAATTGATAGGCTGAAAAAAAAGCCGCTTCAAAATCTACAAGATTAAGCTAAACCGATTTCAAACGCTTAAGTAGTTCTGGAGTTATAGCGTTTTTGCTAAAAGCTTTACTCGAAATTCACCTACTACTTGATTCTGTTCTCCGGTTACCTTAAAATAACTATAGTGAAAATTACAAAAGTAATTTGAGCTTAATTTAAAAACGCTTTGAGATTAACGCTTGAAAATTATATGCTGTGCAGAAAAAAGCGTGTGGGGGGTAGCGGGTAAAAAAAATGTAAAACGCTTACCATTTAACCATGGTTTTTCAAGCGTTTTTTAGATAAAAAGCTTAACAACATACAGTGAGCGAGGACTTTGGACAAAAATTGATAGGCTGAAAAAAAAGCCGCTTCAAAATCTACAAGATTAAGCTAAACCGATTTCAAACGCTTAAGTAGTTCTGGAGTTATAGCGTTTTTGCTAAAAGCTTTACTCGAAATTCACCTACTACTTGATTCTGTTCTCCGGTTACCTCAAAATAACTTAAGTGCAAATTACGGAAGTAATTTGGGTTAAATTTAAAAACGCTTTGAGATTAACGCTTGAAAATTATATGCTGTGCTGAAAAAAGCGTGTGGGGGGGGTAGCGGGTAAAAAAAATGTAAAACGCTTACCATTTAACCATGGTTTTTCAAGCGTTTTTTAGATAAAAAGCTTAACAACATACAGTGAGCAGTGACTTTGGACCAAAATTGATAGTCTGAAAAAAAAAGCCGCTTCAAAATCTAGAAGATTAAGCTAAACCGATTTCAAACGCTTAAGTGGTTCTGGAGTTATAGCGTTATTGCTAAAAGCTTTACTCGAAATTCACCTACTACTTGATTCTGTTCTCCGGTTACCTTAAAATAACTATAGTGAAAATTACAAAAGTAATTTGAGCTTAATTTAAAAACGCTTTGAGATTAACGCTTGAAAATTATATGCTGTGCAGAAAAAAGCGTGTGGGGGGTAGCGGGTAAAAAAAATGTAAAACGCTTACCATTTAACCATGGTTTTTCAAGCGTTTTTTAGATAAAAAGCTTAACAACATACAGTGAGCGAGGACTTTGGACAAAAATTGATAGGCTGAAAAAAAGCCGTTTCAAAATCTACAAGATTAAGCTAAACCGATTTCAAACGCTTAAGTAGTTCTGGAGTTATAGCGTTTTTGCTAAAAGCTTTACTCGAAATTCACCTACTACTTGATTCTGTTCTCCGGTTACCTTAAAATAACTATAGTGAAAATTACAAAAGTAATTTGAGCTTAATTTAAAAACGCTTTGAGATTAACGCTTGAAAATTATATGCTGTGCAGAAAAAAGCGTGTGGGGGGTAGCGGGTAAAAAAAATGTAAAACGCTTACCATTTAACCATGGTTTTTCAAGCGTTTTTTAGATAAAAAGCTTAACAACATACAGTGAGCGAGGACTTTGGACAGAAATTGATAGGCTGAAAAAAAGCCGCTTCAAAATCTACAAGATTAAGCTAAACCGATTTCAAACGCTTAAGTAGTTCTGGAGTTATAGCGTTTTTGCTAAAAGCTTTACTCGAAATTTACCTACTACTTGATTCTGTTCTCCGGTTACCTTAAAATAACTATAGTGAAAATTACAAAAGTAATTTGAGCTTAATTTAAAAACGCTTTGAGATTAACGCTTGAAAATTATATGCTGTGCAGAAAAAAGCGTGTGGGGGGTAGCGGGTAAAATAAATGTAAAACGCTTACCATTTAACCATGGTTTTTCAAGCGTTTTTTAGATAAAAAGCTTAACAACATACAGTGAGCGAGGACTTTGGACAGAAATTGATAGGCTGAAAAAAAGCCGCTTCAAAATCTACAAGATTAAGCTAAACCGATTTCAAACGCTTAAGTAGTTCTGGAGTTATAGCGTTTTTGCTAAAAGCTTTACTCGAAATTCACCTACTACTTGATTCTGTTCTCCGGTTACCTCAAAATAACTTAAGTGCAAATTACGGAAGTAATTTGGGTTAAATTTAAAAACGCTTTGAGATTAACGCTTGAAAATTATATGCTGTGCTGAAAAAAGCGTGTGGGGGGTAGCGGGTAAAAAAAATGTAAAACGCTTACCATTTAACCATGGTTTTTCAAGCGTTTTTTAGATAAAAAGCTTAACAACATACAGTGAGCGAGGACTTTGGACAGAAATTGATAGGCTGAAAAAAAAGCCGCTTCAAAATCTACAAGATTAAGCTAAACCGATTTCAAACGCTTAAGTAGTTCTGGAGTTATAGCGTTTTTGCTAAAAGCTTTACTCGAAATTCACCTACTACTTGATTCTGTTCTCCGGTTACCTTAAAATAACTAAAGTGAAAATTACAAAAGTAATTTGAGCTTAATTTAAAAACGCTTTGAGATTAACGCTTGAAAATTATATGCTGTGCAGAAAAAAGCGTGTGGGGGGTAGCGGGAAAAAAAAAGGTAAAACGCTTACCATTTAACCATGGTTTTTCAAGCGTTTTTTAGATAAAAAGCTTAACAACATACAGTGAGCGAGGACTTTGGACAAAAATTGATAGGCTGAAAAAAAAGCCGCTTCAAAATCTACAAGATTAAGCTAAACCGATTTCAAACGCTTAAGTAGTTCTGGAGTTATAGCGTTTTTGCTAAAAGCTTTACTCGAAATTCACCTACTACTTGACTCTGTTCTCCGGTTACCTCAAAATAACTTAAGTGCAAATTACGGAAGTAATTTGGGTTAAATTTAAAAACGCTTTGAGATTAACGCTTGAAAATTATATGCTGTGCTGAAAAAAGCGTGTGGGGGGTAGCGGGTAAAAAAAATGTAAAGCGCTTACCATTTAACCATGGTTTTTCAAGCGTTTTTTAGATAAAAAGCTTAACAACATACAGTGAGCGAGGACTTTGGACAAAAATTGATAGGCTGAAAAAAAAGCCGCTTCAAAATCTACAAGATTAAGCTAAACCGATTTCAAACGCTTAAGTAGTTCTGGAGTTATAGCGTTTTTGCTAAAAGCTTTACTCGAAATTCACCTACTACTTGATTCTGTTCTCCGGTTTCCTCAAAATAACTTAAGTGCAAATTACGGAAGTAATTTGGGTTAAATTTAAAAACGCTTTGAGATTAACGCTTGAAAATTATATGCTGTGCTGAAAAAAGCGTGTGGGGGGTAGCGGGTAAAAAAAATGTAAAACGCTTACCATTTAACCATGGTTTTTCAAGCGTTTTTTAGATAAAAAGCTTAACAACATACAGTGAGCGAGGACTTTGGACAAAAATTGATAGGCTGAAAAAAAAGCCGCTTCAAAATCTACAAGATTAAGCTAAACCGATTTCAAACGCTTAAGTAGTTCTGGAGTTATAGCGTTTTTGCTAAAAGCTTTACTCGAAATTCAACTACTACTTGATTCTGTTCTCCGGTTACCTCAAAATAACTTAAGTGCAAATTACGGAAGTAATTTGGGTTAAATTTAAAAACGCTTTGAGATTAACGCTTGAAAATTATATGCTGTGCTGAAAAAAGCGTGTGGGGGGTAGCGGGTAAAAAAAATGTAAAACGCTTACCATTTAACCATGGTTTTTCAAGCGTTTTTTAGATAAAAAGCTTAACAACATACAGTGAGCGAGGACTTTGGACAAAAATTGATAGGCTGAAAAAAAGCCGCTTCAAAATCTACAAGATTAAGCTAAACCGATTTCAAACGCTTAAGTAGTTCTGGAGTTATAGCGTTTTTGCTAAAAGCTTTACTCGAAATTCACCTACTACTTGATTCTGTTCTCCGGTTTCCTCAAAATAACTTAAGTGCAAATTACGGAAGTAATTTGGGTTAAATTTAAAAACGCTTTGAGATTAACGCTTGAAAATTATATGCTGTGCTGAAAAAAGCGTGTGGGGGGTAGCGGGTAAAAAAAATGTAAAACGCTTACCATTTAACCATGGTTTTTCAAGCGTTTTTTAGATAAAAAGCTTAACAACATACAGTGAGCGAGGACTTTGGACAAAAATTGATAGGCTGAAAAAAAAGCCGCTTCAAAATCTACAAGATTAAGCTAAACCGATTTCAAACGCTTAAGTAGTTCTGGAGTTATAGCGTTTTTGCTAAAAGCTTTACTCGAAATTCACCTACTACTTGATTCTGTTCTCCGGTTTCCTCAAAATAACTTAAGTGCAAATTACGGAAGTAATTTGGGTTAAATTTAAAAACGCTTTGAGATTAACGCTTGAAAATTATATGCTGTGCTGAAAAAAGCGTGTGGGGGGTAGCGGGTAAAAAAAATGTAAAACGCTTACCATTTAACCATGGTTTTTCAAGCGTTTTTTAGATAAAAAGCTTAACAACATACAGTGAGCGAGGACTTTGGACAAAAATTGATAGGCTGAAAAAAAAAGCCGCTTCAAAATCTACAAGATTAAGCTAAACCGATTTCAAACGCTTAAGTAGTTCTGGAGTTATAGCGTTTTTGCTAAAAGCTTTACTCGAAATTCACCTACTACTTGATTCTGTTCTCCGGTTACCTCAAAATAACTTAAGTGCAAATTACGGAAGTAATTTGGGTTAAATTTAAAAACGCTTTGAGATTAACGCTTGAAAATTATATGCTGGGCTGAAAAAAGCGTGTGGGGGGTAGCGGGGAAAAAAAATGTAAAACGCTTACCATTTAACCATGGTTTTTCAAGCGTTTTTTAGATAAAAAGCTTAACAACATACAGTGAGCGAGGACTTTGGACAAAAATTGATAGGCTGAAAAAAAAGCCGCTTCAAAATCTACAAGATTAAGCTAAACCGATTTCAAACGCTTAAGTAGTTCTGGAGTTATAGCGTTTTTGCTAAAAGCTTTACTCGAAATTCACCTACTACTTGATTCTGTTCTCCGGTTACCTCAAAATAACTTAAGTGCAAATTACGGAAGTAATTTGGGTTAAATTTAAAAACGCTTTGAGATTAACGCTTGAAAATTATATGCTGTGCTGAAAAAAGCGTGTGGGGGGTAGCGGGTAAAAAAAATGTAAAACGCTTACCATTTAACCATGGTTTTTCAAGCGTTTTTTAGATAAAAAGCTTAACAACATACAGTGAGCGAGGACTTTGGACAAAAATTGATAGGCTGAAAAAAAGCCGCTTCAAAATCTACAAGATTAAGCTAAACCGATTTCAAACGCTTAAGTAGTTCTGGAGTTATAGCGTTTTTGCTAAAAGCTTTACTCGAAATTCACCTACTACTTGATTCTGATCTCCGGTTTCCTCAAAATAACTTAAGTGCAAATTACGGAAGTAATTTGGGTTAAATTTAAAAACGCTTTGAGATTAACGCTTGAAAATTATATGCTGTGCTGAAAAAAGCGTGTGGGGGGTAGCGGGTAAAAAAAATGTAAAACGCTTACCATTTAACCATGGTTTTTCAAGCGTTTTTTAGATAAAAAGCTTAACAACATACAGTGAGCGAGGACTTTGGACAAAAATTGATAGGCTGAAAAAAGCCGCTTCAAAATCTACAAGATTAAGCTAAACCGATTTCAAACGCTTAAGTAGTTCTGGAGTTATAGCGTTTTTGCTAAAAGCTTTACTCGAAATTCACCTACTACTTGATTCTGATCTCCGGTTTCCTCAAAATAACTTAAGTGCAAATTACGGAAGTAATTTGGGTTAAATTTAAAAACGCTTTGAGATTAACGCTTGAAAATTATATGCTGTGCTGAAAAAAGCGTGTGGGGGGTAGCGGGTAAAAAAAATGTAAAACGCTTACCATTTAACCATGGTTTTTCAAGCGTTTTTTAGATAAAAAGCTTAACAACATACAGTGAGCGAGGACTTTGGACAAAAATTGATAGGCTGAAAAAAAGCCGCTTCAAAATCTACAAGATTAAGCTAAACCGATTTCAAACGCTTAAGTAGTTCTGGAGTTATAGCGTTTTTGCTAAAAGCTTTACTCGAAATTCACCTACTACTTGATTCTGATCTCCGGTTTCCTCAAAATAACTTAAGTGCAAATTACGGAAGTAATTTGGGTTAAATTTAAAAACGCTTTGAGATTAACGCTTGAAAATTATATGCTGTGCTGAAAAAAGCGTGTGGGGGGTAGCGGGTAAAAAAAATGTAAAACGCTTACCATTTAACCATGGTTTTTCAAGCGTTGTTTAGATAAAAAGCTTAACAACATACAGTGAGCGAGGACTTTGGACAAAAATTGATAGGCTGAAAAAAAAGCCGCTTCAAAATCTACAAGATTAAGCTAAACCGATTTCAAACGCTTAAGTAGTTCTGGAGTTATAGCGTTTTTGCTAAAAGCTTTACTCGAAATTCACCTACTACTTGATTCTGATCTCCGGTTTCCTCAAAATAACTTAAGTGCAAATTACGGAAGTAATTTGGGTTAAATTTAAAAACGCTTTGAGATTAACGCTTGAAAATTATATGCTGTGCTGAAAAAAGCGTGTGGGGGGTAGCGGGTAAAAAAAATGTAAAACGCTTACCATTTAACCATGGTTTTTCAAGCGTTGTTTAGATAAAAAGCTTAACAACATACAGTGAGCGAGGACTTTGGACAAAAATTGATAGGCTAAAAAAAAGCCGCTTCAAAATCTACAAGATTAAGCTAAACCGATTTCAAACGCTTAAGTAGTTCTGGAGTTATAGCGTTTTTGCTAAAAGCTTTACTCGAAATTCACCTACTACTTGATTCTGATCTCCGGTTTCCTCAAAATAACTTAAGTGCAAATTACGGAAGTAATTTGGGTTAAATTTAAAAACGCTTTGAGATTAACGCTTGAAAATTATATGCTGTGCTGAAAAAAGCGTGTGGGGGGTAGCGGGTAAAAAAAATGTAAAACGCTTACCATTTAACCATGGTTTTTCAAGCGTTTTTTAGATAAAAAGCTTAACAACATACAGTGAGCGAGGACTTTGGACAAAAATTGATAGGCTGAAAAAAAAGCCGCTTTAAAATCTACAAGATTAAGCTAAACCGATTTCAAACGCTTAAGTAGTTCTGGAGTTATAGCGTTTTTGCTAAAAGCTTTACTCGAAATTCACCTACTACTTGATTCTGATCTCCGGTTTCCTCAAAATAACTTAAGTGCAAATTACGGAAGTAATTTGGGTTAAATTTAAAAACGCTTTGAGATTAACGCTTGAAAATTATATGCTGTGCTGAAAAAAGCGTGTGGGGGGTAGCGGGTAAAAAAAATGTAAAACGCTTACCATTTAACCATGGTTTTTCAAGCGTTTTTTAGATAAAAAGCTTAACAACATACAGTGAGCGAGGACTTTGGACAAAAATTGATAGGCTGAAAAAAAGCCGCTTCAAAATCTACAAGATTAAGCTAAACCGATTTCAAACGCTTAAGTAGTTCTGGAGTTATAGCGTTTTTGCTAAAAGCTTTACTCGAAATTCACCTACTACTTGATTCTGATCTCCGGTTTCCTCAAAATAACTTAAGTGCAAATTACGGAAGTAATTTGGGTTAAATTTAAAAACGCTTTGAGATTAACGCTTGAAAATTATATGCTGTGCTGAAAAAAGCGTGTGGGGGGTAGCGGGTAAAAAAAATGTAAAACGCTTACCATTTAACCATGGTTTTTCAAGCGTTGTTTAGATAAAAAGCTTAACAACATACAGTGAGCGAGGACTTTGGACAAAAATTGATAGGCTGAAAAAAAAGCCGCTTCAAAATCTACAAGATTAAGCTAAACCGATTTCAAACGCTTAAGTAGTTCTGGAGTTATAGCGTTTTTGCTAAAAGCTTTACTCGAAATTCACCTACTACTTGATTCTGATCTCCGGTTTCCTCAAAATAACTTAAGTGCAAATTACGGAAGTAATTTGGGTTAAATTTAAAAACGCTTTGAGATTAACGCTTGAAAATTATATGCTGTGCTGAAAAAAGCGTGTGGGGGGTAGCGGGTAAAAAAAATGTAAAACGCTTACCATTTAACCATGGTTTTTCAAGCGTTGTTTAGATAAAAAGCTTAACAACATACAGTGAGCGAGGACTTTGGACAAAAATTGATAGGCTGAAAAAAAAGCCGCTTCAAAATCTACAAGATTAAGCTAAACCGATTTCAAACGCTTAAGTAGTTCTGGAGTTATAGCGTTTTTGCTAAAAGCTTTACTCGAAATTCACCTACTACTTGATTCTGATCTCCGGTTTCCTCAAAATAACTTAAGTGCAAATTACGGAAGTAATTTGGGTTAAATTTAAAAACGCTTTGAGATTAACGCTTGAAAATTATATGCTGTGCTGAAAAAAGCGTGTGGGGGGTAGCGGGTAAAAAAAATGTAAAACGCTTACCATTTAACCATGGTTTTTCAAGCGTTTTTTAGATAAAAAGCTTAACAACATACAGTGAGCGAGGACTTTGGACAAAAATTGATAGGCTGAAAAAAAAGCCGCTTTAAAATCTACAAGATTAAGCTAAACCGATTTCAAACGCTTAAGTAGTTCTGGAGTTATAGCGTTTTTGCTAAAAGCTTTACTCGAAATTCACCTACTACTTGATTCTGTTCTCCGGTTTCCTCAAAATAACTTAAGTGCAAATTACGGAAGTAATTTGGGTTAAATTTAAAAACGCTTTGAGATTAACGCTTGAAAATTATATGCTGTGCTGAAAAAAGCGTGTGGGGGGTAGCGGGTAAAAAAAATGTAAAACACTTACCATTTAACCATGGTTTTTCAAGCGTTTTTTAGATAAAAAGCTTAACAACATACAGTGAGCGAGGACTTTGGACAAAAATTGATAGGCTGAAAAAAAAGCCGCTTCAAAATCTACAAGATTAAGCTAAACCGATTTCAAACGCTTAAGTAGTTCTGGAGTTATAGCGTTTTTGCTAAAAGCTTTACTCGAAATTCACCTACTACTTGATTCTGTTCTCCGGTTACCTCAAAATAACTTAAGTGCAAATTACGGAAGTAATTTGGGTTAAATTTAAAAACGCTTTGAGATTAACGCTTGAAAATTATATGCTGTGCTGAAAAAAGCGTGTGGGGGGTAGCGGGTAAAAAAAATGTAAAACGCTTACCATTTAACCATGGTTTTTCAAGCGTTTTTTAGATAAAAAGCTTAACAACATACAGTGAGCGAGGACTTTGGACAAAAATTGATAGGCTGAAAAAAAGCCGCTTCAAAATCTACAAGATTAAGCTAAACCGATTTCAAACGCTTAAGTAGTTCTGGAGTTATAGCGTTTTTGCTAAAAGCTTTACTCGAAATTCACCTACTACTTGATTCTGTTCTCCGGTTTCCTCAAAATAACTTAAGTGCAAATTACGGAAGTAATTTGGGTTAAATTTAAAAACGCTTTGAGATTAACGCTTGAAAATTATATGCTGTGCTGAAAAAAGCGTGTGGGGGGTAGCGGGTAAAAAAAATGTAAAACGCTTACCATTTAACCATGGTTTTTCAAGCGTTTTTTAGATAAAAAGCTTAACAACATACAGTGAGCGAGGACTTTGGACAAAAATTAATAGGCTGAAAAAAAAACCGCTTCAAAATCTACAAGATTAAGCTAAACCGATTTCAAACGCTTAAGTAGTTCTGGAGTTATAGCGTTTTTGCTAAAAGCTTTACTCGAAATTCACCTACTACTTGATTCTGTTCTCCGGTTACCTCAAAATAACTTAAGTGCAAATTACGGAAGTAATTTGGGTTAAATTTAAAAACGCTTTGAGATTAACGCTTGAAAATTATATGCTGTGCTGAAAAAAGCGTGTGGGGGGGGTAGCGGGTAAAAAAAATGTAAAACGCTTACCATTTAACCATGGTTTTTCAAGCGTTTTTTAGATAAAAAGCTTAACAACATACAGTGAGCGAGGACTTTGGACAAAAATTGATAGGCTGAAAAAAAAGCCGCTTCAAAATCTACAAGATTAAGCTAAACCGATTTCAAACGCTTAAGTAGTTCTGGAGTTATAGCGTTTTTGCTAAAAGCTTTACTCGAAATTCACCTACTACTTGATTCTGTTCTCCGGTTACCTCAAAATAACTTAAGTGCAAATTACGGAAGTAATTTGGGTTAAATTTAAAAACGCTTTGAGATTAACGCTTGAAAATTATATGCTGTGCTGAAAAAAGCGTGTGGGGGGTAGCGGGTAAAAAAAATGTAAAACGCTTACCATTTAACCATGGTTTTTCAAGCGTTTTTTAGATAAAAAGCTTAACAACATACAGTGAGCGAGGACTTTGGACAAAAATTGATAGGCTGAAAAAAAGCCGCTTCAAAATCTACAAGATTAAGCTAAACCGATTTCAAACGCTTAAGTAGTTCTGGAGTTATAGCGTTTTTGCTAAAAGCTTTACTCGAAATTCACCTACTACTTGATTCTGTTCTCCGGTTACCTCAAAATAACTTAAGTGCAAATTACGGAAGTATTGGGTTAAATTTAAAAACGCTTTGAGATTAACGCTTGAAAATTATATGCTGTGCTGAAAAAAGCGTGTGGGGGGTAGCGGGTAAAAAAAATGTAAAACGCTTACCATTTAACCATGGTTTTTCAAGCGTTTTTTAGATAAAAAGCTTAACAACATACAGTGAGCGAGGACTTTGGACAAAAATTGATAGGCTGAAAAAAAGCTGTTTCAAAATCTACAAGATTAAGCTAAACCGATTTCAAACGCTTAAGTAGTTCTGGAGTTATAGCGTTATTGCTAAAAGCTTTACTCGAAATTCACCTACTACTTGATTCTGTTCTCCGGTTACCTCAAAATAACTTAAGTGCAAATTACGGAAGTATTGGGTTAAATTTAAAAACGCTTTGAGATTAACGCTTGAAAATTATATGCTGTGCTGAAAAAAGCGTGTGGGGGGTAGCGGGTAAAAAAAATGTAAAACGCTTACCATTTAACCATGGTTTTTCAAGCGTTTTTTAGATAAAAAGCTTAACAACATACAGTGAGCGAGGACTTTGGACAAAAATTGATAGGCTGAAAAAAAGCCGCTTCAAAATCTACAAGATTAAGCTAAACCGATTTAAAACGCTTAAGTAGTTCTGGAGTTATAGCGTTTTTGCTAAAAGCTTTACTCGAAATTCACCTACTACTTGATTCTGTTCTCCGGTTTCCTCAAAATAACTTAAGTGCAAATTACGGAAGTAATTTGGGTTAAATTTAAAAACGCTTTGACATTAACGCTTGAAAATTATATTCTGTGCAGAAAAAAGCGTGTGGGGGGTAGCGGGTAAAAAAAATGTAAAACGCTTACCATTTAACCATGGTTTTTCAAGCGTTTTTTAGATAAAAAGCTTAACAACATACAGTGAGCGAGGACTTTGGACAAAAATTGATAGGCTGAAAAAAAGCCGCTTCAAAATCTACAAGATTAAGCTAAACCGATTTCAAACGCTTAAGTAGTTCTGGAGTTATAGCGTTTTTGCTAAAAGCTTTACTCGAAATTCACCTACTACTTGATTCTGTTCTCCGGTTACCTCAAAATAACTTAAGTGCAAATTACGGAAGTAATTTGGGTTAAATTTAAAAACGCTTTGAGATTAACGCTTGAAAATTATATGCTGTGCTGGAAAAAGCGTGTGGGGGGTAGCGGGTAAAAAAAATGTAAAACGCTTACCATTTAACCATGGTTTTTCAAGCGTTTTTTAGATAAAAAGCTTAACAACATACAGTGAGCGAGGACTTTGGACAAAAATTGATAGGCTGAAAAAAAAGCCGCTTCAAAATCTACAAGATTAAGTTAAACCGATTTCAAACGCTTAAGTAGTTCTGGAGTTATAGCGTTTTTGCTAAAAGCTTTACTCGAAATTCACCTACTACTTGATTCTGTTCTCCGGTTACCTCAAAATAACTTAAGTGCAAATTACGGAAGTAATTTGGGTTAAATTTAAAAACGCTTTGAGATTAACGCTTGAAAATTATATGCTGTGCTGGAAAAAGCGTGTGGGGGGTAGCGGGTAAAAAAAATGTAAAACGCTTACCATTTAACCATGGTTTTTCAAGCGTTTTTTAGATAAAAAGCTTAACAACATACAGTGAGCGAGGACTTTGGACAAAAATTGATAGGCTGAAAAAAAAGCCGCTTCAAAATCTACAAGATTAAGCTAAACCGATTTCAAACGCTTAAGTAGTTCTGGAGTTATAGCGTTTTTGCTAAAAGCTTTACTCGAAATTCACCTACTACTTGATTCTGTTCTCCGGTTACCTCAAAATAACTTAAGTGCAAATTACGGAAGTAATTTGGGTTAAATTTAAAAACGCTTGAAAATTATATGCTGTGCTGAAAAAAGCGTGTGGGGGGTAGCGGGTAAAAAAAATGTAAAACGCTTACCATTTAACCATGGTTTTTCAAGCGTTTTTTAGATAAAAAGCTTAACAACATACAGTGAGCGAGGACTTTGGACAAAAATTGATAGGCTGAAAAAAAAGCCGCTTCAAAATCTACAAGATTAAGCTAAATTGATTTCAAACGCTTAAGTAGTTCTGGAGTTATAGCGTTTTTGCTAAAAGCTTTACTCGAAATTCACCTACTACTTGATTCTGTTCTCCGGTTACCTCAAAATAACTTTAGTGCAAATTACGAAAGTAATTTGGGTTAAATTTAAAAACGCTTTGAGATTAACGCTTGAAAATTATATGCTGTGCAGAAAAAAGCGTGTGGAGGGTAGCGGGTAAAAAAAATGTAAAACGCTTACCATTTAACCATGGTTTTTCAAGCGTTTTTTAGATAAAAAGCTTAACAACATACAGTGAGCGAGGACTTTGGACAAAAATTGATAGGCTGAAAAAAAAGCCGCTTCAAAATCTACAAGATTAAGCTAAACCGATTTCAAACGCTTAAGTAGTTCTGGAGTTATAGCGTTTTTGCTAAAAGCTTTACTCGAAATTCACCTACTACTTGATTCTGTTCTCCGGTTACCTCAAAATAACTTAAGTGCAAATTACGGAAGTAATTTGGGTTAAATTTAAAAACGCTTGAAAATTATATGCTGTGCTGAAAAAAGCGTGTGGGGGGTAGCGGGTAAAAAAAATGTAAAACGCTTACCATTTAACCATGGTTTTTCAAGCGTTTTTTAGATAAAAAGCTTAACAACATACAGTGAGCGAGGACTTTGGACAAAAATTGATAGGCTGAAAAAAAAGCCGCTTCAAAATCTACAAGATTAAGCTAAATTGATTTCAAACGCTTAAGTAGTTCTGGAGTTATAGCGTTTTTGCTAAAAGCTTTACTCGAAATTCACCTACTACTTGATTCTGTTCTCCGGTTACCTCAAAATAACTTTAGTGCAAATTACGAAAGTAATTTGGGTTAAATTTAAAAACGCTTTGAGATTAACGCTTGAAAATTATATGCTGTGCAGAAAAAAGCGTGTGGAGGGTAGCGGGTAAAAAAAATGTAAAACGCTTACCATTTAACCATGGTTTTTCAAGCGTTTTTTAGATAAAAAGCTTAACAACATACAGTGAGCGAGGACTTTGGACAAAAATTGATAGGCTAAAAAAAAAGCCGCTTCAAAATCTACAAGATTAAGCTAAACCGATTTCAAACGCTTAAGTAGTTCTGGAGTTATAGCGTTTTTGCTAAAAGCTTTACTCGAAATTCACCTACTACTTGATTCTGTTCTCCGGTTACCTCAAAATAACTTTAGTGAAAATTACAAAAGTAATTTGAGTTAAATTTAAAAACGCTTTGAGATTAACGCTTGAAAATGATATGCTGTGCTGAAAAAAGCGTGTGGGGGGTAGCGGGTAAAAAAAATGTAAAACGCTTACCATTTAACCATGGTTTTTCAAGCGTTTTTTAGATAAAAAGCTTAACAACATACAGTGAGCGAGGACTTTGGACAAAAATTGATAGGCTGAAAAAAAGCTGCTTCAAAATCTACAAGATTAAGCTAAACCGATTTCAAACGCTTAAGTAGTTCTGGAGTTATAGCGTTATTGCTAAAAGCTTTACTCGAAATTCACCTACTACTTGATTCTGTTCTCCGGTTACCTCAAAATAACTTAAGTGCAAATTACGGAAGTAATTTGGGTTAAATTTAAAAACGCTTTGAGATTAACGCTTGAAAATTATATGCTGTGCAGAAAAAAGCGTGTGGGGGGTAGCGGGTAAAAAAAATGTAAAACGCTTACCATTTAACCATGGTTTTTCAAGCGTTTTTTAGATAAAAAGCTTAACAACATACAGTGAGCGAGGACTTTGGACAAAAATTGATAGGCTAAAAAAAAAGCCGCTTCAAAATCTACAAGATTAAGCTAAACCGATTTCAAACGCTTAAGTAGTTCTGGAGTTATAGCGTTTTTGCTAAAAGCTTTACTCGAAATTCACCTACTACTTGATTCTGTTCTCCGGTTACCTCAAAATAACTTAAGTGCAAATTACGGAAGTAATTTGGGTTAAATTTAAAAACGCTTTGAGATTAACGCTTGAAAATTATATTCTGTGCAGAAAAAAGCGTGTGGGGGGTAGCGGGTAAAAAAAATGTAAAACGCTTACCATTTAACCATGGTTTTTCAAGCGTTTTTTAGATAAAAAGCTTAACAACATACAGTGAGCGAGGACTTTGGACAAAAATTGATAGGCTGAAAAAAAGCCGCTTCAAAATCTACAAGATTAAGCTAAACCGATTTCAAACGCTTAAGTAGTTCTGGAGTTATAGCGTTTTTGCTAAAAGCTTTACTCGAAATTCACCTACTAAATGATTCTGTTCTCCAGTTACCTCAAAATAACTTTAATGAAAATTACAAAAGTAATTTGAGTTAAATTTAAGAACGCTTTGAGATTAACGCTTGAAAATTATATGCTGTGCAGAAAAAAGCGTGTGGGGGCTAGCGGGTAAAAAAAAATGTAAAACGCTTACTATTTAACCATGGTTTTTCAAGCGTTTTTTAGATAAAAAGCTTAACAACATACAGTGAGCGAGGACTTTGGTAAAAATTGATAGGCTGAAAACAAAGCTGCTTCAAAATCTACAAGATTAAGCTAAACCGATTTCAAACGCTTAAGTAGTTATGGAGTTATAGCGTTTTTGCTAAAAGCTTTACTCGAAATTCACCTACTACTTGATTTTGTTCTGCGGTTACCTCAAAATAACTTTAGTGAAAATTACAAAAGTAATTTGAGTTAAATTTAAAAACGCTTTGAAATTAACGCTTGAAAATTTTATGCTGAGCAGAAAAAAGCGTGTGGGGGGTAGCGGGTAAAAAAAAATGTAAAACGCTTACTATTTAACCATGGTTTTTCAAGCGTTTTTTAGATAAAAAGCTTAACAACATACAGTGAGCGAGGACTTTGGTAAAAATTGATAGGCTGAAAAAAAGCCGCTTTAAAATCTACAAGATTAAGCTAAACCGATTTCAAACGTTTAAGTAGTTCTGGAGTTATAGCGTTTTTGCTAAAAGCTTTACTCGAAATTCACCTACTACTTGATTCTGTTCTCCGGTTACCTCAAAATAACTTTAGTGAAAATTACAAAAGTAATTTGAGTTAAATTTAAAAACGCTTTGAAATTAACGCTTGAAAATTTTATGCTGAGCAGAAAAAAGCGTGTGGGGGGTAGCGGGTAAAAAAAAATGTAAAACGCTTACTATTTAACCATGGTTTTTCAAGCGTTTTTTTAGATAAAAAGCTTAACAACATACAGTGAGCGAGGACTTTTTACAAAAATTGATAGGCTGAAAAAAAAGCCGCTTCAAAATCTACAAGAATAAGCTAAACCGATTTCAAACGCTTAAGTAGTTCTGGAGTTATATTTTAGTTTAGAAAATTGCGTCCCATGTTTCCCCAGTTATGATTGGCCGTGGTGCCTTGATAAAACCCTGGATCGTTAAAGAAATTAAGGAGAAAAAGAGTTGGGATCCTTCTTCTACAGAACGATTTGAAATATTGCGTAAATATGTTAATTATGACCTAGAACATTGGGGTTGTGATACTAAAGGTATTGAAAATACCAGACGTTTCTTGCTAGAATGGCAATCTTTCTTATACCGCTACATACCTTATGATTTAATAGTTCAACCTCCACAAAAAATCAATCAAAGACTCCGAACATTTACAGGACGTGATGAGATAGAAACCTTAATGAGTTCTCCCATCTCACAAGATTGGGTGAAATTAAGTGAAATGCTGTTGGGCACTGTGCCAGAAGGTTTCACCTTTGTGCCAAAACATAAAGCCAATTCATATTAATTAATAAAAAAGATAGTTAAGGTTAATAAAACAAAACAACTATTTTAAAAAAAAAAAAATTTGCCGGTTTTTTGATTACGAGCGCAAATCTCAATCGTTTGATTTACATTTAAACATTTGAGTTTTTCGCTCCTTATCAAAAAAAATGCAGTAGGACTTCTTTTAATAAGTTTTTGATTTAATACAAAAAAAAAAACAAAAAGAAATTTAATAATAAAAAATTAACAATTAAAAACTAATCACAATATGTAAGATTTATGCTTTCTTATAATATTCCAAAGCTTCTTCGACATCTAATTTTGAGCCTAAGAAAATGGGAGATATCTCATGGATCTTTTGGGGCATAATATCCAAAATGGGAATCTTGCCATCGCTAGCCAAACCACCAGATTCAGTCATCAAATAAGCCATGGGATTGCACTCGTACAACAAACGCAATTTACCATTAGGGGCAGATTTAGTGGCTGGATAGATGAAAATACCGCCGTATTTGATGGTACGATGAACATCAGTTACCATGGAACCTAAATAACGGAACCCAAAGCCAAAACAATAGCTGTGGCTGAGCCATACAAAGCATAACCGGCTGCAACAATTTGATTACCAGGCTGCAAGGCGTCATTATTTGTGGGTGCTCAATCGGTTTGTTTGCGGTAAATGGAGAAAATAGAACCAATTGAAACCAAACAATCAATATTGGAGGAACCGTCCAAAGGATCAAAGCAAACAATATATTTCCCCTAAAACAACAACAAACAGAGAAATTAATACATTATTTATTGTTATCAATAAATTTTTTAATTATGTAAGTAATTAAACAACTCACCTGCTTTTCAACCTCCAACTCAATAACATTATCATTTTCTTCCTATAACACGAAACGTGTTAAGGTCAAAAGCTTGACCTTGTTGTATCATGTTGTCTAAAATGAAAAACAAAGATTAGATTTTCAAAATAAAAAGAAGTGACATTTGAAAGAATTCCAAAAATCTAATACCGGCTTCGCTAACTAAAGTTTCTCTGCATAGCCGGCCTTTGGCCAGGCGCAATGATTTTCTCCTCCATGGTATAAAAAATACCGGCTTCGCTAACTAAAGATTCTCTACATAGCCGGCCTTCGGCCGGGAGCAGAGATTTTCTCCTTCATGGTATAACGAACATTGGCTTCGCTTACTAAAGCTTCTCTGCATTGCCGGTATAAGTATAATTTATTTTATGTATAAGTATAACACGAATATAAAGGTTTTACTTGTATTTTAATTAACATTCTTAAGTAAACTATTACTTACCTCTTCAGATCCTTAGGAAAGATGTGCAGCTTTTCTCCGGGAGGACATCATTTAATACACTTAGGGCTCCTGAAAAGAAGAAAAAAAATTTAAATTTGCTAAAAATTTTCTTTTGACCCATTTTATGTACTTACATTTTTTAATGCCAAATAAAACCTTTTCTGTTGAAATCTATATAAAAAAAACGGAAAAATATTTGTTTTAATAAATAAATAATGAAAAATAAAAAATTCTTTTAAAATATTCAATATTTCACGAAAAAAATTTTACTTACCTTCACAAAATCTAGAAAACAATGAAAAATCGTTGTTTGATTTTGCTTTGTGTTCATTGTTTGCGCCACAAAGATGATGCAAAGAGAAATGCAAAAAGGGCAGCTTTCGTAGAAAGACAAAAAAAAAACGTAAAATCTTCCTTCTCGTGACATATATCTGTGTAGTAATCTGTGGGCATGTGTAAACAGAAAAGCAAATGGCATGAGATTCGACTATTTCGAACACTTTTTCGTTGATAATATGTATAGAACAGTGGCATGCCACTACTTGCATGTGTAAAGGCAACGTAAAAGGCGCAATAAACTGTTTTCCGACAGTAGGCTTAATATGGGGCCTGTGGTAATTTATGGACCGACCCTCACAGAATTTACCAGTGTGATTTCTAGTCCTATAAAACTGCGACGTGGCAAATTTCATTATGATAAAACTATTTATTACATTTTTAGTACGTCTAAGCTGTTTTCCGGGACCATGGTTTATATGGGGCCCAGGGTAAATTATGGAAACTTAACACTGATTTCCAGTGATATTAAACGAATTTGCGTAAAGTCTTAAATAATTCTGTTCATTATTCCACCATTTATTTTAGTTTTTGAAACAAAATTATCAATTTTTTGGGATGGTGGTTCCACATTTTGATTCATAGCGCTGATCCTACTTTGCTAGATTTCAATCCAAAACTGCTTAGGGTAACTACAAGCAATTTGACACCAAGTTTGTTCTTTTCTTTTGAGTCTTTTCAAAATGAACTTGTTTTCAACAGACAGACGGTACGGCTAAATCGACTTAGAATTACTCAATGCGCCACGTTCAATCACTTGTGCTGTAAAAACAGCACATTCAATCACCAGTAGTGGTGGTGGAGGGTATAAAATGTAATGTCCGGCTAGATTGGCAAAATACTCCTATGTGCAACGTTTAGTTAACAAAACTACAAAAGTAACAAAACCGTGAACATAACAGACAGAATAAGAAATAATCTTAGTAAGAAAATTAGTCAAATCTGATTTAAAAAAAAACCAATTTTTTTCTTCTCATGGTGTGTGTGAAACGGTAGCAAGGCACTCATGGAAGTAAAATGTTGACAGTATTGAGGTGGAAAAAATTTCACTAGCCCTGGGGGCTAGTATACATTTTGACATTAGCGTAGAAATGTTTGACAATTTTAATTTACCATAGAACTTTGCTACCGTTTCAGTGAGGGTGAGGTTGTGTCACTTTATCATTCAAAGGAAAAAAAATATATTTGAAGTCTATTATTTTTCGAAAAAAAAAATTTAAATTTTCAAGTACCTAGAACCATAGTATAGAACTAGTATGCCAACTCGAGAGTGTTCTCAATTTTTAAGTTCACCCCTCACACATATAGGTTCTGTGTGAATTCAACACACATAAGAACAACAAAAACAAAATTTGAAATTTTTTTAATTTAAAATTTTTCACAATATAACACTTTATGTTTAGTTTTATGACACAAACACATAATTAATAATTTTTTCCAATACATTTTGCTCATTTGCTTTTGCAAAATGTTTTTATTTTTCACAAACTAATAATTTTTAAATAAATTTATTTGACATTAATTTTTTTCTGTTGTTAATATTATTAAAGCCGGCAGAGTAGCATTTTGTGGTATGAAAATAATATTTGAAATCCTAAATTATTTAAATATTTTCCGATATTGCAGAATAAAAATTTTGCAAGCATTGTTTTTAAAAGTTTATAAATGCAGCCAGCATTTAATAAATTGAAAGTTTATTGAGCTAATAAAATTTTATTTTGGAAAAAAAATCTTTCCCACATTCTATACGATTTGATGCAACTATGTTTAGTGGTGGAAATAGTTTTATACACAAATACATTTTAAAAAAATCTTACTAATGCAAACATAAATTATGTTCCACTGACAAATGAGTTATGTACCTTCCAGAGTCGGCATACTAGTTGTATACTATGCCTAGAACAACGATATTAAAAATAATTACCCTGCTTTACACAATGGTGAAAAGCAAAATATAAATTAAATTAGTTATAAAGATTTCAAACCATAAATCTCACTATGCGTCACCCGGCATGTGCAAAAATAACCTTTCAGAAAAGTTTAATTTTTAGGCGCAATTTTTAAATATGTACGTACTTATTATTTTTATACTCTTAAAAAAAATTATGGAAAAACAGGTAGATTTTGTATAGAAGTTGCTTTTTAGAAAATTTTCTCCAGAAACAATATACCTTCCGTCACTTTAAACACTGATAACTTTTCTTCAAAAAATACAAACATATGTATGTATGTTGATAAGCTTTATATTTTTATTAATACACATTTTATAGTTAGGTGTAATAATGTCTTTATTGAATATTTTTATTTCTATTAACAACCAGTACTTTGTATTGAATTAAAAAAAAAAATAAACGAAAAAAGCAAGCACATCTGAACAAACACCCATTTATTTATGATTGGCTTATATTTAAATAAAAGTTTCATTAAGAATAAAAAAAGAGTTCAATAAAAAGGAAATAACTTTTAAATTTCATAATAGTTCGAGGTTATACACATTTTCCAAAAAGATATATACAGCATAAATTATCAAAAAATTACACAAAGAAAAAAGACTAATAAGGGGAAAGACATTTTAAATAGACAGTAAATTTAAAGCGGTTTATAAACATGCAACAAACAATCGACAATTAAAAAGCCAGCGTAACTTGTAGAGCTATTAAATTTGATTTGTTTGTTGGTTGTTTAGTGGACTTAATTAGATACTTTTTTAATATAAAGGATACAAATTAGGCTATGCAAACAATAACCAGGCAATGCACAAAAAGGCCAAATATAAAAATAATTTAGAAAGTTGCTGCTCATCTTCATACTGGGTAGTGCCACGATTAGCAGCTGTTAAAAAAAATAAAAAAAAAAATTAAATATGTATATACATGTACATATAAATCAAACAAAAAATTTTAATTCAAACTTACGTGCTGGACGCGGTTCACCAAAATTAAGTGATGATGCAAAATAGCCAAATGGAAAAGCTCCAATACCAAAAGACATATGAAAACCATCGCCAAAACTAAATCCCTGAAAACCCTGTTGCGGTTCAGGTTCAGTACGTTGGCCAGCTGGACGAGGTGGTACTTTATTTCTTTTAACAAAATTGTACATTATTATATTTAAACTCTTAAATTATAAATCGTATGAACCAAACTTACCTGGGATCTTCTTGCTTTGTACTATTTCGTCCATATAAAGGTATAACTTTATCTTTGCCAATGGCTGCTTTGCACACGGGACACAATTTACGACTTGGCCTAGTCTCCAGCCACTGATGAAGACAGGGCCAACAGAATAAATGACCACACATACTTACTACAGCATCTTTAGCTGTATCTAAACATATGTTGCATTCAAAAATAGAATCCTCATTTTTATCATCCTCTTTATCACCGCCTGCCGATTTGCTGCTATTACTAGTATCAGTTTCTCTATCTTTATTTATATTAGTGGTTTCACTTCCCAAAGCACTGCCCGAAAATGAATATGCGGTCGATGAAGTGGTAGTTTTTGCTGTTGGTGTCATTTTATCATTTATTGTTGGTGCTTGTGTTGGAGAATTTCTTGCTGATGTTATTGTTGTTTCTGTTGTATTATTTGTTTCTATAAATGCGGCATTCCATACATCACCCTCTTCGGTACGGTGAGAAGTAGTTGGCAGTTCTGGTGCCGTTGCTAATGGTGTATCAGTTGACATTTTTATCTAGGTTATTTCGTGCTAAAAAAAACAAAACAAATTGAAAATTATATAATTTAGCTTAGAATTTGTAGAAGAGATTCAAAGGAACATATCTGTGCCAATATGGAAAAGTAGCTTATGCCGAATATTGTAGATTGCAGATATTCGCATTTTTGTTGAAGTTTTATTCTAGGAGTTTTTGGCTTAAAGACTGTACATTATTGTATTAGTAACAACTTTAGTATAGGCTAAGAGTTAATGTTATTAATAAACAATTTTGGTAAACAGAAAATATTTAACACCTTTTCGACTTGTAATAACTCAATTTTGTCTTTCGTTGCTGCCTTTTAAATAACGTTTTTGGTTTATTCCTTTATAATAAACCTCTTGAGTTCTTTAAATTGCAAATAAAAATAATTTAAACATAAAGAAAAATAAATGTTCCGTTCAGAACTTTTATTTAGAACTTATTCACTTTCACAACCTTTATTTACAGCTTTTATCCAAAGCTTACTATTGTGATCGACACACTTTAACGTTTGCACTACAGAGCACACAGAGGCGTCCCGAGACAGAGGATATTGTGTTTTTTCTGTTTTTTTCTTTTAAAGCTGCCCATTTTGCAATTTTCATTTCCCATCTTTTATGCCGCAATACAGTGTACACAAATTTATTTACTTAAAAATTTATTTTTAAGTTTAGCACAACACAAGTTAATAACATTAAAGTAAGTAAATAACATTACAAAGCAAAATAATATTACTAAATAATTTTTTTTTTTGAACAAAATGTTGCACAAAGGACAAAGCCTATTTAAGATCGGTACCATAATTTCTCAAGGCCCCCATACAAGATTCTTTCCGTAATAGGGTCTTTGGGTCTTAAATTAACCATAGGAACCATATAAGCCAACTTCCTAAAATCACTTAAAGGCAAACACATTTCATAAAGATAAAGATATCTAAATAATATTCCGCACAAAGAACTTCTATATGAATCTTAAACTCAATTACATAATTTTGTTCTGGCTGCTTTATGATTGCCCATGGGCCCCTAAGGGGGTACACTTGCAAAAATTAAAAAATTTGTTCCTATATACTGTGGTGTAGGGTATCATATGATCAGGATTGACCGACTATACTTCTTTTTTTTTGTTTTTTACTTTGAGTCAACACTCAGGAGAGTCAACATAATGGAATGCATTGTGTTGGTATTAGGAAAATAGGTTATGGGGAGAAGGAGAGAGGGAGTAGCATGTGGAATTTTAATTTGAACTTTTCTAAATTGTAGCCGACAGGGAAGACTTCTGCCTGAAGTCTATTCCATACACGGCTAGTTCGACCGAGAAACGAATTTCCTCTGTAATCCGACGAATAGAGCTGGATACCCTACTGCCATTGATGAGCTTCAACACACTCATTTGCACCTGATCCGAAAACTTCAAGATAGATATAGGCGGTATAAAAAGTGAGAAGATCAGACGGAGTGGCGTGTTCCTACACCGTTTTAAGAAATCTAGAAACTTGAATGCTTCTTACGACACTTGAAAAACATGTTGGTTCCAAAGAACATCACACTGAATTTTCATGCCCAGAACATCAAGAGTGTCTAATTCTTTAATAGCTAAACCTCCCATGTAAACAGTCGCTGACTCCACAAGACGTCTGTGGGTCAACATACAACATTGGGTCTTACTAGCTTTCAAATCGACCCTTTTCGCAACACCCCACTCGGAGATCATTATTGATTGTGTTGTTCATATTCAGCCTCATAGATTCAACCTCAGTAAGGCTTGGCCTATGCTTAAAGGAAAATTAATGGCATCACCATGTTGATTTGGATGTAAAAATTTTGACCTGCTGATTGAATTTTTTTAAAAAAATAAAGGTAAACGTGATAGAGTGTAAAAATATTAAATTTATTAATTATTGTCAATCGAGATCTGTAATTACATCAATTTACTATATTTTACGGAGATTTATTTATATGAATCGGATTAAATAAAGTGTTAATATTTTGTCTCGCTTATACTGCACCATATATTTCATCTTTTATTATTGTGTCTCACTCGTTCTCTGTAGTGGTATACATAAAAATTCGGCCGTAATACATACTTTTTACATACAATTTTTGTTTATAAATAATAAAGACTTCTAAGATGACTGCTCCTTGTGGCGTGTGTAAGGTTGATGTTGGTACTGGAAGAAAACGAAGTATTTTATGCAGGACTTTCAATATATGGTTCCACGTTGATTGTGAAGGTATCACGAAAGAGGTTTTTGCATTATTAGACAAGAACCGTAACTTGTTATATATTTGTAAAGCCTGCATAGAGAATCCATCTGAATGTGATGATGATTTTTCTTTTAAAGATGTAATTTGTAAAGAGTTTACTGCGTTTAAGAATTCACTTAATTTACATGGAAAGGATATGAAAAAAGAGCAAATGGAAATAAAAATGAAATTTGAAAGTGTAGTTTGTGAAATACACAATGAAATTTCGACTTATATGAATGAAATATAAAATGAAGTAAAGAAATGTAAAGAATTGGTCAATCTTAATGACAAAGTTATGAAGAAAAAATTTTTTGAACTGGAGCTACAAAATCATGTATTACAGAACCGTTTAAACAGGAGTGATATAGTAATAACTGGCCTTTCTGATGATTTAAAGAACATCAATGAAATGATTATATCTCTACCCACTATGTTGAACGTTGATGTTACTCCAAACGATATCCTTAATTCTTTTTATATAAAAAGAAAAAATGCCGTACTTGTTAAATTTTGCAATATTGCCACAAGAGATAAAATTATTTCAAATTATTTTCATGGAAAACCCCTAATTCGTGCTGATGTTGAGGGTGGCACTTGCACAAAAATGTTTGAGGATTTGCTGGAAACTCATGAAAGATAATCTAATACGTCGTTACAGCATCATTAATCGAGAATTTCTGAAAGTTAAATTAACAATGCCCAATGGAGATGTTAAACTCATGTCTATGAAGGATTGTATAGAGTATTAACATAATAAACTAGATAACTACTAACCCTCCTCTTCATGGGAAGTATTTTGGGTATGTGAAGGGTTTTTTAAACAAATTTTCTTATGAAATTAGTTTTATAAGCCAAGCCTGAAATAATTTTTTATGAATAAGACCTTAATGATTTAAGTATTATTACTTTATATTTCACTAATTAGATTCTTATTTTTTTTTTTTGCTTTTTAAACTTGCTATTTGATAGATACCTCATTATATGATTTGTACGGTAAACATACAAAATATTTGTTGTTTCTAGTTGAATTCTCTTTTCACTTTATAATATTTGACACATATTTTAGTGTTTTAAGGTATATTATGACCTAATAAATATTTGACGAAATAATACAAAAGAAGCATGACCAGCAAATTGATCAAACTTTAGCTTTATTTGTAACAATTTTTATTCACTTTCTTATCTGTATTTGTAAGAAAATAATTTTTATTATTCAATTAAGAAAATTTATATGATGTTTGATCCAGCAAACTTTTTGCAAAAGCAAATAATCCTTTAATAAAACTAGTGGTTACGTGTAGGACGTCAAATATTTAAAAGGTGTGAACATAGCTTAAGTTAAGTAATAACGAGTATCTATTTTATTTGCCTCTAATTTGTACTATGTATATTAATTTAATTTTTTTTTTCTAATTTTCAATCAGCTTGAATCACCATAATTGAAATTTTGCTTTTATTTTATTTTTTTTTTTTGTATAGAAATTTTGAAACCTTATATTTTTAATTTTTTTTGGTTTTATATGTATATACATACACACAGATTTTTTTTATGTTTTATAATTCTTTGCATAAATATTACAGTTTTGATGTTCCATAATAATCTTGGCCCTATCGCCAGAGATATATCTATATTAAAATCAAATCTTGCTGCACATTCTAGAAATTTAAATATTGTTCATCTTGATGCTCAAAGTCTTAGCCCCTCTATCTCAAATATTAAAATTGAAGAATTTAAAAGTATTTTTATGTATTCATGTGTTGATATAATAGGAATATCGGAGTCCTGGTTTAAATCTTATATTTATTCCACATCACTTGATCTTCCAGGGTATAATCTTGTTCGAAATTATCGACCTGATGAACATCGTGGTGGAGGGGTGTGTTTGTACATTTCTAAAAAATTAATTTTTAAAACCATATTTCATGGTGAAAGTTTCAGAGTTTGTGAATCACTATTTGTTGAAATATTTGGAAATGGTGGATCAGTTGTAGTAGGGGTCGTATATCTTCCAAATGGAAATTTGGATGTATTTGAAGAACTACATAGTGATTTATTTGACCGATACTCCAATATAGCAATCATGGGTGATTTTAATTGTAACCTTTTTGATCCTTCTGTTTCTAATAGAGTTCATTCGATGAGCGCAAGGTGTGGCCTTACTTGTCGTCATAACTGTTTACCCACACACTTCTGTATGCGTTATAACAGTACTTCTTTAATAGACTATTTTTTTCTAAGTCAACCACATTTATTGGCGCATAGAGGTCAAATGCTGTTTCCCTTCCTATCATCACACCATAGTCTAATTTATATATCTTTGGAGTTTACTTTTAGAGTGCAAAGACATATAATTGAGCTAAGGGACTATAAACGTATAAACTATGATATTCTTACTCAATATGTTGAACAATTTGACACATCTCCCATCTTTTATACTAATGATGTAAATTTACAGCTGTCTAAGTTAAATGATTTAGTTAATGATTTGCACAGTTTAATACCTACGTACAGAGTTAAATCTAATTCGGATGGGAATGGTTGGGTGAAGTCTAGTGAAGTTTTAAACAGTAGTAGACTGCGTGATGCAGCATATAAAACTTACTTTAGACACTCTAGTGGAAGTAATTGAAAATTTATTGCAGACTTCGTAATAGAACAAAATCTGTTATTAGGAGAATTCCGAGAAATTATGGTAAGACTTTATTTAGTGATGTTGATAATAGACAAATATGGAAGAATGTACGTAGGTTGGGGTGTATTGGGCGTGAAAACCCTGAACTGCATGAGAGTGACTTAGAAGATATTGCTACAGGTTTTTAAATAACCTTTGTCCTAACGATCTTGGCAATTATAATTTTCAAAACTTTACTGATGAACCTAATTTATTTAATTTTAATTCTGTCACGGAATACGATATTTTTTTAACGATAAATTCCATTAAGTCTAATGCTATAGGTTATGATGGGATTCCTATAGTTTTTAAAAATAATTTTTCCTTTGATTTCATCAATGTTACTTCATCTTATAAATAATATATTTATGGTTTCCAATTTTCCTGATGCTTGGAAACTAGGTCGCATTGTACCGATTGCTAAGAAAGGTGTTTATGATATTGACAATTTAAGACCCATAAGCATCTTGCCTGCTATGTCTAAAATTGTTGAAAATATAATGAAATCACAGATTATGTCGCATTTTGAAAGGTATTCGCTGCTACACCCTAATCAATATGCTTTTAGACGTTATCACAGCACATCATATATGCCTATCTCCTTGACGGACCTTGTGAGAAAACAGTTAAACAAGCATGAAAATAGTATATTAGTTTCTCTTGATCTTACTAAAGCTTTTGATCGTGTTAACCATAATGTTCTTATCGACAAACTCAAAGCTAAATATATGTTTTCAAGGTCTGCATGTAAACTTATTTATTCTTATTTGAATGAAAGATCACAATATGTTTCCTTTCATGGGTTAAGTTCTAGTATCAGTCGTGTCGTTTCAGGAGTGCCTCAAGGATCTGTGTGGGGTCCTATACTATTCCTTGCTTATTTGAATGATTGTATTTCTATTATGGATAATAACTTTTGCAAGCCTTTTATTTATGCGGATGATATTTTTCTGATTTACCTACATAATTCTATATTAGATTCAAATTTTGAAATTCGTGTGAATAATCATCTTAATTCTATTTTGAGTTGGATGCATCGGAATGATTTTAAAGTTAACTCGGCCAAAACTAAAGCTATATATTTTCGCTCAACTAGTTGCACTACTACTACTTATCCTAGAATCTGGATGCGGAATCAACTTATAGAGTATGTACTCTCGCATAACTGTCTGGGCGTTGTAATTGATTCGAACTTAAACTTTGAAAGACATATAAATTCATTATTCAATCAAGTTTCATTTATTCTGAGAAGGCTAAATGCTTTAAGACCATACACTCTTAGGTGTATTAGATTTCGTCTGGATCATGCTCTGCTTATGTCAAAGGTTAACTACTGTTTGGAGGTTTATTCTGGAACATCATCTACTATTTTAACTAATCTTAATAAAATTTTTAGAAAAATTATTCGCTATATTTTTAATATTGGCATACGTGAACATGATAGGGTATCTGAACTCTTCATTGTATTTTTAGGTTGTGATTTCCATAAATATTTGCATTTGCGTCTTTTGCTTCATTTTTATAAAGTTATCAAATTCAGTAGGCCTGGATCTATAGTGGAAGAGTTCACATTTAATCACTCTACTCGAAATGTACAGATTGAGATACCTCGTATAAATCTTTCAGTATTCGAACGTTCATTTAAGATAAGAATATGCCGTATATGGAACAATTTGCCTCCTTCATTAAGGTTATTTTCATCTTCTTATTTTACATATAAGAAAAAGAATTAGTTATTTTTTGTTTGTTTTTAATTTTGTAATATTTGTGTGGTTGGGGAGCCACTTATGTATAGTATTTAATTACTATTTATATAAAACCTTACTTATGTATGTAATACCTTAACTCAATGAATCTCATTATTTTTAGTTTGATTATTAATATGTCTTGTATTTAACATGGATATTTATCTTACAATACATGTATAATTGGCCTTATAGGCTTTCTTTGTATTGATTCAAATAAATAAATAAAAAATAAATAAAAAATAAATAAATAAATGGAGCTATCATCTGCGAAAGAATATTGGAAGTTAGACCCAAGAAGTCGTTTAGAATAATAAGAAAAAGGGTAGGAGAAAGAACAGAGCCTTGCGGTACCCCTGCATTCAAGTGAAACTCCTCCGATGAGAACCCATCTATAACCACACGCATAGAGAAGTCCTTGAGAAAGCTCGATATAAATCGAGAGAAATCAATAGCGACACCAAACGCAATAAGCTTCACGATCAAACGCTTTGGAAATATCTAGAACAACCACTTTGCTTTCACAGAATTGGTGAATAGCACGACTCTAACGTTTCGAAAGAAACGCTAGCAGGTCTTCCGTAGAACGACTTCTACGAAAGCCATACTGTCTACCACACAAAAGTGAATTAGACTCCTGATAATTTACCAAGTGGTGATTCATCAAGGTTTTTATCCTCACCCTTTTTGGGATTGGCTGGACGTTGGCCACCTTCCAGCAAGAAAGAAAAACTCGGTACGAGTAGCTAAATAATGTTGCAAAAGGACGAGACAACGACATTATTCCCAAATAGGGTACACTCTCGAAAATTTGTGTTTGGTGTAGGGTATTATGTAGTCGGGCTTTCTCACTTGTTTGTTATAATTAGGTATATATGATTAAAGTGGTGAAATATTCCCAGCAAACAGTAAACCTTGATGTGAAATTAATAATGATATTTAATTAAACCCATTCTGACATATTTATTGCTACAAAATGGTTAAATATCATTCGAAACTAATACCATTTTCAAAAAAAGGAGTACTTTTTGTAAATTTCTTAATAAAATTCAAATAAAATCGATTTTATTTTTAAGACCTTTTATTTGTGTTTGCTGGGAATGTGGGGAATATTCCCAGCTAGCATTTTCAATCGTCTGGGAGTCTACTGGGAATCTCATGACGAGTGTTTTTGATCGTCGACGAGCTCATTTTTTAATTGTAGACGATTCCTCGCACAGGAGTAACTGTTACACAAGCTGATTCCTCTGTGAGATACTTCTACAACACAGCGGAGGACGCTTATATTAATCGTAGAGGGAATCGTTTACGATGTATGTAGAGATTATCTAACGAGTCTTTCAAAAATCATGCCAAGAGTCGTATGAGACTCATAAAGGGATTATTTTACAACTCGTGAAATGCTCAGCCGTATAACTGAGCTACCTAAATAAGGGCATCAAGCGTGTTTTTCATGTCAAAACTTATAATTTTCATACAATTTATATCAAACAAACCTTAAGGTCGGGAAATCAACACCATCCTGTCGGAAAATCTTATTTTACAGATCCTTAGGTCGGTTTGTTTTATTGAAATTGTATTGGCAATAGAATTTTCATATTTCAAAAACGCTCTTATTTAGGTAACTCAATAATTCTTATATGACTCTTACAGAGAGTCTCAAAAGGGCATTCCAAGAATAAAAGACGAGCGTGTCAAAAATTTAAAAAAAAAATTAAAAAATAAAAAAAAATTAGATGTTTTTGTTTTTGTAACTCGTCAGATAATCATCAGAAGACTCTTTTAGGAGTTGTATATTGAACATAATCGTCTAACAAACAGCCTATGCTAGCTGGGTGGGTTTATTTCATACTAACACAATTATAAAATTTTTACTAACACATTCTCAGCACTTAAGTTTTCTTTTGACTACAGACTTAGGTTTTTGACAAGCGAGTTTCATATCTATGTAATTTATGGTATGAGCTTTTAGTCTAATACAGGGTTTCTGTTTGCCCGACTAAAGTCGCAATTTGACCCATTTTTAGCGGTCTGAAACTTTTTGTGCAATGTTTTTTATCACCGACTTTTGCGACTTATTTAATTTTGATGCGACTTTTTGTGTAAACTTTCTCACAAAAAAAAACTTACTTTGCAGTAAATTATAAATTTTCTTATTTTTTTTCTAAGGTAAAAAAATTTTCAAAATAACGTCGTTAAAATTTCCCTACAAGAAATGAATAACAAACATTAAAAAAAAAAGATTTTTTACTAACACACTTGCAAAAATTTTACATTAAATTAATAAGTTAGAGAGGCATAATGAGTTAGAGAGAGGCAAAATCACATGTACACAAGGTTTCGGTCAATTTTTTCTTAATAAACTAATATAAACTACTAGCTGACCCGGTCCGCGTTGCTGGCCCTAAGCAAACATTAGTGTTGTATTACCAGACGACTTAAATTGATCTTTAAACGAAATTTATGGCCTTTAAATAAAAATCCATGAAATACCTATCATAAAGTTTTTCTTACGAAAAAAGTGGGCGTAAACGTGGGCGGGGCAAAATTTTATTTCCGTAAAAACCTAAGTTGGACCATGGCGATCATTTTAAAGATCGTCCAAATCGGTCAAGCCGTTCTCAAGTTATGGATTTTGCCACGCCCCTCCGCCCCCAGGCCATTAATTTAAATAATAACTATACTATCATCTAAGTTGGACCAAATTACATATATATGCCAATTTTCATGAATATCAGTTGACTCGTTTTTGAGTTTATTCGAAACATACACAGTGACACGGATTTTTTATATATTAAGATAAGTCCCCTTTTACAATGTGGCAAGTGGAGGCAGACAGACGAAGTTTGTTGGCAAGGGGTTGTAGAGATAGAGTGTGTAGTACATGACTATCTGTACTAGACATTTTTCGTGTTTCTCTTTTACTGTTCGCAATTTTCATGTTGTTGCTTCATATCATTTTTCTCACACCAATGTAATTTTATGTATCATTGCCTATTAAATATTCGTCTCCGTCAACAGCGAAAAAGAACGAAAAAAAGAAACGAATAATTTCTGTCTGTCTATTAATTTCGCGATTGTAAAAGGTTTAGGTAAGTTCAAAAGAGAATAAGAAAAATGTCTGCCTTTCAATTTCAACATTGTAAATTGGGACTAACCAATATTCAGGTCATCTAACTAGTAAAATGACCGGTAGTTTTTAAAACAGAGACCGCCAAAACAACGCACATGTGCGAATGCTCTCACCAGTGTGGCCAGGTCTAAAAAAATTTTACAGCTAAATCTGGCATTAGACATGGCCAAAAAATGCTAAAACTGATTTAAAAATAATGCAAAATTTTTTTTAAAGATTTTAGTTAAAAATGTATTACCAGTAGGAAATTTTATTCGAAACGAAATACATTTTAGTGACTAATTTTTGAACGAAATTAAAATAAATGGTTATATTTAAACAAGTGGATAGATTTTGGTAAAGCATCTGATACACATAATATGAAGCACAGGTAGTTGAGATTAAATTTTAAATTTAGGGGCCCGCAGAACCCTTGATAAATGCAAAATTTAAACGATTTATTTCTATGATATACAATTTTTTTTAGATCATTTACAGAAAAAAGTGTTGTATCAATTAAAAAAATGGTTTAAAAAGGATTTAAATTTAATTAATGTGATAGTTGAATCAATTATTTTTTTTTTGTTGAAAGAAAATTAAAAATTTAATTTTGATTTAATCAACATTTTAGTTGTTTTGAAACAAAATTTTCAATTAAAATTTTAATTAAATAACAAAAAATCTTAATTGACTTTTTTCGTTTAAAATAAAATAATTTAAACATGCAGAATTGTTGTTGGGAATTGTCAATATTTATTTAAATAAATTAACACATTGTTTGAAATGTGTTAAATGTGGGTGAAAATAGAGGCTAAATTAGAAGACCCGTATCGCGGCGTTTGTTTATGTTAGTTCGAATTTTTTTTTTAATCGACCTTCAACCTTTGCAGTCAAATACCGATTTTGGTCGACTAATTGGTATTTTAAATCTGTAAAGGCCAAATTATTGCTAGAGACCTCTGCAACAATTAAATTTTTTTAAAAAATTGTTTTGGAAATTTTTGTGGTGCTTATGAAGCAAAATATTGGAAAAATTATTTGTTTTTCATGCTTTTTGAAAATATTTTCCACAAAACTAAGTCTTTTTTGCTTTCTGTTTAATCTATAATATGCTTCTCAGTTTCTTCAATAAATTTCATTTGAAAAGAAAACAATCATAATACAAAACTTGTGTTTTCCAGCTTAATATTAATTTACTTCTCATTTGTTATGTACCAATTTTGTTCAGTGTTGGTTTTGAAGAAAAATTGAAAAAGAAATTATAAAAATATGGAAAAAAATATAATTTAGAAATGTAAGTTAGAAAAAGTTTTAAGTAAAAAAATTAAATAAATTAAATTCTCTCCATTAAGAAATAAATGCACGCAAAAAAATGCTAAAAGTATTTTAAATACAAAGTACAGCAAACAATTTAATTACTAAAAATATCATATTGAAAATAAGACAAGCTGTAAAATTTATAACGACTTTGACTTGTTGTCGTATGTAAAATATCAGGTACTTTAAAATTATATCAGAGGGTAAAGTAAAACGTTTAAACTGACCTCCTTATTACAATTTGCATTAACTTTTTTTTCCAAAAAATAGTTATGTTTCCAAAAATCTAAATTATTTACATACAATGACCCATATTGCCCTATTTAAAATGAAGGGTTACCAACCCATTGCATTTTTGTCAAAACGCGAACTAGCACGAATTTCAAAAAAGCTGAGACCCTAATTTAATTAAATCGACTAAAGATTAAAATATGTTTATTTGGCATTTTTATTACAAACAACACCGAACAAAAAATTCAAAAACCCTTATTTTTTACAGAAAATCCTTAAAAAAGGACATGGATGATCGTCCTCGGACAAATTGTATGCGCCTTAAAAAACATTTCTTATGATACCCATATTGTATATGTTGGTAAGGAAACAAATTCTCAAATTAACAAAACATACAAAAATAGACCTGTTAAGTAGTGAAGAAAACTTTATTGAATTATTTGTAGTTACATACAAATATGAATTATGAATAACTTAAAGATATGAATATAATAGGGTGGTTAATGTATATATTTAAATACAGAGTATGTAAATAAAGTTTATTAATGTAAATAATATAAATGTAAATAATGTAAAATCTTATTTACACAACATCTTCCCTTTCAAGTAAAGTTTATTTTATTAATTAAATATAATTAAGTACAATATTTCACTATATAATATTATATTTAATACAAATAAAATATATTAAAGTATTTAAAGGAATTTTAAGAATATTATAATTATTTTTTAGTTGCTGTAAATCTAGTGGGTGGTAAAACTTTTCTTCCTCGTCTGGTCACATAGGTACCATCAGAATCATTTTCATTTCTAATATTTTCGGAATCAGAACTAGTTGGAGTTTCTGGTTTTTTAAGTATATGTTCCTCATTTCTCCTGTACATAGAACCTTCTTTATCCTTTATGATAAATGATCTTGGTTCAGGACATTTTTCTACTACTTCTCCTGGAAACCAAAAAGAAGTGGGGTTTCGTTTGAACATTACCTTTTCGCCAGAATTAATAGGTTTGTATTTTTGAGTACGTGAGTTGTAATAATCTGATGACTTTGTAACTTTGCTATTAATTTGTTTCTGATATTGGTTAATGTCAACTAAATTTGGTTGTAAATTCAATGAATAAGTTGGAAGTTTTGTATTCAGTTTTCGGGACATTAACAGTTCAGAGGGAGAAGGTAAATTTCCCTTTGGCGTAGTTCGATAATTAAGTAAGGCAATATAGGGATCGGTACCACTTTCAAGGCATTTATATAAAAGTTTTTTAATTGTTTGTATAGAACGTTCTGCAAGACCATTTGACCTTGCCAAATAGGGGCTTGAAGTTTTGTGTTCTACACCCCAAATACTTAGGAATTCTTTAAATTCATTTGAGTTAAAAGGCGGGCCGTTATCAGATACAAAAATGCTTGGGATGCCATGTCTGGCAAAAATAGATTTTAATTTTAAAATCACATGGGGACTTGAGTAGCCAGAATTCAACATCTCAATCTCAATAAATTTTGAGAAATAATCGACTACCAATAAGTAATATTTTTTATTGAACTCGAAGAGATCACAACCGATTTTAAACCATGGAATACTATAAGTATCATGAGGCAAAATTTCTTGTTTAGATTTTGAGTTTCTATATTTAAGACAGATATCACAACTTGAAATCTTATTAAAAATATCATTATACATGTTTGGCCAATATACTGATTGTCTAGCAAGGCTTTGACATCTCTGTACGCCCATATGACTTTCATGAATTTTGTTTAGTACGGTGTTCTGAAGACTTTTAGGAATTAAAATTTGGTTGTTTTTAAGAATAATATCATCTATTACGTGAATTTCGTCTCTTATCTTAAAGTATGGCATGACTTCTTTATCAATAAATTTCTTATATTTAGGCCAACCGTTTTCTATATAGCTTTTAAGCTTTTCAAAAACTTTATCATTTTTACCATGTTCTTTAATATCATTGATATTTGAAAAGGGAATTTCAAGGTGAGATTTAATGAAATTGCAATGGAGGTTGACGACATCATGCAAATCCTCTAAAGCACTTTCATTTAGAGGACATCTGGACAATGTATCGGCTATATACAAATACTTGCCAGGCTTATAGGTGACTGTCAAATCATATGATTGCAGGCGTAACATAAAACGCTGAAGTCTCGCTGGTATTTTATGTAAAGGTTTATTAAATAAGGAAACTAACGGCTTATGGTCTGTTTCTACCAGTACTTTGTTGCAGTAAGTATACTGGTGAAATCTAACGCAGCCAAAAACTATGGCGAACAGCTCTTTTTCAATTTGCGCGTAGTTCTCTTGGGCACTCGTGAGTGAGGCAGAAGCATATGCTATTGGTTGTTTATTGTGCAAAATAGCTGCACCAACAGCATATTTCGAAGCATCTACACTCAAAACTAAATCTTTGCTTGGGTCGAAATAAGTTAAAACTGGACTCTTTGTAATTTCGGTTTTCAAATTTTTAAACTCATCATCTTGAGCTTTATCCCAGTGCCATTGTATGTCTTTTCTTAGTAATTCTCTGAGATTTTTGTTTTTAGACGATAAATTTGGAATAAAATTTCCTAAATAATTAATCATTCCGAGAAACCTTTGTAATTCGGAAACATTTTGTGGTATGTGCATTTCCAAAATTGCCTTTATTTTATCTTCATCGGGTTTGACACCTAATTCATTAAAAATGTGTCCGATGAATTTAATTTCGTTAAGCAAAAACTTGCATTTATCTTTATTAAATTTAAAACCAATTTGTTCTGCTCTTTGCAAGACTTTTTCTAATATTTTATTATGTTCTTCTATACTTTTAGCATAAATTAAAAAGTCATCAATATAGATGATCAACCCTTCAATATCACCAAAAAACTTGACTATTTCATTCTGAAAGAGTTCAGGGGCGGCATTGATACCAAAAGGTAGCCGCAAAAACCTGTACCTTCCAAAAGGTGTATTGAATGTACACAATTTGGATGAATATTCATCCAACGGAATCATCCAGAATCCGCTATTAGCGTCTAAAGAACTGAAATACTTTGAGCCACTAAGTTTGGCTTTACAGTCATCTATATTTGGGAAGGTATAATGTGGACGAAGTATTGACTTATTTAAATTTCGAGGATCTAAGCAAATTCTCAACTGACCATTTGGCTTAGTGACTAACACGATGGAACTGACCCATTCTGTAGGTTCACTAACTGGCTCTATAACATTAAGTTTAATCATTCTGTCTAACTCTTTTTTTAACTTGTCATGAAGACTGAAAGGGATTTTTCTTGGTGCATCTACAATAGGATCTACATTAGGTTTGAGTTCTAAATGACATTCTGTTTTTAAATTACCTAAACCATCAAATACGTGTGAATATTTTTCTATAATTTTATCAGAAGATATCACATTAACATTTTTGATTAACTTCATTTGTTTTGCTAAATCTAATCCAATTAAATTTTTGCAATTTAAATCCAATATAAAAAATGTACTTTTATAAATATTACTGTTAAAAAAAAATGTTAAATCAATTTTGCCTAACAGAGGTAGCTTTTCGCCACTGAATGTTAAAATATTTGTGTTAGTAGATTTTAAAAGCTTACATAAATTTAACATTTTTGAAGTTTCTTTTGAAAGTATATTTGCTTGCGCTCCCGTATCAATTTGTAGAGTGATTTTCGCCTTATTTATAATTACCTCAATATTCCATTCACTATTCGCTTCAACAGCTGAATGAGAGTTGGTGAGAGTGCCGATAAATAGATCTTGAAAGCTTCCTTCATTGTCATCATCTTCACGTTGTATCTGTTTGATGAGCTTTTTTGTTTGTTGTTGCGTCGACTTCGTAAAACACATTTTTGCATAGTGGCCTCTTTTACTGCAAAGATGACAATTAACATTTTCAGCAGGGCATTTTTTCCTATGCTGTTGACCGCAGCGACTGCACTGTTGCTGTTGCTGATGAGTGTTGGATGGTGTGTATTTTATTTGGGTTTGATGCTGCTTTGGCGAATATGAAGTTTGACGTTGATTTGACGAATTTTGTCTATACTTATTATTTTTATTTAAAACACCAACAAAATTTGTTTCTTGTTGTAGTTGGCTTGTATTTTCTTTGGCCGAATTTATATTTTTTGCTATTTCCAATGCCTTTTCAAGGGTAACTTTACTTTCACTTAATAACCTCTCTTTGATTTGAGAATAAATTGGGAGTAAACCACAAATGAAAATATCTTTGACTAAATCTTCACGCAAATCTCCAAACTCACAAAGTAGACTTTGATTTTTTAGCACTGTTACATAATCCTCAAGAGACTCATGTTGAGCTTGCTTTCTTGAAAAGAATGTATGACGTTCCATAGCGATGTTGACCTTTGGAATAAAATATGCATCTAGTTTGGCGAGCAAGTCATCATATTTCACAACGTCCATGTCGACATCAAAAGAATTGAAAATCTCTAGACAATCCGCTCCTAAATGGTGTAACAATAGTGCAACTTTCCGTTGTTCAGCCTGCTTCTCCAGGTTGGATGCCCTCATAAATATCTTGAATTGGTTCTTCCACGACTTCCATGTAACGCACATGTTGCTTTCTTTGAGGTTAAGTGGTGCAATTGTTGTTGCGACGGGTAGCACATTAAGAGAAGTCATTTCACTTTTTGTAATCACTTGATCACTTGACTCTGACTCCGACTTTACCATTGAGTTTTAATTTCTTGTATTTTTATTTAATTTATTTTATTTAATGACTGTGACTTTTGACCGATCTTCTGACACACCTGACACCATGTTAAGTAGTGAAGAAAACTTTATTGAATTATTTGTAGTTACATACAAATATGAATTATGAATAACTTAAAGATATGAATATAATAGGGTGGTTAATGTATATATTTAAATACAGAGTATGTAAATAAAGTTTATTAATGTAAATAATATAAATGTAAATAATGTAAAATCTTATTTACACAACAAGACCCTTTTTCAATATGGTCCATTTTAAATGTCATCTTAAAAAAGTGCAAGGTTCATTTTTACGAGGGTACATCGATCAATTTTTTTGGTGAGTCGCTCTAATGTACATACATATATATTTTAAAGAAAAAAATATTATTTGTATTTTCTGAAACAAAAAGACGTATCATCTAAGAAAGAATATTAGTAAGTGATAAAAACATTTAAAATTAGGCAAGTAACGATTACCGATATCGATATATCGGCGATACTTTAGATTTCCCGACATATCGATATCGGCGATATATTTCTGTCTGGGGAATAGTCCCAAAATTTTGCGGCTGATTTAAATAGCATTAGCTATGAATACAAGATTTAAGGCTTTAGAAAACCTTAAGCCTATTGTGAATCTACAATTCTTGACCATCGATACAATGATCGAATATTTCAAAGACAATCGACTTCAATCGTATCGAAAAAAACGTCTTATTGAGCTAATTAGCATGTCTCTGAATTTCGAAAGTGTTGAAAACACGGTCACCCCTACAGGTGGTACAAGTTCTGATAAGTCTTAAAGAACTGGCCATTGAGCCTCTATCCATTCTGCTAAAGAAGAAGTCGAAAATACCGTAGATTTTTTAATATTTATAGAGACGCAGAGCTCTTGTTTACGGCCGCAATGACCTGTAATCAGGGACCGTAACAGTTATTCCTTTTTTCATAAAAGTCTGATGATAACAGTTATTTTTTGATTTTTATTTTTTCGATCAAAAATAACAGTTATTTTATGATTTTTATTTTTTTGAACAATAATAACAGTTATTTTTTGATTTTTATTTTTTCGATCAAAAATTACAGTTAGTGTTCTTTAAAGAAATGTATCTACGTGTTATAATTATTTAGTTGACTTTAAATATTTATGTTAATGCGCATAAGATATCCCAATGATGATCACACATTTAAATAAATATTTAAAGACAACTCAATAATTATAACACGTACATTTTCTTAAAGAATAATTTTTATTTTTGATCGAAAAAATAAAATTTTATTTTTTGTTAATTTGATCATGAATTCAAATTGAATTCTTTGTTTTTTAAATCTTATTAAATTTTCAATATTAATAATCTCTTCACTTTAATTTTGTATACTAAAAAAATACTCTACTTGAGTTTTAATTTTAATTCAAATTCAATATGCGTATCGGTATCGATATCGGTGATATTTTATTTAGAGTATCGGTATCTATCGACAATAAGGCGTATCGTAACTTCCCTATTTAAAATATTAAATAATAAAATATTTTTTTTAGACTACAAGTATAATAAAATATAAAGAGAAAGTACATGGTTGGAAATGCAATACTGCCCTTCAACAGTGAATTTAAATGTGGTTTAATGCATCTATAAAAATGATAATCACACATTTAATATGTAGATCATTAGGATTCCGTCGACATGGTGAAACAAGTTTGCTGTTCTTATGCAGCGCAGGCAGTACTGAATTTGAGAACGTAGGGATATTATATTATTATAGATATGACATTTTATTTATAATTTTTTATTGATTTTAATTTCTATTTAGTAGTGATTTAAGCTCAAAAATTTACTTTATTAAAATTAACTATAAATTGTTTTGAAAAGCCAACTTTTTCATTCTTATTTAAGTGTATTTTTATATCCTTATAATGATTTTTCTTAATTGAACAAATTTTGAATATAAAAATTCGACTCATATATGTACATACTGCTTACATATTTGTCTCCATGTTAGGAATTACATATTTAAAAAAAAAACTTCTGTAGCGTACACTGGAAGAAGCTGATAGTCGTACTTAATATAGGGTTTGTAATACATGTGTATATGCATTCGGTTTTTATTAATTTTACAGCACTGTTTTTATTTTTACTTATGCAATAATTCCACTAACACTGTGGCAACTGCTAACCACAGAGTATGAAACAGAACACCCAATTTTCACGTTTAAAAACGAATGTGTCTTAAAAAAATATCAAATATTCTGTTAATTTTTCTTAAGTGTGATTATACATTATGTTGTTTAGGGAAATTATATACTTGATGATACGTCATTTTGAATTTTGTTACTAACTTGAATATTTTTAAAGGTAGAAGTTAAAAATTTTTAGAAATATTTAACGTGATTCATAATCGATAAAAAAGTCAATTTCTAATTTTTCAATGATACAATGTTTTACATTCTAGCTAACGATATGTATTTTGTTTCTGTAAAAATTTATTTGATGCTTAGAAAAGGATTATTTTTTTTCGTTGAAAGGACATATGCAAAACTTATTGAAAAAAACTACAAATTCTCAACACATGTATTTTGTTTTTCTAAAACAATTTTCGATGAAATTACTTTTCTTAAGAAGGTATAATATAATAGAAATAAAACTAAAAAAGAAATTTTCATTACTACAACCACAATAAAACACATATTTTTACCTAATAATTATACCTACTTTACATGAAAGCCAATGTGGCTTACAAATAAATTGTAGCAAACCAAGACTTTTTTTAGTGTTTTTTTAAACATTTTTAACTAATTAAAAAGTGTTTTCAACATTAAAAACCCACCGTTTTGGTAGGTAATAAAACAAAATTTTTTTTACAAAAACAAAATACATGTGTTCAATTCAAAATACTTGTGTTCAGTTCAGTTTTGTCTAAAAGACTTTTCAACGAAAAAAAGCCCACACTTTTAATTGCATCAAATTTTTTACAAAAACAAAATAAATTAGCTAAAATGTAAAACAATTTATCATTGCAAAATAAGAAGTTGACTTTTTTATTATGCAACATCAAGTTGCATATTAAAAAAAAAAAAACTTCTACCTTAAACTATTCAAAATAGCGTATCATCAAGTACATGATTTTCTTAAACAACATGATGGGCACATTCAAGAAAAAGTTAGCAGAGTATTCAGTATTTTTTTTTAGAACACATTAATTTGTTTAAACGTCAAAGCTGGGTATTCTATTCTGTTTCATATTCTGAGGCTAACTGTTACCACCTTGTTAGTGGAATAGTTGATCAAACTGAAATTATTGCATATTATTGAATCCATACATAAAACAATATTTTCTTTCTTCAAAGGCTTTTTTCCACATAGGACCGTTAGAAATTTTTCAGCCTGACCCATTGCACTCCCAAACGCTAAGAATTTCAAAGAATAAATGGCCACATCTTCAGTTCCTTAGATTTTTGCTTCCAGAAAACTGCCATTATTTTTATGATAGTATGCCTTATGACTTAATATACTCGTATGTATATCCTTTAAAATACATTTTTAAATAACTGCCTTTTTTAATTTTTTTAAATGCTGGGATATAAGCTGTTTAGGTATATTTTGTGTTTATCCTTCATCAGCTTTATTAAATACTAATAATGTTTTTTAGGAGAAGTACTCCTTTGTCCAAAATTGTCGTTCTCTGAATACGGGGGCTGCTATCAACCCTACTTTTATTTAGACTTCACTTTCCTTCTTCTTATTTTAATTTTAAAATTTTTTTTTTTAATATTTATTTATTGTATCTTCATATATTAAATATGAATTAACAATAATTAATCAAATCTTATACTAATACTTTATTTTTGTCCTGCCAATGCCAGACGAAAATTTTTTTCATCGCGGTTTCTGTTCACATATGTAGATGTTAAGCGCTCTTCTCGTCGGATGAGTCCTGCAGTGTCTCTTCTCCTTAATCAAGAGTGGCCGCTGTCATTTAAAATATTTCCAGCTATTGGTTTTGGGTGCGACTCAAGCCTTTATAAATATTTTAATACTTCGTTATAATAGTTTTTACCAATGGCACAAAGAGATCCTCGTGAATATTTGAGTTTTTAACATACCAGGGAGCGACTGTGATTATTCGAAGAAGTTTATTTTGGTGCCTTTGAATTTTTTCGATATTTGAGGTCGAGGCAGTGCCCCATAGCTGAATACCGTAGCACCAGATTGGCTTTAATATAGAGTTGTAAAGTAGAAGTTTGCAATCGAGGCTAAGAACAGAATTTCTTCCAAAGGGCCAATAAATTTGAATTGCTTTTAGTTCATTTTTTGTGTTAGTTTTTCTTCTATATCACAATTCCATGTTAAACGCCGATATAGATGAATACCGAGATATTTTACATGCGATTGTTGGGGCACTAATAGATAATTGATTTTAATAGGGCGACATGACTCCCGACGCACGGTGAATGTTATATGTACGCATTTTTGCTCATTGACCTTTACCCTCCATTGTTTTAATCAGTTTTCCAGTTCAAATATATGAACCTGCAAGTAACGAGATGCTTAACGACAGTTTTCGTGTACGCGCTCAAAAGCTGTATCATCAGCATCTGAGGTATATATTAAGTATAAAAGTGGGCCCATGGTGCTTCCCAGAGGGATTCCAGCGTCAATTGGCTGAGGCGAACTTAAAAAAGAGCCTTCTTTAATAATAAACTTTCGACCGACTAAGTAGCTTTCTATCCGATTGTCCATGTTTACTGGTAAGTTTAGCTTTAATTTATGTAATAAAAAGGAATAGCTTCATAGACTGCACAACTTTCCTGTAGACAATGTCTTGAGTTCATTATTGCATGACAACCGTATTCACTGCACAACGGTTGTGAAATTTGTGCATTATTTTTATTTGTGATGTCTTGTTAACGCATTTGTTTTATATGATGCTTTGCAATACTGCGTTTATGAAATCAGCCTAAGCCTTCATGCCAGACTTTATCAAAAGCTTGAGAATAATCGATGAAGAGAGCGGAACAATATTTTCTTTCTTCAAAGGCTTTTCTTATGGCGTTTACTATACGGTGGATTTGTTCAATTGTGCTGTGTTCTCCTCTAACGCCGAATTGATGGTTAGGAATACATTTATTTTCATTTATAATTGGTGCTAATTTTGACACTAACAGTTTCTCAAACGACTTAGATATATTAGACAATAAGCTTATAGGTCTATATGACTACACTTTTGTTGGATCCTTTCCTGGTTTAGGTATTATGGTAACTAAGGATACTTTCCATTCTTGAGGGTAGTATTCAAGGCGTAAAATAACATTAAAAATTAAGAGAATAATTTTCTTTGCTATACTGGGTAGCTCCAAAAGCATTTTGTTACTGATCTTATCAAAACCAGGGGCTTTCTTGGGGCTTAAATCATAAATAGCCTTTTCGATTTCTCTTATCACAAATCTTAGTGGAACAGCTGTTCTAACAGCAACAGGTGGTAACTCGACCCCAATATCGAGAGATGTAAGATATTTTTCAAAGGATGCTGTTTTTTGAGACTGCAGTAACTTTCTTAGCCTTTTTGTGCACTCTTTTACTATATTCTTTAAGTTGAGGGGATCTGTGCAATTGCCACTCTCTTCGAGCTCTCCTTTTTTCAGTCAAGAGACGCTCGACATCTGTAGAATATATTTAACTATTTTGAGGGTTATGCTGGAATGTTGAACATCTAGTTTAAGATAACTGTCAAAATTTACAATAGAAAGATCCGCATTCTCCGGTGTTCTAAGCGGAATATTTTCAGTGCAGTGGGTACTGAGATATTTTTTATATTTTAACCAATTTATTTGTGTGGCTGACGTCACTAAGTAACCAGACGGAGATACAATTCTATTAGGGTTTGTTATAGTAAGAATTATAATTGTGTGATCAGAAGATAATTCTAAGGAAGCATCAACATAAATTGTTTCTGCGGGGATGTTTTTAACCTCTCCAAAATCTATGACATCTGGAACTTTTTGTGGATCAGTAGGCCAATATGTTGGTTGTCCGCTCGCGACCACATTTAGATCCATTTTACAAATTGAGTTAAACAAAACACGACCCCGAGAAAGTGTGTTTAGCGTTATAATCGCCAGCATCCAGGAAGCAGGGTCCTAATAATTTGAAATATCTATAATATGATGGTTAACGAAACCTTAAATAACATGAATGAACTATCTGAGCTACCGTTGACGACATTTAGCAAGAAAACAAGGACACGATTTGGATCCTGGAATGTACGAACGGTTTTGGAACCATCACGCCTAGCACAGCTCTGTAAAGAAGTAGATAACTGCAACCTCCTATTTGTGGGAGTATGCGAAACTCGTTGGCCTGGAGTAGGCGAGCACATAACATCTGACGGTCTCACCTTATTTTTTTTTTTTATTTATTTTTTATATATAATATTCTTCATATTAATTCAAAATAATTCAGTTGCCCCAGCGCCTTTAAGGCATTATTGAGGCGAGTTGGCAGGGATATTCATAAAATACAAAAATATACATATAAATACTAAATCTTATAAAATATTTTTAATAATACAATAAAAATAAAATAACAAATATATATTTTTAAAATTTGTACATTATCAGCAAGATCATTTATTAAATTAAATATTAAGCAACATGTTGGTTTAAACATTCTTTTATTGAAAATAGAATGTTTATTCTCGTTATATTTTTCAAATTCTGCGGCAAATTATTGAACTCACGACTACCCATAAACGTTATACGCTGTTTGGTTGTTTCAAACCTACACAGAGGTATTAATAAGCTTTCATTACTTCTCGTATTTATTTCATGATTATTTCGTAGGAACCGAATAGTGTGATGACCAACGTTATTAAGGCATTTAAAAACATAAATGAGTAATTGCACTTTATAGAGACTATGTATAGGCAAAATTGAGGGGTTTATTTCAGTATAAAGTAAGTTTGATGGTTATAACAATGGAAGATTGTGTATCACCTTAACAGCCTTGTTCTGCATTCGCTGAAGTGCCTTTAACTCGCCAGTTTTTTTATAACCATATATAATAGTTAAATAATTTAAATGACTTTGGATTGTGGCATTATAAATTAAAAGTTTAGCTTCCTGAGTAAACTTATTTTTAAACTTATATAAAACCCCAACAGCTTGCGAAATTTTTGTTTTCAGGTTAAGTATATGATTATTCCATCCAAGATTATTTTGAATATTTAAGCCCAAGTATTTAATTGAGTTAACTTCATAAATTTCTCTCCCATCAACAATAACGAAAAAATTTCTATTACGACGGCTTGGCTTAAACCTTAATAATTGTATTTTATTTGCATTTAAGACAAGTTTATTTATTCTCATAAATTCACAAATTAAAGCAACATCACGTTCAATATATGCTTTAACAACAGTTTCATGTTTATAGGGATAAAACAAACAAATATCATTAGCATACATAAAGACTTTACCAGTAAGACCAAGGTTGTGTAAAGCCTCTAGTACACGGAATGTAAAAAGCCACATGCGCATGTGGTTCTGACGTAATTTTGACGTCATCACACAACTCGCTATGCTTATTGTGGCTTTGCATTGACGTCAAAATTACGTCAGAACCACATGCGCATGTGGCTTTTTACATTCCGTGTACTAGAGGCTTAAGGAAAATTATAAATAGCAATGGGCCAAGTACGCTTCATTGAGGAACTCCATGTAAAACTTGCCGTGTGGAACTTCTATGTTCACCAATTTGCACAAACTGCGTTCGGTTAGTTAAATAACTTTTTAAAAGCAAGAGACTTTTTCCTTGGAATCCATACATTTTTAACTTTTCCAACAAAATATTATCGTATATAAGATCAAATGCCTTACTTAAATCATAAAAAATACCAGCTACACCACTGTGTCCTCCATCCAAGCTTTTACAACTAAAGTCAATTACATTGATAACAGCTTCTTCTGTTCCACATCCTTTCCTGAATCCGCATTGAAAGTCATTGAGAATGTTATTGGAATACATAAATGATGAAATTTGATTATATGTATATAAGTTTTTCGAAGACATTGTCGATGACTGATAACACAGACATATTCTGTACATTACTGGTGTTGATGCATTTTTATTTTTAGGCATGGGTGTTATTTTGTGAACTTTCAAAATGTTTGGGTATGTATTTGTTTTAATTATATTGTTAAAAATTTTTACAAAATGTGGCGCCAATTCATTAACACTTTTGATGAAATACCGTTAAAACCACAACTTTTATTTGGTTTTAAGTTTAAAATAGTATTTTTCATTTCTTCTTGAGTCGTTACGTTAAAGTTAAATATTGTTCTATATTGATTTTAAGTTCTTAAGTTCTCTCCTTGCGAATATTGTATTTGCGATCTTGAATGTCAGAAATAATTCCATCACCATTGTCATTATTTATTTTAACACTTTGTTTGGTTGTACGGCCCAGGTTTTCATTTATATATCTCCATGCTTTTTTAGGATCATGTTAAAAACTTTCCAAATTATTCATAAAATAATCATTCGTACTTTCTTTGCAAGCTTTTTTTATTACACGACTTATTTTTTTCAACAATTCCTCAAAGTGTGGAAATCCATGCATTTTCTTTCTTATTTTGAATAGCTTTTTTTATAATTGATTAGTTTTTGCAAATTTCCATTTACCCATGGTGTAATTTCATTTTTGAAAGACCATTTTAAATTTTTTTCTGTAGTAGCATTTTTAATTGCAGTCTGAATAAACGAAATTAAAGCAGCGGCGTCAGCAGAGGGATGATCGGATCCATCATTTAAAGGCATATAATTCTGAATAAAACGTTTAACCATAATTTGGTGTTTTTATATCAAATCGACAAGCAATAATGTTATGGTCGGATAATTTACATTCAACAGATTCGAGATACATGTCACAGGAGACATTACTGTAAACGTGATCAATACATGTATTGCTACACGGTCGTGTTATCATATTATGACAGTTAACAAAATTAAAGCTCTTAAGTAAATTTAAGAGTTCTTCAGATTGATGTTGATTCAAAATATCTATATTAGAATCACCTGTAAAGACGCAAGGGTATTGACTAGGGTATTCATTCGGTTAATCGTTAATCGGTTAACCGATTAATTACTACCCGATTAACTGATCGGTTAATCTGAAATTGCCTATTTTCGATTAACGATTAAACCGATCAATTTGAGTCGATTAACCGGTTAACCGATGTAACAAAATTTTTAATATTTTGTAGTATTAATCAAATTTGTTAATATTCGAAATTTCCAATTTTAAATAAATAAAAATTAATCAAGCTGGAGGCCAGTGTTTTTTTGTAAATAAATATTCCTTTTTATTTAATTCCGATATTTCGATCAATCCCTGATATGATCTTCAACGAAGATCGAAATATTTCGATCAATCCCTGAGATGATCTTCAACGAAAATCGAAATATCGGAATTAAATAAAAAGGAATATTTATTTACAAAAAAACTCTGGCCTCGAGCTTGATTAATTTTTATTTATTTTGTAGTATTATTAAATATTTTTTGTGTTTTAAATTATTTGTTTCATCATATATACAAAAGGTATGCGTTCAGAAAATATTGTTTCATATAAAGAAGGTGTTCAGTGATATCCATTTTAAAAAAGGGTTTGCTGTCAACAGCTTTTTGTTTCACGTACATTTTATATGAAGACATACATAGTTACTTGCTTCTTCTCATATCTAATCATATCAATCTTTTAACGGAATTAACCGAAACATTTAGAAGTGTTAAAAGTTTTAAAACATTAAAACAGGACCCTAATGGCATTATGGAAGATTTTATGTGTTTAGAGCAATCCAGGAAAATGACTGGGAAATTAAATATTCTTCAATATTTGTTGCTTTCGATTTCTCAAACATCTACGACAAGTAAAAGAATTTTTACCAAGTCAAGTTTTAAACATTTAACCCAAATTATTTTTCGAAAAGATTTTTTTATAAGATCTCTTTAAGCTATTGAAATAACTAATAAAATGATTAAACAGTGTCTTTTTAGGTAATACATAATTAGTCAATTCACAAGGTATCCTAACATGTCATATTGTCAAAATGTCCTAATATTTCACAATGGTTTAAAAATATTGTTGTACGGCTCAGCCGCTCAGCGCTGGACTTTTCTGATTAATTACGACAGCACAATAAACACAGCAAGCAACGTTCTATTTATTTAAGACACTTTTTGTTAACAAACCAACAACAATATTTTTAAACCATTGTGAAATATTAGGACATTTTGACAATATGACATGTTAGGATACCTTGTGAATTGACTAAATATGTATTAGTCACAATATATGATTTACATATTTATGAATTATTTTTTTGTTTGCTCGTTTTGTAATTGTTTTTTTTTACTATAAAACTTCAAATATAACTGCAGTATTTTGTTGAAGTCGGTTATTAACAAGAAATTTACAAATTAAATACTATTGTATTGGAATTAATTTATGCTTTTTATTTAGTGATATTACTTAATTTATAAAAAAAATTTATTAATCGGTTAACCGATCAATAACTAAATTAACCGATTATTATCCGATTAAACCAAAACCTCGGTTAATTAATCGAGCGATTAACCGATTAAAGCAAAAGCCCGATTAAATGAATACCCTAGTATTGACCAAGGTAACATAGCATACTTTCCAAATGCTCCAAAAATCTATTAGGATTTTCCCTTTAACTTAACCGTACGATTCATAACCAGCAAAACTCCTTTAATTTCATAACAAGGTACCCGGGTACCCGAAGTAGGTTGTTTTGCGTTTATTGAAATAAAATAATATTTTCCTGTAAATATTTTTGTTGTTGATTATATTTTGCGTTCTCAACTGTACAAATTTGATATTTGGAAAAAAACTGGTTTCTGTTCGTATATAAGTACCTAAAGCGACACAAGTAGGCAGAAACTGGTTTTATGTAAGGGTTGTTTATTTGCTTATTTTGCTTATTTTCGGTACCTACTTGCTTAATTGCTTTTGAATTAGGTAGCAGATGTTCATTTGTGTCGTAAAATTGAAATATTTCATTTGCTTCGCCAGTCTGTGTTGAATATTTGAACAGTGAAGTTGGTGAAAAATGAGCCGCAACGACCGATATTTGTCTACAAGGGAATACTGGAATTTGAGTGATGAAGCAAGAAGCACATATATTCAACGTTTATTTGAGGAAGCGACTCAAGATGAGGACCTTGAAGTGGACCCTGTGGAAGACCAAAATGAAGAAAATGTGGCCTATACTGGCGAAGTTTCGGAATCAGAGAATGAAGATTTGAATGTTGACAACGCAAACGAAATTGCAGCTGCTGTTGACGCACCAGAGGAAATTTTCTTTGATGATGAAAGTGAAGATGATGATATGCAAGAAGATGCACCAACAACAAACCCAGCAGACTACATGACTGCACGTGACGGCACACAATGGCAGCGAACACCACGTAGTTGCCAACAAGTGAGAAGCCACAATATATTCAGAGACCGCTGTGGTCCAGCGCGGATTACTGAAAATATGACGCCTTTGCAGTGTTTCAAATCATACCTCACAGTGGAAATGGTGGATATAATAGTGCGCCACACAAATAGAAAACCGCATGCCACATATAATGCGTACAATGAAGCGAATCCCAATAGACGTCAGTTGAAGTGGAAAGACACGACAATCAACGAACTTTATGCGTTCATTGGAATGATTTTGATGGCTGGCACAAATCATTCTAATGACGAAAACGCAAGAGATTTGTGGACGTCACAGGTTCACCCAATATTCCGCGCCACCATGGGAATAAACAGGTTTTTCGATTTGCTGCGTTTTATGCGGTTTGACGACCCCAGAACACGGGTAGAGCGGCAGCGTCAAGACAAAGCGGCGCCAATTCGCGATATTTGGATAATGCTCAATGCAAATCTTGCCAGATATTATGTGCCATCAGAATATTTGACCATTGATGAACAATTATATCCATACCGTGGTAGAACCAAATTCACCCAATATATACCCTCGAAGCCAGCAAAATATGGCATAAAAGTATGGTGGATTTGCGATGCCAAAAACTCATATCCACTTCATGGCCAAATATATACTGGCAAACAAGAAACTGGTCGTGAAGTTGGTGTTGGCGAAAGATTTGGTGAGAGATTTAGTTGGGCCATACTACGGTAGCGGACGAAATATAACAATGGATAATTTTTTTACGACGCTGCCGTTGGCTAGGCAACTAAAAGTAGAAAAGCTCAGCATTGTGGGTACACTCCGCCGCAACAAAGCTTACATCCCTGCGGAGATGAAAGAAGACAAAAAAAAAGACGTTGGTTCAAGTTTATTTGGCTTCTACGACAACGTAACACTGCTCTCATATAAGCAGCGGAAGTCCAACTCGGTCATCCTTCTTTCTAGTATGCATGATGATGCACAAATTGACGAGAATGGGAAACCAGAAATTATAAATTTTTATAATCAAACAAAAGGTGGGGTGGACGTAATGGACCAAACGCTCCAAGAATACACGACCCAGCGACAAACAAGAAGATGGCCGATGGCATTTTTCTATAACATCATTGATGTGAGCGCATTTCCATCACACATCATATATTATGGAAATAATTCAACTGCACGATACACCACGACGCGCAGGAAGAATTTCCTGCGTCAACTGGCAGAAAACCTGTGCATTCCTGTTATAGAAAATAGAATTTCAAATGTGCAAAGCGTGCGCCAATTTTCAACAAAAAATGCAATTGAAAGCATCATCGGAAGGCCGTTGGAGAGTGTGCTTTGTGCTGCAGGTCCGTCAACATCTCCGTCAGCACGACTAAGGGGCAGAAAAGTACATACGGGCGTGTGCTACATGTGCAAACTTCTTCCAAATAAGCGCAGAAGAAGAAAAACTAGAAAAAATTGCAGCATATGTAGCACGCCGATATGCGATGAGCACGCCATAACAATTACTAAATGCTACAATTGCCACAATAACAACGATAGTGATTCGGATGAATTATAATATAACACAGTACAACATTTTTCAGTTTATTGATTGCCAACTCAATTCTGTGAACTGTATGTGAAATTAGACCCAAAAAGAAGAATTTCTGCATCATTCGTTTTGTCTTCTTACCTGCGATTTGAAGTTAGTATCGATTTGAAGTTAGTACTATCGTATAGGGGAATTTATCACGTTTTAGGCCCTGTTGTTTGACATAGCTCGACAACCACTAGCCCAATTTAGTTGAAATAAATTTTAAAAAATTAAGAATTACAATTCCCTTAATCTGTTCTCCTATACAAGTTGTTTTCCTATACAAGTAACACTTTCGAAGTTAAAAATGAATGTATGAAGGGAAAAAATTATTTTTTGCCTAAAAATTTAAATTTTTTTTTTTTTTAAATACATAAAAAATGCAAAATGGAAAAAAGTTTCAAGTCTAGTTATTTTTTCGCAAAGTCACATAACCTATGAGCAAAATGAGACAAAGATCATAAAAATCGATGCACGCGTTTCGCTTTTATTCGCAATTGAGTAAATGTATGAATTTCAAAAATTTGCTCGAGATATGCACAACATTATTTGGAGAAAACATTGACACCTTTTTCATGATTCTGAGAATTAAAAAAAAAGGAATAAACAAAAGGTTATTTGATTTTTATGATTGCGGTAATAAATGTACGTGGACAATTAAACGGAAAGTGGACCTTTTTATTATTTGGGTTTTTCCGGTGGCTACCTATATGATTCTTTTACAGAAATTGCACCCACATTTAAGGGTGGTCATTATTTGGAAAGTTTTGCACAGTTTGAAACGTACAAGTGCTGAATCAGGTATATAGCCAGCCGACCTTAAAATATGCGCCCATTTATAAGTACCTGGCAGTAAAATATTCAAAAATACGTAGTATTTATAGGTGTGCATTGATCGATTTTTGGCATTCAGCCAGTGCCGACGAACGCGAACAGTAAAAGTGATTTTTCTCCAGTTTTTTAAAAGTGAATAACAACAAAACATAAAATATATCAATATGGAAAACAACAAGTGCCCATATTTGGATGAATATTGTTACGTTTGTGGTCATATCGTCCGAAAAATACAGAAAAAAGATCGAAAAAATTTGTTTACTGAGCAATTCAAAACCGCGTATTGTAATTATTTCGATGAAGCAGATTTAAGTGGTGCAAATTTTACGCCGAACACAGTGTGCAACAGTTGTTATACTACCCTTCTAAAATGGATTCACGGAAAAAGTAGAAAGTTATCTTTTATGAAGCCAGTAATTTGGGTGGAAGACACAACTGGACATGATGAATCCAGGTGCTATGCATGCATAAATTTTCGTCCTGGATTAAACAGACAACAATTGAAAACAAAAGTATACACTGCTGCATTTACTGCCACACTTCCAGTGCAACGCCCTGCTGATACCGATGCACCTAAACCTCCGAGTGCGGATACTGTGTCCCTGCTAGCCGAAACCGTTTTCACCAATCCGACCGATTTGGATGATGCTGATTGGATACCCGATATTGAAAATAGTGCACCACAACCGCTACCACAAATCGAAATGGATTACATTGTGGCCAAGCTGGGACTATCACAACACGACTCCGAATGGCTGACATCATTTTTGAAGAGAAGAAAACTCACACAGCAAAATGTCAGCGCAACATCATACCGACAACGCCAAGCTGATTTTCAGAAATTTTATTCCGTTGACGAAGCAAATACGTTCACGTACTGCCATGATATCCCAGGTTTAGTGAAAAAATTGGGAATGGATTATATCGCTGGCGACTGGCGTTTATTGATCGATGGTTCAGTTACTAGTTTGAAGGCTGTGCTGCTGCACAAAAAAATAAAAAACCATGCATTCCATTGGGATTCAGCACAACTATGAAGGAAACGTATGAAGCATTGGGCGAAATTTTGAAGAAAATCAAATACGATGAACACAAATGGAACATTTGTTGCGATCTGAAGGTGGTCAACATACTACAAGGGATTATAGAAAAGGGCGGATATCCAAAATACTTCTGCTTCCTTTGTAATTGGGATTCACGATACAAAGGAAATCAATATCAATGTAAAGATTGGAAAGGAAGAACTCCCGAGCTCAACAAACAATTAAAATTACGCAATGAACCTATGATAAAGGACCTGGATGATATTTTGTTGCCACCGCTCCACATGAAACTGGGAATAGCTGGGAAATTCGTTGAAGTGGTGGTCAAAAAAGTTAACGGCGCCTTTGACTGTTTGAAATCCATCTTTCCGAAACTCAGTGATGAGAAAATTAAAAACGGTACGTATCGTACTCTGTATTTCAATATTGTCATATCTAAATTTGTTAATTTCTATACATAAGCATTACCAATAATTTTTTCGTTTTTCTTATGTATTTAAAACAGGTATTCTCAATGGACCTGATATTCGGAAATTTATCAAAAGTGATTCTTTCACACATTTGCTTTCAGAGCATCACGACCACCAACATGCATGGAACGCATTGAAAGAAGTAATAGAAGGCGTTCTAGGAAAGAACCGTGTCCAGCGAGAAGAGATACAGCAACGAGTGGACAGGTTGCTGTTTTATTTCGAAAAAATCGGTGCATCCATGACGCTGAAATTGCATTTCTTGCACCACCACATCGATACTTTTTTGGCACAATCACCTCAGGAATCAGACGAACAAGGAGAGAGGTTCCACCAGGTGACCATGCCATTTGAAAAGCGGTTCAAAAGCAAAAAATTGGATGCATTGCTTGCGGAGGTTTGTTGGTGGAGTTCCACAATTATGCAGTTTGAAGAAAGCACCGAAGATGAAGACATTGAAATTGGTGGACACAGTGAAAGAAACACGCCCTTGAATAGTATGTGTATCTCGGATGACGATACAGACTCAGACCATGAATATGAACAACCTACGAAGAAAACAAGATCATCAGAACCACAAGCGTCAACTTCTACAAGGATGGATATTGCCAATAATTGAAAAAATGTTCTAAATTTTGTTTTTATGCATATTATAATTGCGTATTAATTGCATATTATTTTATTTTCATTAAGTTTTTATAAATAAAGTTTTTTTTTGCATGATAATTTTTTAATTTATATTTTTATTTTAAGGGTGGTGGCTATAACTGATTTTTGAAATTCATACCTTTACTCAATTGCGAATAAAAGCGAAACGCGTGCATCGATTTTTATGATCTTTGTCTCATTTTGCTCATAGGTTATGTGACTTTGCGAAAAAATAACTAGACTTGAAACTTTTTTCCATTTTGCATTTTTTATGTATTTTTAAAAAAAAAATTTAAATTTTTAGGCAAAAAATAATTTTTTCCCTTCATACATTCATTTTTAACTTCGAAAGTGTTACTTGTATAGGAAAATAATATATGAACAGATTAAGGGAATTGTAATTCTTAATTTTTTAAAATTAATTTCAACTAAATTGGGCTAGGGGTTGTCGAGCTATGTCAAACAACAGGGCCTAAAACGTGATAAATTCCCCTATACGATAGTACTAACTTCAAATCGATACTAACTTCAAATCGCAGGTAAGAAGACAAAACGAATGATGCAGAAATTCTTCTTTTTGGGTCTAATTTCACATACAGTTCACAGAATTGAGTTGGCAAATCATGTGTTGTACTGTGTAATATGATAAAATAAATAAAAAAGACATTTATTTCCAATAAAAACAACACAAAAAAACGTTTTTTCATTTACATGTTAGGCATTTACATAGGAATTGTATTAGGGTACCCGGGGACCCGGTTGTGTGTTTATGGGGGTAAAACATTTAAAATCATTTTTTAAAGAAAATATTGAAAATATTTTGAATTTTTTCGTATTTAAATCTTAGTTTAGCCAAAATCTCTCATGATTCGGAGTTTTATGTCCATATCTCAAAAATTATAGGCACAGCAGCACTTTAAAGTCAAAAAAGGTACACGGGTACCCGGTTATGAATCGTAGGGTTAATATCATCAAGTGATAATACAATAGAATCAATATAATTTTTGCTTTCACATACTTTGGTTTTATATCTTAAATTGCTATTTATAAAAATAGAAGTGCCACCATATCTATCTGACCTACAACTGTGTATAGCATTATAACAAGAAATATTGTATAGTTGCACTAATTCTTTGTGGAACCATGTTTCTTGAATTGCTATAATATGGGGTAGCCGCGGTAGTTTTGCTATTATGTTTTTAAATTTAGTAATTGACGATATACTTCTCAAATTTATAGACACAATATTAATTTTATACTCGGGAAAACCTGAAAACCTTCCCAGATCAAGTGGTGTTGGATTTCTCTTGACAAAGAGAGCGAAAAAGGCACTTATTACTTGGAAACCGTTCTCTGACAGAGTAATATGTCAGGTTCCGCAACCGCCAATTCAATAAGCGAAAGCAATCGCGGCGACATACTGGCCGTAATGGGGGATTTTAACGCCCAAATTGGGCCTGACAACACCAACTTAAAATCAACCATGGGCACTCATGGACTTGGACGTATGACAGAAAATGGCGAACTCTTTTTGGAAATGAGCATCTAACAACTTAGTTTTAGGGGGGTCCGTATTTCCGCACAAAAGGATACACACGGTAACCTGGGTATCTCCTGACCAAAGAACGGAGAATCAAATCGACCACGTGACAAAAAGTAGCAAGTGGCGAGGGTCCCTTTTGGATGTACGTTATCGTAGAGGCGCCGATATGGCAACCGATCACCACCTAATAGTTGCAGAAATACGTATAAAACTATCGGCAATACGAAACAACAACGGCAACAACAACAGCAATACGAGACCAGTCAACGTCCATAATTTAAAAAATTCAGTAGTAGCCTCTGCATATTCCGAAGCATTAAGCCAGAATCTTCTTGCATCACTTGAGAACGACTTAAGCAGTTGAGAAAAAGTGAAGTTAGTTTTTATGGACCCTGCTATAGACATTCTTGGCTATAAAGAAAACCTGAGGAAAGAGTGGATATCAGATGAGACGTGGCGCATAATCGAACAACGCGAGTTGGTAAAGGCTGACCTTAATAGAGCAAAAACTCGTGGTGCTAGACTTAATCTGCAAACGCAGCACAATGATCTCGACAAACTTGAAAAACGAAGCGCACGACGCGATAAACACAAATGGGTTGACGACATCGGCGAGGAAGCTCAAGCGACTTTTTTCCATTTTGCATTTTTTATGTATTTTTAAAAAAAAAATTTAAATTTTTAGGCAAAAAATAATTTTTTCCCTTCATACATTCATTTTTAACTTCGAAAGTGTTACTTGTATAGGAAAATAATATATGAACAGATTAAGGGAATTGTAATTCTTAATTTTTTAAAATTAATTTCAACTAAATTGGGCTAGGGGTTGTCGAGCTATGTCAAACAACAGGGCCTAAAACGTGATAAATTCCCCTATACGATAGTACTAACTTCAAATCGATACTAACTTCAAATCGCAGGTAAGAAGACAAAACGAATGATGCAGAAATTCTTCTTTTTGGGTCTAATTTCACATACAGTTCACAGAATTGAGTTGGCAAATCATGTGTTGTACTGTGTAATATGATAAAATAAATAAAAAAGACATTTATTTCCAATAAAAACAACACAAAAAAACGTTTTTTCATTTACATGTTAGGCATTTACATAGGAATTGTATTAGGGTACCCGGGGACCCGGTTGTGTGTTTATGGGGGTAAAACATTTAAAATCATTTTTTAAAGAAAATATTGAAAATATTTTGAATTTTTTCGTATTTAAATCTTAGTTTAGCCAAAATCTCTCATGATTCGGAGTTTTATGTCCATATCTCAAAAATTATAGGCACAGCAGCACTTTAAAGTCAAAAAAGGTACACGGGTACCCGGTTATGAATCGTAGGGTTAATATCATCAAGTGATAATACAATAGAATCAATATAATTTTTGCTTTCACATACTTTGGTTTTATATCTTAAATTGCTATTTATAAAAATAGAAGTGCCACCATATCTATCTGACCTACAACTGTGTATAGCATTATAACAAGAAATATTGTATAGTTGCACTAATTCTTTGTGGAACCATGTTTCTTGAATTGCTATAATATGGGGTAGCCGCGGTAGTTTTGCTATTATGTTTTTAAATTTAGTAATTGACGATATACTTCTCAAATTTATAGACACAATATTAATTTTATACTCGGGAAAACCTGAAAACCTTCCCAGATCAAGTGGTGTTGGATTTCTCTTGACAAAGAGAGCGAAAAAGGCACTTATTACTTGGAAACCGTTCTCTGACAGAGTAATATGTCAGGTTCCGCAACCGCCAATTCAATAAGCGAAAGCAATCGCGGCGACATACTGGCCGTAATGGGGGATTTTAACGCCCAAATTGGGCCTGACAACACCAACTTAAAATCAACCATGGGCACTCATGGACTTGGACGTATGACAGAAAATGGCGAACTCTTTTTGGAAATGAGCATCTAACAACTTAGTTTTAGGGGGGTCCGTATTTCCGCACAAAAGGATACACACGGTAACCTGGGTATCTCCTGACCAAAGAACGGAGAATCAAATCGACCACGTGACAAAAAGTAGCAAGTGGCGAGGGTCCCTTTTGGATGTACGTTATCGTAGAGGCGCCGATATGGCAACCGATCACCACCTAATAGTTGCAGAAATACGTATAAAACTATCGGCAATACGAAACAACAACGGCAACAACAACAGCAATACGAGACCAGTCAACGTCCATAATTTAAAAAATTCAGTAGTAGCCTCTGCATATTCCGAAGCATTAAGCCAGAATCTTCTTGCATCACTTGAGAACGACTTAAGCAGTTGAGAAAAAGTGAAGTTAGTTTTTATGGACCCTGCTATAGACATTCTTGGCTATAAAGAAAACCTGAGGAAAGAGTGGATATCAGATGAGACGTGGCGCATAATCGAACAACGCGAGTTGGTAAAGGCTGACCTTAATAGAGCAAAAACTCGTGGTGCTAGACTTAATCTGCAAACGCAGCACAATGATCTCGACAAACTTGAAAAACGAAGCGCACGACGCGATAAACACAAATGGGTTGACGACATCGGCGAGGAAGCTCAAGCGGCTGCGGAAACGCATGTGACATTTACAGGTGTTTGAGAAAACTTACCAATGAACATACGACAGCACAGAGGCCGTTAAAAAAACGGAATGGAGAACTTGCAACATCTTCCGAGGAACAAGTAAATGTGTGGGCAGATTTCTCCATCGAAATACTATCCTCCAATGGACACAGCGCCCAGATTTGCTGTGAATGTGAAACACATGCAGACAACCCAGATATATCCTCTGCCTGTCCCAACGTTGATGAGATCATAAACTCGACCAATAGTCTTAAAAGAAATAAATCACCAGGTATAGACGGAATCTTCGCTGAATTATTAAAAGCCGACTCCTATACAAGCGCCAAAATAATCCACCCAATCATCCGCACCTTTTGGGAAAATGAAAGTCTGCCCGACGAAGTGATAGAAAGCATTCCGAAGAAGGGAGAACTAACGAGCCCAAATAATTGGCGTGGTATAACTTTGCTTTGTATCAACAAGGTCATTGCCCAAATAATCGCCAAACGAATCTCCGCAAGGGTGTCACCAGCACTCAGACAGGAACAGGCGGGGTTTAGACCCCACAAATCCACTATCGACCATATAAACAGTCTCTGTGTTATCGTCGAGCAATCTGTCGAATTGCGCTCACCACTCTATATGTGCTTTATTGATTTTGAAAAAGCATTCGACAAAATAAATCACAGCGTGATTTGGAGCGCACTTCGATGCAAAAACGTCCCGTGGAAACTTATCTCACTTATTAGGTGCCTTTACCGCAATGCCAGCTGTCGAATCAGGAGGGTAAAAGTGGAAATCGGTGCTCGCCAAGGTTGTGTTTTACCACCACTTCTATTTAATATAGTCTTAGACACAGTTCTTAAAAGTGCCCTACAAAACGGAAAGGAAATCAAATCTGCGCCTCATAACAACAACAACAGATGCGGCTGGACTTAAGATTAACACTGCTAAAACCAAAACACTGCGAGTTAATGCGACGTCTCAGGATTTATGTACAATAGGAAGCAATCAAGTGGAGGATGTTAGCCAGTTTTGTTATCTTGGGAGCATACTTTCCAAAAATGGCGGGTCAAGTGAAGACATTGACAATCGGTCGTTTAAGACCCATTTGGAATTTGTCTTCACTATCTCAGCGCACAAAGCTAACAATTTTCAACACAAATGTTAAGTCCACTCTCCTTTACGGTTGCGAAACATGGAGCGCTGCCTCTCGAGACATGCAGAAGATCCAAGTGTTTGTTAATCAGTGTCTTCGCAGGATATTGCGAATATTCTGGCCTGGAGTGGTATCCAACAACAGGCTTTGGGAACAATCCAACCAACAACACATGGCTAAAGAAATAAAAAACGTTAAGAAGATCACGGAACGACATTACAAGAAATGCCATAGACTGGAACCCGCAAGGATGTCGAAGAAGAGGACGCCCATACGTGGAGAAGGCAAATTGATATAGAAATGGCCGGAATGGGTAAAACCTGGGGCGAAGTGAGAGCGTTGGCACAAGACAGGAATATGTTCAATCAATTTATTGATGCCCTATGCTCCTTATAGGATCGATGGAAACATATATGTATATATATATATATAATATTGGCTTTATGATGTTGAAAATCTAGGTGGGGAGTATAATGATGAATTTACTAGGTTTCGATTTAATTCAACGCAAGTGTTCGTTGCTTGGAGATAATCTTCACGATGGTGACACATTAATAAGTGTTTTACTCGGTTTTATTTATCAAAATGGCAGAAGCTCCACAAGCTCTACCTCGAGGGTCCTTGGTATCATATAATCTATGTATAACCATTGATTTTAAGCGTATTTCTTGAGGTCAGATGAGTTTCAGAAACCATCATAACATCAATTTGTTTATTTTTAAGAAAGTATTCTAGTTCATTTTTATGTTGGCGGATGCTGTTTGCGTTCCAAAAGCAAATTTTTAAACAGTTCATGGCTTTTTTAGTACAGCTTGCAATAGTATCGATTGCATTCTTAACATTTCTTTCCCCATATTACCCATTGTGTTAGTCAAATTATTAACTGTTTGCACTAATGTTTCCATGGTTTTTCCTAGCCGAGTTAAAATAGAATTTCGTCATTATTTTGTAAATCACCTTGCAGTGGTATATGATTAGATTTTAAGACATTAGCGTACGAGGTTCTGTTTTTGGCTGCGTTATCTGTACGCCGTTAGTGTTTTCTTGATTAGTTGCCTGCGTTTGAGGGGGATTAAGTTTCTGTCCAACAAAACGTTGACAATCCAATATACCGGGCTTCCTCTATAGTTGGCGGTGTTATAACTACCACAGTTACTACATTTTGTACATTAGGGTCATTTTTTGACTTATCGCACTGGACAGTACCATGTAATTCTCCACATACGACGCAAACAGGGGGTAAATAGCAGTATGCCCTAGTATGACTAAATTCTTGGCAGTTTAAACACTGAGCGGGCCCATTTCTTTTGTGCGGCTCCTCTATCGTGATTTTTTTATGCAGGATATATTTCAAACTATAAATCGGATGCGTTTCATTTTTTTTAGCTTAACGTCGCCGGGCTCTAACTCCACTCGAAGTAGGGGTTGGGGATTTTTTCCCCTATTTTAAATATTTGTTACGTTTTTTATTTTGAAGCTCTTTTCTTCTAAAAATGCTTTTATTTCATCTGGGTCTACGCATGATTCAATGCTTTTAATCACAACCTGAAGACCTTTACTGCTTTTCAGTTGGTATGTATAGAAGCTTCAAACTTATTAATTACTTTACGAAAATCATTCTCATGATTAACCTGTATATTTGTCTCGTTTATATTACCACTAGGGATGCCAAACCGGAAATCCCGAATACCGGGATTTATTTTTATGAGTCCCGGGATTTTTAGCATATCAACTTTAATGTACAAAACTGTTCGTTTTTATTGAATTTTTTACTATATACAAAAAAAATGATTAAAATTTATATTTGAGTTATATTTTTTATTGCAAATAATTCTTATTTTTGAGTTTAATTTTTCTTTTTGGCACACAGCGAGTATTTAAAATTTTTAATTTTTGCTTGATATATGACGACTATTTCTGGATTTTTGTATTTTGCTTAATAAAACACTACATAATACCAAAATCAAAATGATTATTTTTATGCAAAATATAGAAATAAGGAAATAATTGTTATATATCAAGCAAAAAATAAAAATTATTCGCGATCCAATAAAAGTTTTATTCATAAATTAAGTTGATATAATTATAACAATTAAGTCGTAATATTGATGAAATAGCTCATATTCCTTCCGGTCCAATAATAATAAAAAATTTGCTTAAAAAACATACGGTAAATAAAATATTTTTTTTTATAAATAAATAAATTATTTAAACTTTAACTGCCTGGCCAACAATGTTGACAAGAACATTTCTTTCTTATATTTATATTGAAAACAAAAACAAATTTAAATTTTTTATTATTGTTTTCAATATAAAAATGCGAAAGAAATGTTCTTGTCGACATTGTGGACCTGGCAATAAATCTGTTTCAAGGAACATTTGGATAAACATTTTGTTTTAAAATAAATTTCAAACGTACTTAAATTATTGATTATGAATCTCGCCCTCACCCTGGAGGTGTACTGCACTGCAGTCGACATAGTTCTACACTTTTTAACTCAGCTATCGATATCGATGAGGGACTACACTTTGCAGTGTATTAATGTCGTCACAACTTAATTCACATTAAAAATTGAATTGCTGTCAAAAAACCGAAATGAATTGGTCTAGAAAAACTAAGAGATGCGTATAATTTTTTTAAGCTTTTTTCAGAATCTGATCAGTTTGATCATGGGTGAGGCCAGAGTTATAAACATATGTATAAAATAAATTGTTTTGTTGTTTTCATTTATTAAAATTTATGTTACGTATATAAAACCTTTTGAGTATTCAAGTGTTGTTTATTAAAAAAAAGTAGCATCTTAAAGAAACACATTGATCCCGAAAAATCCCGAAATCCCGGAAAATCCCGGGATCCCGGGATTTTCAAAAATCAGTCCCGATTGGCATCCCTAATTACCACGCTTGATTGCAGCTACGTAAAACGTAAGTTCACCTATCACCGAGATTAAACTTTTTATAAGCTCACTAGAATTTTGCTCCCTAAGGTATATCGATCGTGGCTTAGACGATTTTATGACGTTAGGTGCTTCAGAGGATTCATCCTCCAGATTCATCCTATTTTGTGAATTTATTCTATCAAAATATGGAACTTTCGAGTGTGTTTTTCATTGCGTCTGTGTTTGAGTTCATGGTATCATTTCCTACTAAGATTGTCTTTGCCTCAGTGGTATTATATGTAGACAAATATGTATGAGGTATGTACAGGAGTCGACTTTTAATTTGCAAAATTTGTTGATTGTAAAGAAGCATAACAGACAAAATCTTATTAATAAAGAATTAAATTTATGAAAATTCATTTTAAGGAAATCAATATGGGCAGGTACACATAAATTAGAATGAAAAAGTTGGCTTTTTAAAACCAATTTATAGTTAAATTTAATCAAGCAATTATTTATGTTTAAACCACTACTAATTATAAATTAAAATCAATAAAAATTATAAATAATATGTCATATCTATAATATATAATATAATATCCCTACGTTCTCAAATGCAGTACTGCCTGCGCTGCATCACAAAAGCAAACTTATTTCACCATATCGACGAAAACCTAATTATGCTACATATTAAATCTGAGATTATCATTGTTATAGGTGAATACAACCACTTTTAATTCACTGTTGAAGGTCAGTATAACATTTACAACCATGTACGTTCTCTTTAAATTTTATTGTACTTATAATTTAACAAAAATATTTAATTATTTATGGGTCGATTACGGATGGCAACAAAAGCTCAGTTGCGCTGTCAAAAAGCAACGCATCTGACATTTAAATTGGTATTAAGGGCCCTGGAGATTATCAAATAAGCCCATCAATCAGTGCAAATGTTTAAGTGTCATTTGCTTCAGGCTTTTTCGGAGACTTACAAATAAAAAACACGACAATCAAAATTTGTATTTTGTAAAAAAAAAACAAATATTTTTATTTTTCACGACACATACACCAACAATTTTTTTGACAATCACAACAGGAGACCATCAAATAATCTGCCATCAAATAAAAAAATCAAAACTTTTTGATTTTCATCAGGCATTGCCGACAACGCGTATGTGTAGCCGAAAAAGAACGACTACACGCACACAACTATGTGATTGATGTGTTTATTTGATGGTATCCTGGGCGCTTAAGGAACGGCAACATTGTTTAGTTGCCAAAAAATTATCGATAATTCTATTTTGACAGTTAGGCAACTAAAAATAAATATAACAAATTGAAAAAAACGAACAAATAAGTGAAAGAGAATAAAAAGTTAAATAAAATAAAATTAAAAAACTGCGAGCTCCATCCGTAAAACCTTGGATGCATCCTGTTCAATCGGAGCCAAACTTATTTCCTCTGGCGATTCTCCGCCGGTAGTGTAGATATACATTTTCTATTGTGAGACATTTTTTCCTTTAAGTTTTCCTTTAAAAGTACTCACTAGAGTATCCACCCAATTAATCGTTGTTAGATTAATCGAAGAAATGTTTCGGCATTATTTGATCGAATTATTAAAATAGCCAATTTCAAATAACGAATAACTAGAACAATTTATGTCAATTAATCGTTTAAAATAAATTTCTTAGAAAATTCTAAAAAATATTTTATATAGAAAAATATTTTTTTTAGATTTCTAACTAATAAAATACATGACAACTAAATAACATTTAGTTATATTCTGTATATATAGTGTAACTCTCCGTTCTGAACATATTTGAGTCCCTTTTTAGATGTGGGTTTGTGTGAGACAAATCATGCAATAAACGACTAACTACAAATTCCATACGTAAGAATATTCGTACTAAAATAGCGCTTTTCATTGGGGGGATTCACAAGGTGTGCTATCAAGTCATATCGTCATAATGTCCTAAATAATATTTTACAATTGTTTAAAAAAAAAATATTGTTCTGTTTCAAACAACATAAAAAAATATTTTTTTTTTAAACAATTGTAAAATATTATTTAGGACCAAGGCCTATCCAATAGGTCTGCTTACCGCTACAACAATACAACAGTACAAAAAACAACAGGCATTTTGTTTGTGTAATTTTCCTCACGGTTGTCAAAATCTTACTACTACATAGGGAAAACAAAAGGAAAAACGTGTTTTGTATGCATGTATGTGTGGCAAAAAAAACAAAAAATGTAAACAAAAATGTACATGTATAAGCAAAATGTAAACAACTTTTGACATGGTTGAGGAAAAAACCAAATAAACATCTGGCTCCTTAAGCAGACCTAATGGATAGACCTTGTTTAGGACATTATGACGATATGACTTCATAGCACACCTTGTGAATCCCCCCATTGTAAAAAAAAATTCAGCATCATTTATAAATATGTAAACCATGCACTGTCATGCACATTTCTTTATAATTTCTTACCATTCAAACGGCTGGATGAGTTTTGACCTTTTAGGTATTGTTAGATTCGTTTTAAAAACCGAAGTGTCCTTAGACAGGTAGATGAAAACGAAAGTATGGATTCTTGGCGCGAAATAGTAATACGTTAAAAGAAACAAATTACCCAAACCTATAGAGTAGAGCTTTTCCCTAACGCTGTGTTGTACATGTTTTATTTATCTCTTAAAACTTTTTTTGGTTTAGTTCATTTAATTGTTACACCGATATATATCGTTATAAAGGATTATATAAGGGTATATCGATACTGATATATTAATACCGACACCAATACCGTCATAACAAATATTTTAATACTAATACCGAAATTCGTTTCGGTTGCTAACCTTGATAAATAGAAATAAAACACATGCAGTACTAGCAATTTTTTTATTGATTTGTAAAAAAAGTTTTGGTCTAGTTATTTTCGAAAATTAAGATTTTTGAAAAAATATGACTGCATATTTTTCGAGTTGCACTGATCTCCACCAAAATTCCGAGTGTCAATGATACCCGAAATGACATGTCGAGTCATTTACGCCATTCAAAACAAATAGCTATGCCGATTTGGTACGTCTGCAAGCGGTCGTATGTTTTTGCATCAAGCGGCTCGCTCTATAGATGTTTTCGGATGTTCTCCGCGCCTGTCTGGCAGTCTTAGCTAGAACCCCTAGCACCAGACTAGGATAGTTTAGCCCAATCCAATAATCATTCGAGGATTAAAAGGTAAATGAAACCGTATTACGGCTCTATGCTTCGTACAGGAACAACAGGAATTATAACTAAGGGTTTGATAAATTGAATATCTGATGTATCGAATAATTGATTAATCATAATTTATATACATCGATTAAAAGCACATCCCACGGCTAAAAGAAAAGTTAACGAATTCCATAGCATTTGCAAAAAAATGTTTCGAGAAAGATGGCACGTTTATTTATATGTTCGTATATCGCATGATTAAAAAATTGGACTTATGTTCTTACAGCTTTGAAATTGAACTGTAGTAGGAAGTTCTTTATTTGCAGTCTTGAAACTTTTCTAGTAGCTATTTATTACAAGGATCTGCCAAAGTATCTTTAACTTTAAAGCGATCCCACTTATTGCATTGCTGGATGACATTTCAATTTATACGCGAAAACGCATTCAGAATATTTAGTCATATCATTTCGGTCATTTACAGCAGGACCACGTCAGTTGAAAAATGTAAACTGTAGTGTTGTTATGCAAACACGAAAATGCCTGCTCAACTTATGAAATAAGTTAATTAAAAAACAAGCTTACTTTCAAAGCAATGACACTACTACTACATTAAAAATTATTTCATTGGACTTTGTAATTTTTAAAAGAAAAACAGAAAAATTGTAGGTATGTATGTACATTAATTTTGAATGAATGAAAAAGTTTATACAAATTCCAGGCTGCTCTACAATATTTTGCTACAGCTTTTGATTTATTTAATATAAAAAATGCACGTACAATAATGAGGGAGTTGCCCTTGTTTGCTTGAACATTATAATTTTCAGATTTTCTTTTTTCATGTTTGCTTACCTCTTTGATTTGCTTTATTTTTTTTACTATTATTTAACAAATTTTTACCAATGTTTACAAATTATTTTTTAAAGATCCGGAATATTTTTTTAATCATTTTTTTTTAATTAAATTAAAACGCTATGTGCGTTTTTTGTTTGTTTTTATAAGTTCTATTGTTGTTTTTCTTTTACTTTTCTTATTGGCACTTTTGCTGTATTTTATTTTAGTCTTACCTCTCTTTTACTCTACTATACTATATTTGCTATCAAGTTTTTACTTCCTTTAATTTTTTGCACAACTTTTGTTTGCAAGTTTTTGCGTTTTAAAGATGTTTTATATATGTATATATATATATATATGTAATTTTATTTGATTTTTTGTTGAACGATCTTAATTCAAATATATATAAATTTTGTAATAATTATTGTTTTTTTGCTGTAAAATTTCCGAACTTATCAACTCTTCAATAAATTAACTTGCTGTCAAAAAAATAATAACTAGCAGGGATGGCATTGAGAATTTTAAAATTGTACCACTATCCTCTAAAAATTGTACTTTTTTACATTTGTATTAAATATTGTACTAAAAGATTTTTTTAAGTTAATAGCCTATTTCCAATGTGCGAAAGAATTCTTTCGTTCGCATAACTACATTCAATACAAAAACAAAGTCTAAAAATTTGTTCTTGTTTTCAATGTAGTTATACGAAAGAAAGAATTCTTTCGCACATCGGAAATAGGCTATAAAACTATTTTTATTTAAAAAAAATACCACAAAAAAGGTATTATAAATCGTATTCTCACTTTTATACCAAGACGAATTCATTACAGGTTTTTTAGCTTTAAAATTGTTGGATGTCAGAATCTTGTTTATTACCTTTGTTTTTTTTTGTCATTTCTCAACGATTTAACAAAAATAAATTGATTGTGGTTTTCGTACGAGTTGTACCGAGATTAAGCTGCCCACACACATAGATTACTACAGATTACATTACACTTCAGCCACACGATCAAGTTTTTCTTGATAGTCATTTACATATACAGTTTGTCAAAATTTCCAAAAATTGAAAGCGGTGACGTAGGCTAATGACAACGAGCGCGTGCTGCTTCTCCACTCAGAGCAGTTATGTTTGTATACCAAAAACCCTAATTTCTTTAAATTACCTACCGTATTGTAAATGAAATTACCTTGCTACCTTTTGGGGCTCAAAATTATCGTAAAGAAGGGTAATTACCGCACGGTTAACATCACTGGTGTACACAACAAAAAAAGAATTAAAAAAGAATCTAGCTGAGCTACCTAACTCCAAGTCTCCTGCAACGATATTCCTGCATTGCTTGAGCAACTCGGAGAGCCTTATGATCCAAATGAGTGGTGCTTGTTCATTGACGGTAGTAAGGAGATTTTGAAAGCAGTCCTACTGCATATTGGAAATTAAAAACCTTCTATCCCCATCGCTTTTGCCATCAACACCAAATAATCATACACCACAATGGACAGTTTGCTAAAATACATTCAATATAAGCATTAGAACTGGAAAATATGTTCCGATCCCAAAGTCGTCGGCATATGCTGTGGAATGGAAGGTGGATATACCAAATATTTCTGCTTTCTTTGCCTCTGGAATAGTCGTGCTCGAGAACATCATTATAGAAGAAAACACTGGCCAGAAAGTGAGAACCTCACAGTGAGCAGACAATATTAAATACGTGCCTCTTGTCAAAAAAGAAAATATAATCCTTCCAGCGTTGCACATTAAACTTGGCCTCATTAAAAATTTTGTGAAGGCCTTAGACAAGGAAGGCCAAGTATTTTCCTTTTTGAAAACGCAGCTTACTTCAGCAAAAATCAAGGAAGGCGTCTTCGATGGTCCACGCATAAAGAAATTGTTTTAAAGCACAGGCCTTCCAAAATATTTAACACCTGTTGAAAACGATGCCTGGATTTTTTTTTTCGCAATTTGTATCCTTTTTGTTTGTTTCTTTTGCTTGTTTACCTTTTGAATCAAGGCGAATTCAAAAAGGTAAGTGCAACTCCTCAGCTGTTCATCAGCTGTTGTGTACATATTTAGTTGTATATTTAGCATGTGAATTTTTTTTAGCAAATTTCGGTAAAACTTAACTTAACTTTACCATACTGGGCAGATTCCGTTGCCGCCTTATGCCCGTAATTTCTACAAATAGAAGACCAAGAACCAGTTACGACATAGTGTCTGTGCGTGCAATAAGATTCATGCATACTGCTGCAAATTGGCCTGCGCCCCCAACCTTCATTAACAATAATTTGTAGTTAACTGGTTTATCTAACAGTTCCCTCAGCATTTTGGTGGCTTCTTTATAAATTTTATCTTACGAAAATTTTTGCCTTGATCAGCTGTTTTTGACAACAAGTAATTTTATTGCAAGAACAAAATACATGTGGCTTTTTGTAGTTGTAGAGTTTCGCTTACCTTGTTGAATTCGCCTTGTCATATCATATGTTTTTTTGTTTACTAAATAATTATTGCAATTAAAAATTTTCCATATGTATTTAAAAATTCTCGAAATATATTTCAAAATTATACAAATAATGTATTTTGAAAATTTCGAACTGTATTTTAAAATTGTCCATATGTAATTTGTATTTTTAAAAAAAATTTTAAATATTTTTGTTGTCCAATTGTATTTTAAAATATATTGTATACAAGAAAATATAAATTGTGTACAAGAAAACATTTGGACAATTTTCAAATACAATTGGGCAAATTTTAAAATACATTTGGATAATTTTAAAATGATTATGGGTGATTTTTACATAAATTAAAAAATTTTTTAAATATATTTGGAAAATACATTTGGAAAGTTTTAAAATACAATTGGAAATTATGTAGTGCAAGCTTTTAAAGGTCGTGTATATAATACTGAGGTGAGAAGAATACATCTCATTATTTCAAGATGCTTCTTAAGAATATTAAAGCAGCCAAGGTTGTATCTGACGAAACTTTTGTCGGAATTTTTTGATTTGTTTTTACAAAATTCATATTTTAATTATATATAAACGTTTAAACGTTTCTACTAGTTTCTACTAGTTTATTAAGAGCAAAATGAACCTTGTCTACATGTGATTTTGTCTCTCTCCCTAACTTATTATGTATTAATTCAATGTTAAATTGTTGCAAGTGTGTTAATATTTTTTTTTTTTTTTAGTTTTGGCTATTCATTTCTTGTAGGGCGGCTTTTGACAGCTGCGAAAAATTTTACACAAACAAAATGCCTGTTGCTTTTAGTATTGATTTAAGAGGTAAGTAGACCTATTGGAAAGGCCTTGATTAAGACAGTTCACTGTTAATTGAAAGTTAAAGTAATAGTTAGTTTTGACTGAACTTGGTGAAATTGACCGTTACAAAAAATTGAGAATAAGAAAAAAGATATTTCACGAAAATAATGTTTAATAAAATTTACAAAACTTGTTTAAAAAAGACTTATAAATATGGTATATGGGCATTTCCATGTCATCGTACGTGACATTTGTACGCCTTCGGAGCGATGGAGTTTTTGCGCAAATAGTAGTAACTGGAAAACTTATTAATCATTATGTTTCTTTTAGAGGGTACTATGTATGAAAAAAAAAATTATTACATTCGAAACCTTGTTGTCCAAAATACCTAGCAAAATAGGTGTATATCGTACGTGACATAAAACGGAAGTGATTTTGGGGTGAATGTAAAAAAATCCGAAAATCTGCGAATTGTGGGATGTATTTTTCCTTTTTTAATTTTTTTGCATTAAACCATATATTTTTCCGTTATAATCCATAATTGGAAAGAAAAACATTTTTCTGGATGGTTTGATAATGAACCAAACGTAATATCGTACGTGACATACCGTACGTGACAGATTTTTCTCTTATAGTATTTACAAGATATGAAATATATGCATACAAAAACTTAAAACAAACAAGTCAGAAAGTATAGTCGGCCAAGCCCGATCATATAATACCCTACACCATAATATTTTAAAAACAAATTTTTGAGTGTCCCTATTTTTGACCCATCGCCAATCATGGTCGCCGGAACAGAATTATGCTATGACGTTAAGAGTTATATAAAAGTTATTTGTGCCGTATATTATTCAGATATCTTCACTTATATGAGATTTTCTTGCCTTTCAGCGATTTTAGAAAGGGGGTTTATATGGGACCTATAGTTAATTTTGGACCTACCTGCACAACATTTTATCACGACATAGTACTTATCGTAAAAGGTATTGTCGCCAATTTTTATGTCAATACCAGCATTTATTAGAAAGGTACAACATTAAAAGCTATTTTCTGGAGTAGTACATATTTGAATGAGTGCTATGGTCAAATATGGACCGATACCAATTATAATTGTTTAGATCATTAAGACTGCAAAAAAATAATTTTTGATCAAATTTCAACCTAATACCAACATAATAAGATGATACATTTAGTTGAATTTATAGTATACAATATCGTACGTGACGACGTTTAACAGCTTATAAAATTTTTATTATACCTATTAAAAAAAAAATTCCGGTCAATATTTTTTTGCAACAAATATCTTGCTTTGAACTTTTATTTTGAAACACGTACGACTGATCAAATACCAATGACATAGACAAATGATGTTTTCGCACCACGTACGTGACATTTGAATAGCACCCAAAGCAAACCAAAAAATATACCGCTAATCAAACTATATATTTGGTCTCTCCTCGTGTATTTTGTTCATTGTTGTTGTTACATTAATTTTAAGGTATAATTCCAATGTTACCAGTATCTGTATTTAATCGGCAGAAAAGTGAAAATTGTTGTTTGCAGTAACTAAAAATGAATCAGAGATAGTCAGTTTCAACTTTTATTTTTTGCTCTTTAAAAATTGTAATAAGCTGTAAACCTCTTTGCATAGTAAAGTTTGAGTGTTTTTTTACTTTCTACCATATTCGAAAAATAGTTTCAAGGCTATTTATTTTTTGAGTCGTGGTTGACATTCTCATGGAAATGCCCATATGTATATGGGGGATTTCATGTCAAGTGACCCAACTTTTGAAATCGATGCCTTTCGATTTGGATAACATTTGCACCAAGGTTAGTCCTATTGATTAGTAGTTTAGACACAAATTTTTAACAAGATCGGTCAAAAAGTTTCTGAGTTAGAGGGGGTCAAACTTTGACATTTTGGCCAAACCGGTGTTCTTTCTCATCCATGTAACTTATTACCTATTGGTGTTAGCAAAATTTTTCACAAACACATTAGATAGCTATTTCTTCAAGCTGTCGAAAAATATTTTTTTTGTTTTTTTTTATATATAAAATTTATTTTTTATTTTTTTTTGAAAAGGTTATTTTTTTTTTTTTTTTGCTCAAAAGAAAGCTTAGGTCTTTTCCTTTAAGGTAGTTTTGGTCGTTTTTTGGGCCGAGAGTGGGTGATGTATAAAAAAAAATAATTTGTAAGTCAAGACGAGGATTTTAAATTATTTAGCATATGACGTCTTTACTTACAAATTATTTATTTTTTATACATAACCCACTCGCGGTCCAAAAAGCGACCAGAACTACCTTAAAGGAAAAGACCTAAGCTTTCTTTTGAGCAAAAAAAAAAGAAAATACCCGCTTCAAAAGAAATACAAAAATAGTTTTAATTTTGAAAAAAAAAATTAAAAAAATTTTTATCCAAATCGGAAGACATCGATTTCAAAAGTTGGGTCACTTGACATGAAATCCCCCATATATTTATTAATATAATATAAATGCAAGAATAGATAGTCTTTTACTTCCACTTGAAGTAAATCGCCTTGGGTCAAAGAAATTACTATATTTAAGCAAAGGGTATTTTAAAGTGTTTTTTGATTTAAATAAAACAATTATTGGTTTGCTTTTTATCAGGAAATTATCTTTATTTATATATTTTAATTTATATCTTTAAACATAAGCACTTTTTGTGTTTTTATTTTATATTTTTTTACTGAAAGCACTTACCATTACAACTTAATTGAAACTTTAGATTTTTTATTTGTTTTTACTTATAAACTAAATGCTTTTAATTTTTAATTTATAATTCAACAGCATGTTATCGTAATTCTTTTAGAAGAAAAATAATTTCATATTCTATTTATTTTTGACGATTATCTCCTTTAAAAATTGTTTTATTTTTAATATTGTTCTCAACTTATTGCAATTTTTTTCGTTTCACTTGGGTTCTCGAAGATTTATTCAATTGTAATTTTTTATTTCTAAATTTTTACATTTTATAGCAAATATTTCAATACGTCTATGCAGTGTGACCAGATCTTGTAAATTTTTACAGCTAAATCTAGCCAAAAAATGCTAAAATGATTTTTAAAAATGCTAAAAATAATGCCAGAAATGTTTTAAAGATTTTTGCTAAAAATTAATTACCAGTATAAAACTTTATTCGAAACTATTATTAAGTAGAATTATTAAGTAGAATTTTGTAAGCCGCTAAAAATTAATTACCAGTATAAAACTTTATTCGAAACTATTATTAAGTAGAATTATTAAGTAGAATTTTGTAAGCCGATTATGGCCAATAGGCTAGGTTACTGAAATTTAATAAATAAATAAAAATAAAAACTAACTAAATTTTAGTGACTTATTTTTTAACGAAATTGAACCAAGCGGTTATATTTAAACAAGAAGACTTTGAGAAAAATGTTCTGACGTTTACACTATAGAATTTTTTTCTAAATACAAAGTGAAATTTCTTTGTTCTTTTATATCGTAATATCAAAGGGCAAATAAAATTTACAGTCAACATGATGAGGGCCCTGAATATTCTATTTTTTTTAACAAGACAGGTTAGATGTTTCCTAACATAAGAATTATCCATTTTCATATGAAAATTTAATTTTGGGTACAACTATTTTTAGTCAAAAGTATTATTATTTATAGAAAAATTTAAGTAAAATCAATAAAACTATTCGTTCAACATTTTAATATAATGCTAAAAAAAGATAAAAATATTTTTCAAAAATGCGAAATAAAATGCCAAGTGCTAAATGAAAATTTTGCAGCTCAATAAAAATTTTTAATGCTAAATTTAGCTGCAAAAATGCCAAAATGGCCACACTGCTTCTATGGACAAATTTCATTTTGCAAAAGACTGTTTTGGTTTTTTGGTTACTTTATTCAAATATATATATGTATATATACATATATGTATATATATATATATTTTTTTTCTTTGTTAAATGTTTTGTTTTTCTTGTTATCAATGGATTAGTAACTGCAATATTAAACGAAAAAAATTAAAGTTTTTTGTTCCCAAATTATTCTTTTTGTTTCTAGTGGCGTGTTAATAGAAACTAGTTTTTAATAGATTTGATTAATAAATATTTTTTTTTTTTTTTTTTTTTTTTTTTTTTTTTTTTTGTTTAAAAATGTTGTGTCTTTAAAATTAAATCATTTGATTAAGTTTAATTTATATAAATATATTTATCATAATTTTACATTTTAATTTTAGTTGGTTTTCGGTTTTAATGTAAATATCCTAAAAATAAATTATTGAATTGGCTTAAACTTTAATATTTCAAAAATACAAATAACTTTCAAGTTTTGAAAATAATAATTATATGATATTATAGACTTAAGACAGTTATTTTTTGGAAACTCTTAGTTATTTTTATTTGCCTTTTTCTTAATAAATAGTTTATTTAAATAAAATTTCAACTTATTTTTAACAGTCACACTCATAATTGTTTTTATACAATATATTTTGTTCAACCTACTTCTTTCCAATTCAAATTTGTTTAAACTTTTCAAAGGCCTTTTTATTGCTAAAATTATTATTAGTTGTTTTTTACTTTTATTATTTATATATTATTAATAAAAAATAAATTGATTTTTTATAAATTATATTAGTTGATATAAAGCAGTTTTGACGGCATCAAAAATCATATAATTTCAAACATATATATCAAGACGAATTAACACCAAGTGACCTTAGCAAGGCGAATTCATTTTTCAGGAGGCGTTGAAAGCACCGCTGTGCTACTTTTTTTTTCTTAGTTAGAGAGAGGAATGTTTTTAAAATAAAGACTAACGAAAGCAACAAATAAAATACAACGTTGTGTTTTTGGTGTTGTACTTATTGTAGTACCGCCACCACCGTTTACATTAATTCGCCTTGGACCTTAGCTTACTACGTAAGCAACAGCTGATAACTAACCATATGTCAAAGTGATATACCGTTCTGGTGGTTTTGGGGAATCTTTCATAAAGGTACCTACAAACTAGGCAACATTTGTCGAAACATGTGTTACTGCTTATGTTTCAGTTTTTACCACAGACGATAACACTAAAAACGAAACACCAGTAAAAAAAAAAAATTTATTTAAAATTAAAAACAAAATGCAATGTGGCAGCTTATACTTGTGACACACAGCTAATTTGTTTACTACAGTGTTGTATTATTTTGGCATACCGTAAAAGTTTTTTACAGTATCCGTTTTCAAAATAAGACCATCTTTAAGGCGAAATCATTTATCAGGTGGCGTTGAAAGCACAGCTGCGCTACTTTTTTTTTCTTACTTAGAGAGAGAAATGTCAAAAGTTGCTTGTGTTTTTGACATTTCGATCAACGAAAGCAACAAAAAAGTAGATTGGTGTGTTTTTGGTGTTGTTACTTCTTGTAGCATCGACACCACCGTATACAAGAATTCGCCTTGACCACCTTGTATGATTAATGTAGGTATGTATATACATAATTTAATATTAAATAATAGCTGTATTCACCCTTTGTATTAAGTGTACAACTCTGTTGCATTTAAGACGATTTTATACTTCAAAGCGTGAGTGTCTTTTTCGTATGCATTGTAAATTAATGAATTTGCTGAGTGAGAGAAAGAGACAGATAAAGTTTCATCAACTGTTTTATTCTGGTAAATTCACACACTTTATTTACTACTGCTTTTTGTGGGATTTTTCAACCACAGCGTAGTATATTTAAGTCTAATACATTTTGTTGTTGCAGTGTTGTAAATGTTAGTATTTTTACCAATATTATAAGATTAACAAGGTCTACAAGGGACTTTACTATAAAGGGTGAATTCCGCTAATATGCTTACAAAAATTTACACACAGCCAGCAAAAAAAGTAGTATGGCAACATTATTCTCCTTTCTCGTTTTTTAATTTCTTAAAAAAAAACCAGCAAATTCTTATGCCCAATTTTCAGGATAGTATTTAAATCTTTATTGTGTTATTATCATAAAAACTTAATCGTATTTAATTACAGATTGATTTTTTGAGTTTTATATGAAAAGTCTTATTTAATTAAGATAAAAGTATGGTAGCACTACTAAATACAAAAAAATATCATAAAAAAAAGTGTAGTTATTTACAAGGTGGTCTTAGAAAACAGCTGGTTCTTATTAGTTTGTCTGTTGTTTTTGTATTGTTGTGATATTGAGGCCACCTTGCTAAGTTAATCCAATGGAAACTTAAGTTGAATTTAAATGTACCACATCGGTGACTTAAGTTTCATTTAAGTGTTTAGTGAAGAAGAGAATTTTGTATTTAAAACGATTTTAAACATAAACGTGTTTTAATGTCAATCCTGAAAATTGGCCATTATTGGCCAAATTATTTTAAATCACACACATTCTCAAACATCAAATGTTGGAAAATGATTTACTAATCATTTAAGAATAAAAGCATTCTTAACAAAAACGGAAAATTTTTTTTCAAAAACAGAAATCTATAATATTAGAATATTTTCTTATTTCTTTAACTTTCTAAAGAATATTTAACGATTTTAAACTAAAAAAAAGGCGTAATTTTTCTAAAGTTACATTTGTGTTTACTGTGAACTTGCTGTGTGTTAATTGGTTAGTTGCTTATTTTTTTTTAAATATTTTGTATAAAAAAATGTTCTTTTAAATTGACACAACTATTTATGCAAACTTTTTGGCTTTTAAGGCATAATTTTAAACACTTAATTAAATCAAAAGAAATTATACATACTTACATAAATTTTAATTTTTATTTACATATTTATGTCTTAAAAATTTATTTTTCAAATATGTAGTTACCTTATTTTAGTAATATGTATACGTTTTTTTTTTTTTTCTTAATTACAAATGAACAAATATTTGTTTTATATATAAGGTACACTTTAATAATTTACCCGAATAAAGTAAAATTTTAAGACTTGTGCCTAATTGGCAGATTTTTGCAAATTTTTTCAGTATAAAATATTGTAAAACAAAAAAAATAAAAATAGTTAATACTATTAGAAATAAATAAAATATTTTTTTGTTTATCATACTTTGCAAGAGAATTACTTATTAACCCAGTAATATATTTATTTATAATTTTAGGCCAGATTTAGATTGTGTTAATTAACTACAAAATTCATTTACTTTTTGTAAAAAGGATATAAAAGGTTAACCCCCATATTCATAAACATTTTTAATCATCTTTTAGTTGCCCCTATACAACTTTTATATACATATATCGTCACCTAATATGCAAAAGGGCGTAACAACAAAAAAAATTCAAAATCGAGTTTTTGATTGATTATAATGCACTAAACTAAATTACATGTCTCTCCAGAATTTTGAACTTATACGTCAAGAAAAAAACGATTTTACAAACGAAATTCAAAAGGCCGTAACAACAAGTGCATAAATTTCAAAAACAAAAAGGCGTAACAACGCACTTGAATGAAAAAACTGACTCTTTTTATTTTTGAATAACTAAGTTGCCTACGATTTTTTTGTCAATTTGTGTTTGTAATTTTTTCGTTCAATGTTAACGGTAATATTTTGATTAAATAAATATTATAATATTTATTAAAAGATTTTGTTTGTTGTGCTTAATTCCCTTTTTAAATAATTGATAAAAAGTACTGAAATTTATTGTTGGAGGATAAGCTGTTCCTATGCGCATTTCACTGGTTGCTTAGGCCAGATCATCAGGAAACGTTCTCCTAAATAATTTTAGAAAAGCCAAAGCTATCAGCAAACAAAACTACAGAGGGAATGAGAATTACCTACAGACACTCAAAAAGTCTTGTTTGCAACGATATCAAAGCTTAAACAAAATACCAAACAATAAATCAGTGTTGAGTTTTTATCTTTTTTACATTTCCCGCTACAATTAGTTAGAATTCTCCCAACATTAATTGTAGTTGTAAATGGGTAAAGAAAAAACATATTAAAAACAAAAACAAAGTGCTTTTATTGTTTTCGCAAGAAATCAAAATAAAAACAATTTGCCAGTTCAGTTTTTTATGCACGTGCACTTGCTAAAATTTATTATCAAAGTTGTTTGTGGGAATACTATTATTTATTAAAAGATTTTGTTTGTTGTGCTTAATTCCCTTTTTAAATAATTGATAAAAAGTACTGAAATTTATTGTTGGAGGATAAGCTGTTCCTATGCGCATTTCACTGGTTGCTTAGGCCAGATCATCAGGAAACGTTCTCCTAAATAATTTTAGAAAAGCCAAAGCTATCAGCAAACAAAACTACAGAGGGAATGAGAATTACCTACAGACACTCAAAAAGTCTTGTTTGCAACGATATCAAAGCTTAAACAAAATACCAAACAATAAATCAGTGTTGAGTTTTTATCTTTTTTACATTTCCCGGGAATTAAGCACAACAAACAAAATCTTTTAATAAATAATAGTATTCCCACAAACAACTTTGATAATAAATTTTAGCAAGTGCACGTGCATAAAAAACTGAACTGGCAAATTGTTTTTATTTTGATTTCTTGCGAAAACAATAAAAGCACTTTGTTTTTGTTTTTAATATGTTTTTTCTTTACCCATTTACAACTACAATTAATGTTGGGAGAATTCTAACTAATTGTAGCGGGAAATGTAAAAAAGATAAAAACTCAACACTGATTTATTGTTTGGTATTTTGTTTAAGCTTTGATATCGTTGCAAACAAGACTTTTTGAGTGTCTGTAGGTAATTCTCATTCCCTCTGTAGTTTTGTTTGCTGATAGCTTTGGCTTTTCTAAAATTATTTAGGAGAACGTTTCCTGATGATCTGGCCTAAGCAACCAGTGAAATGCGCATAGGAACAGCTTATCCTCCAACAATAAATGTCAGTACTTTTTATCAATTATTTAAAAAGGGAATTAAGCACAACAAACAAAACCTTTAGTAAATAATAGTATTCCCACAAACAACTTTGATAATAAATTTTAGCAAGTGAACGTACATAAAAAACTGAACTGGCAAATTGTTTTTATTTTGATTTCTTGCGAAAACAATAAAAGCACTTTGTTTTTGTTTTTAATATGTTTTTTCTTTACCCATTTACAACTACAATTAATGTTGGGAGAATTCTAACTAATTGTAGCGGGAAATGTAAAAAAGATAAAAACTCAACACTGATTTATTGTTTGGTATTTTGTTTAAGCTTTGATATCGTTGCAAACAAGACTTTTTGAGTGTCTGTAGGTAATTCTCATTCCCTCTGTAGTTTTGTTTGCTGATAGCTTTGGCTTTTCTAAAATTATTTAGGAGAACGTTTCCTGATGATCTGGCCTAAGCAACCAGTGAAATGCGCATAGGAACAGCTTATCCTCCAACAATAAATTTCAGTACTTTTTATCAATTATTTAAAAAGGGAATTAAGCACAACAAACAAAATCTTTTAATAAATAATAGTATTCCCACAAACAACTTTGATAATAAATTATAATATTTGTAAAAAAATTTTTACTAATTTAAATTCATTTATAGGTAAAAAAGGAGATCCCACGGTAAACATAATTCGTGCCTTGGCATACGACAACACTGGAATCATTTATTTTAAAACAAATATTGCAGATGAATATGCGATTCTTCCACAACGAACAGCAAAAAAAAATTCACTGATAAAGAACCTTGTCGATTACATACCCAAAGATTAAAAATATCGAGGAAGAAATGAGAACATCTTCGAAACCTCAAATCTATACTTCCTACAGATTGTCATTACTTTTATGACAACATACCATTTGAAAATTTAAATATAATTTTGTTTAACATTCTATACTGAAGTATTTTTTTTTTTCTAAAATAAATTATTACATACATATTTAATATTTTTTTAGTTTTTTATCATTTGAAATATTAAAATAATAGATATTTTAAAATATTTATGTACTGTTTCAATACAATGAATTTTAATAAATTTTGTTTTTAATAAACTTACTACAAAACATGTTTATTACTTAATAAAGTGGGAAGAATACTTATATTTTAAAAACAAAATCACCATTTCTCATGCTTAATGTTGTTACGTCTTTTTGTTTCAAAAAATCGAATGCCAAAAAGGCGTAACAACCATAACTTAAAAAATATTAACAATAAATAAAAAAAATCTTAAGAAATAAGCCTGTAGTCGTGTTTTAAGCAAGACAATAAAATATGTCTTTTAAATCTAAAATATCTTTAATTCTACAACGTTTTTTGCTTCTCCTATAAAAAAAAATAAAAAGTGTTGTTACGCCCTTTTGCATATTAGGTGACGATATGTACATACATACATATATCCATATCTGCATACATACATATGTATGTATGTCCGTCAGGCATATAACTAGATTTTACAAAAAATTTGGCTTACCCCCACATGATGGCAAATATTGTACAAAATATGAATATAACTTTTTTTAGCTGATTTGGGTTCTAAAATGTTTCGCACAAAACGTGATTTCTAAAAAAAGACAGAATTTTTTAAATATATTTATTTTGAAACGCAAAGGTTTTCAATTGTTTATGAAATAAGTTTAAAATTTAATGAATGTGATGATTTTTACAATAAAAAAATAATTCCAATCGATATTCCGGAAAAAGTATAAAAGAAAAAAGTGCCAGAATAGATTAGATAACGAGCATTACTGAGTGCTGGCATTGCTCTTAATTTATTCAAGTGAAAATATTTATCTTTTAAAAGTATTTAAAGGCTGGGAACCGTTCATATAAATATTGCATGTCACACTTATATAATTTTTTAAAACATTTTTACACAAATAATATTTATTCAAATTTCTTAATTTAATGAAATAGCAAATAGCTATATGATCTTATAAAGAAAGTAGTGCGTTTGGTTCGGTAACTTTTAAGCGATTTAAAAAAAAATATAATGGGTCTCATACTTTTTTATGCTCTATTCGACTATGATATGGCATTTTTCCTATTTGCAACAATTGTAAAAAGGTATATGCCTAATGTACATACATACATACATACATACATAAACACATACATACATACATACATACATGCCCTGTCGGATTTTTATTAGCTAGCTTAACATTTAGTTGACTTTTAGCTAACTTATTTACAACTGACTTGTAAACTAACTCATAATTGGTACAGATTTGAGTCAGTTGTGTTCTGTACAACTGACTTCTTCTCGATAAGTATTGAACTAGCTTTTGGCTAACTCAAACTTATGCAGAGATTAATGAGTTCTGTTTTGTACGACTGACTTCTTCTCGATAAGTATTGAACTAGCGTTTGGCTAACTCAAAGCTGATGCAGTGGACTTTGGCAAAAAAAAGTTTTGCTTGTTTTGTGTACTTTTTCAAAGTTAAATAATAAGCAAAAGTTCCCATATTCTATTTGTTAATATTATTTAGTTAAATACATCTTATTTTCAAAGTAGAATTATTATGAAAACCATATCGGGCATGCTGCTGGTGTCTTATAATTAAGAGTTTTTCTGTAGACAAAGGGGCAATACAACAAAAGTGAAAGAAAACATATGTGTAATATTCTCTGTCTCTCTTTAAAAAATGAATAGAGCAAAAATACGTATTTTTTTTATTCTTTTATTAAAGTCAACATATTGTATGCACCACAAGCTAACTCATAATGAGCTAGCTTATGGTTATCTTAAAGTTATGCAGTGTGAGTGAGTACTGACTCGTACTGCGGACATTGCGTGTAAAACTGAATAGCTTTAACCATTTAAATGAGTTAGCTTGTGAGTCACCTGTGACTAACTTTTGATTAACCATGAGTTAACTTTAAGCTAACTCATTTTCCGACAGGGTACATATAAACATACGTACATACATACATACAAACAGAGCGTCAGAATACGAGGGTACACTACAAAAAGGTGTTTAGTCCCGATAAAACCTCTGCGATGTGTCAATATTACTCTGGCCGTAAGACATCAAGACGAAGCACAGTACGGTCTTGATTATGGTATTTCGTGAACTATCATTTGGATCTGATGAACAATGAGTCGACATATGTGGCATTATTGGAGCTCAGAAAGAGAAAGTGAAATTTCATTGTAATGGTTCCCGGGCTAATGCCACAGCTGCCTTCGTCCAGTTAAAACGTAGCGAGTTTCAAAGTGCGCTCGAAGTTCGTGTTAGTTAGGTTGGTGGTGTAGGCTCGGATGCAAGTTCCCGACTGACACGGACCTGGCACAGATATGGTAGTCTCATGAGGATACCATGTTAACCCATCGCATGGCCTGCCTGCATGCATAGATAACCATGGGGTATTTACGGGACTGCACATCGAACGGAGATAGCGGCTTTGTTTTGGGACCACGAAGAAATGATTTAAGATATATAATACAACAACAATGATAACAATGAGAAAAAAAAGTTAAGAAATAAACAGCGAAATTTCGGTGAACCCATTCATGATGAAATCAGTGATTAGGAGATTACCACCCACAACTGTGGCTGGTAAACCATAAGCTAATAGTGCAAAGGGAAAGTGTTGAAAGGTTTGGAGGAAATATAAGTGAGTTGGTAGCTTTTCTTAAAACCAGGACCCAAATTGCGGCATTCGATATCGATTAAAATTACTATTTCAATTGTGTTGGTATTTCGATCGATATCGAATGTCATAATTAGGTCCCAAGTCGAATGTACACAAGGACATTGGCTTAATGTTGAATCAGATACAGGCGGTATTTTTACAGATGTCTTATAAGCTTAATAGTGCAGCGAGACAACAACAATTTGTAACTCTAAAAAAGAAAAGGGACAACGTTGCTATTAGTACAACGGGGAGTATACCGAAAAAAGAAGAACAGCATTCCAAAGGTGAACGGTGTCGACAAAGGGGTGGATGAAGTCACAATTAATACCATGTCAATGGATAATAAATCGACTGACACAAAGGGCGAACAAGTGGTAGAGGCCGAAAAAAGCTCTTATTGGATCAGGGTACAAGGAAAGGCCATTATTAAATAAAAGGCCGGACATGAGATCAAGACTGGGTTTTTAAGATCTCAGTTAAACTAGGTTTAGTTTATCTGAAATCAGATTTGTGCCGGCATTACCAAGTTTGTATACACAATTTTCACATGTCGCCGGAAAGATCCGAGTTGCAGAGTACTTTAAGCTAAGTTTAAACTTAATCCACATCTAAAAAACCCGGCCCAAAACGTCAAAGAACAATCTTTCGTGCATGCTATATAGGGGCACTGCGGTGAATGGTAAAAGTGACAACAATACAGGATGTGTGGTCTGCCCGTACTACAGAAAGGCGATTGAAAAACTTAGGTTGCGAAAATGATTACGATACTGCAACTCAATCCCTTTCAAGCTGCCCAAGAGCTGCTCAAGCAAAGTGTTCGTTACTTACTGAACCATATCAATGTGTGGAGCCCTCGAACTGGGTGTCTGATAGTTAATTTACGTCGGCAATCTGGTCGGTCAGCGGTTTAACGTTGCGGGACAGTAGGGCACAATAGTGCGGATATGCTCGATCCACAGTTTCTGGCCTTACGTTATACAGCTGCTATATTCTACCAAGGTATTCCATAGTGGAAATCCAGGTCATATTTACGACATTGCTTCCGATTCAATCACTATGGATGCTGTCTTGGTAGCTGGTGATTTTTATGCATATGATATAGAGTGGAGCTGTAACCGGGCAAACCCAAGAGGCAGAATACACTTTTAGGCATTTTCCGTCTTGGGTGTTTTACGGATGAACATTGGAAGAGAACAAACGTTTAGTAGAGGGGTTAGCGGGTCGATTATTGACGCCACGTTTGCAAGTAGTAGCATCGCCAATCGAGTATATGAAATCCATATACACACAGGGATCACAGTGCTATAATCATAGACATGTCACATGGACAACCATACGTAAATACAACAACGCAAAGTTTGACGGTTAAGAAGTCCATTACGTTTGATAAGAATGTTTTTGAAATTGTAATGGAAAACATGGCTCTGGATGGCCCAGTAGAGGCCATGGCGGATCAACTGATAAATGGGATAACACAGGCTTGTAATGCACCAATGGTAAAAAGGAGCAGATCGGCAGAAAAACAACCAGTATACTGGTGGAACGACGAAGTTGCAAATCTGCGGATAGCTTGCATACGTGCAAAAAGGCTATACACAAGGTCAAGAGGTAGACCTGAAAATGGCTTACATGGTGTTTAAGACGAAAAGGAGAGCCTTAAAGCTAGCAATTCGTAAAAGTAAGCGGAGATGTTTTCTGGAGTTCTGTGACGTTGTTGAAAATAATCCGTGGGGTGTAGCATATAAACTGGTAACCAAGAGATTTAAGTGTTTAAACCCAGCATCACCTAAGGAGGAATCGATACTTAGGGGAATTGTAAAGCAAATATTTCCTCAACGGGAAACGTCCTCATGGAAAGATAGTGTTATCGAGGAAGAGTCATGGGATAGCAGTAGCTGTTTCAAAATTCAAGGATGAGAAGGCCCAAGGTTTGGATTGTTGAAGGAAGACGTTAAATGCTGTCCTGAGCAATTTGTAAGGATGATAAACACGTGTTCAATTAAGGGTGTTTTCCCATCAATATGGAAGAGGCAAATATTGGCTTTACTCCCAAAGGATAATAAGCGCCCAGATGATCCCTAGTCTTATCGGTCACCATGTATGATATTTGAGTGTGGAAAGCTATTAGAAAGTATAGCGTGCAGAAGGCTGGAATGTTGTATTGACGCCGTGAGTGTGCTATCTGAAAATCAATTTGGCTTTAGGAAAACTAAATCAACTATCGATGCTATAAACGTGGTGGTGGAAGCTGCTGCATAGTCTATCGAAGGAAATCGGTGGAAAATGGCACAAAAGAGTACTGCGTGATTATAACATTAGATGTAAAATGCTATCAACACAGCTAAATAGGAGAAAATTGTGAGTGCCTTGTCTCGACTAAATATTCCCCGAAACCTACTGGCCATAATCCAGGACTATTTTCTTAATGGATATATGATCCTGATATACCTATATATTACTATGGAATGTAATGTACGATGGTGTTTTGAGGTTGGTTTTACCTGCAAATGTGAAGTTAATTGGCTTTGCGGCTGACATAGTACTTGTTTGTGTGGCAAAGGAACTTCCAGATGCTGAAACGGTTACTAATGCTAGCATACAGATTGTTAAATCTTGGCTTGTATGCAGCCCCTATTTAGACAAGTGCGTTGCTGTAAAGATCATATGCGAATGTGACCCTCCGAGTGTGTAGTGTCGGATGAGGCAGCTTTCGTCATTGTGGGTATGTCCATTAATTTGGAAGTCACATCTACATTTGCGGCAATAGATGAATGTATTGCTAGATGGCAACTGCGCTCGTCGACCTCGGCTAAGGAGAGGTGGACATACTTATTGATACCCGATAAAGTGATATAGTGACCTGAATTATTACATTACCCAGCTGTTGAGCATTTTGGTCATCACAGTGACCCCATCTGTCCGTGTCGGAGGACGCCACTCACGTTTTATTTACCTGTTCACGGTTTCACAATTGGAGGGTAAATTTGGAGCAGGAGATAGGGCACAGTGTTAGGACAGATAACATAGTTCAAGCAATGTTGTCTTCATTGAGCAATTTAGAGCGTATGTGTGTTACTTCGCAAAAATTGGTTCTAGTGGAACTTCGTAGGTTGAAAAGGATTCGAAGTCGAATTGACATAGCTTAGAGCCGAGTTTATACCTTTCCCAACCTGTGACGGAAAGCTTTGCGGTTGTTCCACGGGGACATGTGGGTAAGTGTATCGAGGTGTTTTAACGTGTTAAAAAAAACGTACATACATACATACAGAAACTAGTGCTTTTGCCAAAGAATGGGAAACCTACGACGAGCCGTCTTCATTTCGACCACTATGTCTGATAGATACCTGCGGAAAGGCATTATCTGTCAGAGATTGGAGAATCATACTGAAGCAGTAGCAGAAGTATCGGATAAACAATTTGGCTTTAGGAAACATAGATCGACTATTGATGCAGTTAAATCTAGCATGACCTAGATTTAAAAGAAAATTGGGCCGCGGTGAATACATTATATGCGGTATAAATCTGAAGCTTCGCGAAGCAGAAATATTCCGTATGTCAACGGAAGGGAGGCCAACGGGAACGTAAGGAAAAGAATAGCAGCGAAAGCTGACACTCCCCGCGATGTAATACCGGATGGCAGTTCCGCGGTAACAGTGTTGTTGTACACTGGTTCATATTTTGAGAAGGCGGCCATAATTGTTTTTTTATGTTCTCCAATTTTAAAATTATTTTATTCATATGAAAGTAAATACAAGCAAATGTCGGGAGCAAAAAAATTATAACCCTATTTCAACTATTGAGAACAGGTTGGCCCAAAATGGACTTCCTCAGTATTTGGTTATAGTTATGAATTTTTTAGTCAATTTTTAAAGTTGAAATTCTCATAACTTGTTTGTTGTTCAAGATTTTTTTGACAGAATTGTGTATTAGTTTATCTTCTGAATTATAAGCGGTTTAAAGCATTAAACTCTGCGACCTGTAGAAATATTTAATTTTTTTTTAATGTCAAAAGCCTCTTTCTTTATAAAGCATAAGTCCTGAGCGTTGAAAAGAGTCAAAAAAATCTGTAATCGCTTGTAGTTCGGACTCTAACCTACATTTCTATACAAAATTGTACACCGACCGGCTCCGACCTTGGGAACTACAGCAATTTCTGTGACCCAAGGTAAGATATTCGGTTCAAAGGTGGTGAAATATAAAAGATTTTTTGGCGAATAAAACAGTTCCGGCAATAAGAATAAGCAAAATAAACATCTGGCTCCTTGCGCAGACCTATTGGATAGGCCTTGATGCTGACTGTATAAAAAACTTAAAAATTGCAGCATCACTTTAATTTAAAAATGGGGACGTGATGGAAGCTCTGGTCAGAAACAATACAAGAAATCTAATGCAGAAATTCATCTGATGCTAACTTATTCATGGTATCTTTCGTTCCATTTCGTTTAAGAAAAACTTATATTGGCTTAGAGCCGTCAACCAGTAGAGAAATGGATGTATGGAAAAATTAAAAATGAATTAATAAGACGATTCCAGATCATATTACAAGTTAAAGCATGTAGCAGAAAAATAAATGCAAACAAATTTGGCCAGTACGCAAATGAAACAGCAATTCTTTATAACAAAATATACTCTTGGAGACATATGTATGCCAACCACAGTTCATAAAATTCTGTACCATGGGGAACAAATAGTTCAACACATTATGCTTCCAATTGGAAATCTATCTGAAGAAGCGCAAGAAAAAAGGAACAAAGACTAAAGATTCTTCGGCGAGCATAATACAAGAAAAATGTCCAGATGTTTTACTAATTAAGATTTTACTATTACTATTTTGTTGTGCACATCAGATCCATATATGTCCAGTATTCGACAAAAATGAAAATCAACCTCAATCGAATTAGAGGAAGATGCTAAACAACTTCTGGAAAATGAAACTCAAAGCATTTAGAAGGAAAAACATTACTCTGTTAAATTTCCTGAAGATCGGTCCATATAATGGGAAATTGAAATACGCTAAAAATGTAGCAGATATAGGTATTGTTGTAAAACTTGGTCGGTGGGTGCCCCGGTATGCTAGCTGGTAGTGAGCTAGTCTATCAGTACCGGGGTTGCGGGTTCGATTCCCGCCAGAGACTCTCGTCTCCTGCAGACAAGCAAAAAGCTTCGCGGGATTTAGTGTAGGAATAATAAGAGAAAAAAAACATTAGGTTTTCTGAAAATCACTTTAAAACTATTAGATGCTATAACAAATTGCACTACTATATCGATATTTGTTATAATTTAGGGCTGTTAATACTAGAAAACACTGTTCAAAATTGTGTGATGATTTGTCCATAATTTACCATAGGTCCGATTCATATGTATATTTATATATAATTTTAAAAAAATTTGTTGAAACTAATGATTAAAGAATATTGCATGCCCAAATCTATTTTTGAAATAAGAGAAAAACTTTATTATCCAAAAATTGTTTTTGGGAATTCATAATTTTTTTTATTAAAGGATTTTATTTATTGTGCCTAAAGCCCTTTATTTAATAGATAAAAATACTAAAATTTATTGTTGAACGATAAGCTGTTCCTATGCGTATTTCACTGGTTGCTTAGGCCAAATAATTTTAGAAAAGCCAACGCTATTAGCAAACACGACTACAGAGGGAATGAGAATTACCTACACAGTATTTTTATTAATTAAAAAAAAAAAATTTAAGCCAACCGTTTCATTCCAAAAAAAGTAGACATAATAGCGCGGTATTTTTACAGCGGTTAGATATAAATATTACGTGTTGATTTTTGCAAAAAAAAAAAAATATACAAATTTCGGGTTAATACACTATTGTTGAACAAGTGCGAAATTTATATAAAAAAAAACCGAACAATAGCAAAAGTTTCTCCCTGCCTGTTTATATTTTCAATATTCAAACAAAATTATTAAAATGCGTACAAATTTTGGGAACAACTTAAGATTTTAAAATTAATTTAAAGAAAAGCTCTAAATTTCTATTTTATTTGATTTTTATTATTTTAATTTGATTTTTTACTTATTTAAATACATACATATATTCTTTAAATAAACATTTGATCCCATTTGCTTTTAACTTTTTAAAATACAAATTAAAAATTGAAAAATGTAATAATAAATAAAAATGTAGTAATAAAAAAAAAAGAAAAAAAAAATAACAACAAATATTATAAATTGGCTTTTGGTGTTAGATTTTTTTTTAAATTTTTTTACAATCTTTATCTTGTAATTTTTTATTTATTTTCTTTCCTTTTTATAGAACTAAAAATTTTTTATTTATTTTATTCTTCAATGTTTAATTATTTTATTTTTTTTTTTATTTGAAAATATCCTTAGGCTGGGTTTTTGAGATCTCAGTTAAACAAGGTTTAGTTAATCTGAAAACAGGTTTGTGCCTCTTTTGCCAAGTTTGTATACAACATTTTGACAGACATCTTAGTTTTGCTAAAAATTTAATGAAATACAGTGAACTCGCGAAAACGTGAACACTCGAAAGTGTGAACGTCTCAGAAACGTGAACAAATTTATTTTTACACAGACTATTCTAAAACGTGAACAAAATAACGTAAACACATTTTTGTTTATTTTTGTTTGCTGTTTAAAATGTTTTTTTTTTAATTGGGAAATCCCCCAATTGAGTTCACTTATTGGTTTATGTTACAGCGTTTGTTTTTCTTAATTTTATGTATACGCTGACCTGTTAGTTGTTTTTTGACATCGCTACGTAAAAGTGGAAAGTTATTAAAAATTTTTTTCGTGAAAGTGAAAAATGTCATTAAAAACCCGAAAGTGTTATCTTTGAAAGATAAAGTAAATATTCTTGAACTATTGCAAAAAGGTTATAGTGTCAGTGGCTTGGCAAGAAAATATGGTGTTGCTAAATCAACAGTTTGTTCCATTAAAAAGAAAAAATAGGAAATAACAAATCGTGTAAATAATACTTTTTATGGTACCGGAAAGCGTAAAACATTACCTTCTTCTGAGCTTCCGAAAATGGAAAAAATTTGTTAAAGATGGTCAAACAAAAAACTTATCAAGAAAAAGATGACCGACTTTTTCCTATAAAATTTTTTTTCCTCATAAACATTCTTCAAACAAAAAAATGTCCCCATTAGTTTTTGTTAATTTTATGCCTATTTTTTTGTGATATTCATAAGAAATTTATTTTTTATTTATCATATGCAAAGTGAACTGAATTATTGCATATTTGTAAATATATTTTTTGTTATTAAAAATGAATAAAAAATTTGTTTTAAAATACTTGTTTATCTATTTATTTTTGAATATTTAGAGTTATTTTTTTTAAATTTGGCATTCGATAACGTGAACAAACTCGAAAACGTGAACCGCCTTGGTAAAAATTAGTTCACGTTATCGCGAGTTCACTGTAATAAAAAAATCACATTTTGCCGGAAAATTCGAGTTTCAGAGTACGTTAAACTAAGTTTAATCTACATTAATATACATCTCAAAAACCCGGTCTGTGTTTGTTGTGTGTTTTTGTTTAAATTATTTTTACGAATTAATTTTTTTTTAACAAACTTCGTAAATTTGCCTAACAATTTTGACTCGTAAACTTGCACTTTGCATTTATACAAACAGATTTTATTATGCTCACAATCGTTTTTAACGAAAAATTCAAGTTTTAATAAAACAGAAATAACAAATTCTTAGAATAATTTTGACATTTTTTAAAACAAATTTTACTTTTTAAATAATTTTTTTTACTGGCGTTTCTTACAAAGTGACATTAATTCTTGACAATTATACAAAAGCTTAAAAGGGGCTTCATGAAACGAGTCTCGCAACTTTGCTCATTTGCACAATTTGTAAGTTGTAAGCTGTTTCATGATAAGGGTTTCATTTCTTGTTTTTGATTTAAAGAAATTTGCACAATTTCAGTTGCATTTTGTTTTCCTGCTTTAGCTTTTTACATCAATCAATTTGAGATAAAATTTTTCGAATAGTGGAATGCTAGCGTGTTGGCTATATACGACTTGCATATAGTACGAGAAACTTGAACTTCAGGACGGAAAGCAAGCACCAAAGATTTTGGGGACGAAATATTTTGAAAACAAAAAAAGTATTTGCGAAAAATTTAACAAAAACTAGTTTTTAATAAATTTAAAAATAATGGAAATATAGGAAAATTATATAAAATAGGACCTCCCCCGAAAATGTTGGGTAATGAGGAAAAACGGAGATCATATTAGGAGCTAGAAGGTTATTTTAGATAAGGATCAGCTGAAATGATGTCTGGATACGATACTTTTTTTGCAGACCAGTGTTTAGCGCTTAACATTGTGTTATTGTTTTTTCTCTAACATTTTCAATGTTTAGTGCTGATTCACATTCATCAGGTTTTCATCGTCAAGTCTTAAATTTGTCTACGTTCAAACCATGAAAGTTTTCATTCAGAAATTCTGAGTTTATTGGTGAGAGAAGAGATAAGATTAGCATGTTCTCTTATACTATGTTTCCATTCTGAGCAAAATAACTTGTTTTGATCAAAAAGTGTTTCCATTATGTTAAAGTGGTTTTGTTTTTCGAATTTTCGAAATCAATTTGCCATTCATGTTGTAAACAAACATGACAGTCAAACAAAATACGTGCTAAAAAATATATTTTTCTTTAGCATGCAGTTTCCTTGTTTGTATTTAAAAACACATGTACGTATATAAATGCATAATAATTTACTGCCCTGTTATTATATTAGCTGCGTTCGAGAACACAAAAATTTTTACTATTTTTTACTGAACTTTACTGCATTTTACTAAATTGCGTTCGCGTACACAAAATACAGTAAATGAGAACACAAATTGAGAGCGTAAAGTGACAGTTCTTGACTGAGTACTTACAAATTTTTACTGCAGAAATTTTTTAAGTAAAATTTAGTAAAACAAAAAAAACATATGTTTCAAAAGGTAAACAAACAAAAGTAGCAAACAAAAGGCATAAAAATTGTGAAGAAATTATTTAAAAAAAGAAAAGTTGAAATAAAACTAAAATAAAAACAAAAAATGAATAAATATTAATTAATTAAACTTGTTTGTGAAGAATTTATATGGCTAAACACCAACTTTTGAAACTTTGTTTTGCTATGTTAATTTTTTGGAGTTGTAAAAGTGTCAAGTACTCGGGTACTTAGAACAGCCCTTGTTTTTAAAGTTATCAATAGTAAAAAAAAGTATACGTGTACTATTGATCAAATTTAGCCGGACACAAATTAGCAAATTCAAATAAAATAAGAAACAAACAAATATGAAAGATTACATAAAATAATTTGTTTGTATTTTCCAAAAATATTCGTGTTATAAAAAGTATTTAATCGAGTACCGATAAGAAAACGAGTTAAGTATTCAAAAGTGTAAACATTTTTCAACACTCAATTATTTGCCATCAGCTGTTGCCAAGAAATCTACGAATTTTTACAAATTTTGCGTTCGCGTACTTTTTGGACAACAGCTTTTTGTGAGAGCAAATTTTTAAGTTTACTCATTTACTGTAAAAGTACTCAAACGCACCTATTATTTTTACGCTACAAAACAAAATCAGCTGGAGAGCTGCATAAGCCTATTTAAGCCGATGATACACTATCCTATTCAGTCGTACGACTTGTCAAAAAAAATCGTGTGTGCTCATTAAGTATGATAAAAGCTGCGTTCGAGAACACAAAAGTTTTTACTATATTTTACTGAACTTTACTGCATTTTACTAAATTGCGTTCGCGTACACAAAATACAGTAAATGAGAACACAAATTGAGAGCGTAAAGTGACAGTTCTTGACTGAGTACTTACAAATTTTTACTGCAGAAATTTTTGCAGTAAAATTTAGTAAAACAAAAAAACATATGTTTCAAAAGGTAAACAAACAAAAGTAGCAAGCAAAAGGCATACAAATTGTGAAAAAATTGTTTAAAAAAAGAAAAGTTGAAATAAAACTAAAATAAAAACAAGAAATTAATTAATATTAATTAATTAAACTTGCTTGTGAAGAATATATGTATATGGCTAAATACCAAGTTTTGAAACTTTGTTTTGTTATGTTAATTTTGTGGAGTTGTAAAAGTGTCAAGTACTCGGGTACTTAGAACAGCTCTTGTTGTTCAAGTTATCAATAGTAAAAAAATTATTCGTGTACTATTGATCAAATTTAGCCGGACACAAATTAGCAAATTCAAATAAAATAAAAAACAAACAAATATGAAAGATTACATAAAATAATTTGTTTGTATTTTCCAAAAATATTCGTGTTATAAAAAGTATTTAATCGAGTACCGATAAGAAAACGAGTTAAGTAGTCAAAAGTGCAAACATTTTTCAACACTTTAATTATTTGCCATCAGCTGTTGCCTTTATTTTACGAATTTTTACAAATTTTGCGTTCGCGTACTTTTTTGGACAACAGCTTTTTGTGAGAGCAAATTTTTAAGTTTACTCATTTACTGCATTTTACTGTAAAAGTACTCAAACGCACCTAAAGATGAAATCTGTCCGACTTGCAAAGGTTTATGAAAATTTTCATAAAATGATAGACTGTATGCGATCAGAGTTGCATTTTCTTGTTAAGTAGCTGAGTCAGTTGAGCTTGCCTCTTTTTTGTGGGATAGTGTGGCACTGACAGCAGATTTTGCAGACATTTTTATTTGTCGTATAGAATTCCGTCAGATTTTTGTGGGAATGAATCGTACGATTATGTAGGATAGTGAATACCGGCCTTTAATAAGACTGGTTATTTTGGTTAATATGTCACTTTTCGAATTTGTCAATCACCATTAATTAATAATCCAAAGTTGTATTCATTATTTTCGACATGTTTTGGAGTAAAACAAGTTTTTGTTTGAGTTTTTCGAACATAAAAAACGTATTGGAAAACAAGTAGCAAAACACTTGTTTTGCTGCATAAGTAGTTTTGTTGCCAAAAACATGTAAGTGAAAACGTACCCTATCACCAATAAACTCAGACTTTCTAAAAGAAAAATTTCATACTGTGAACCAAGATTTAAGCCCCAGTTAGCTGACAGTAGCAGTAATGTTACCATACAGTTTACTTAACGTAAGCAGTTAGAGCGATTATGGAACAGTTAGAACGTGTCATATGATTATAACATAAACAACAAATATTTTTCAAGTGCATACATACCTACTACCTGGTAGTTTAGTATTTAAAATTAAAAAGTTGTAAAACTGAATTTGCTAAAAAGTTATACAAATTTAAAACAAGAAGAAAACGTTTATTTTAATTTAATTTTGTTCACTTTTAACAACACGGCTTTATATTAACTATAAACAAATGTTTATACAAGTGATGTAAGATTTTGGGTTTAAACTAGGGATGTAACGAATACCGATACCGATATATCGGCAATACTTCACGTTTGCCGATATATCGGTATCGGCGATATTTTACTTTCGATACGACTTTTAGGACTGTTGCATAAACGCATTGAACGCTTGGTGTGGAGCCGTTTTGCTTTGCACCGTAATGGTAAAACGTTCTTCCAGTAATAAATCTTGAATGCAATTGTACGTTTAAAGAATTTTCTGCTAATTTTTAATTATTTTTGTGAAAATAAAAATCATTTCGCTACAAATTTTGGGTTACTTCAAAGATACCACAAAATGCATAAGCAAAGCCACTGTTACATTTTCTGACACTATTTCGATAGTTATCAGTCTTCGCAAATTATTAGAAAATACGATAAATTAATAAACTAAAATGCAGAATAGTTCAGATTCCAAAAAATTGGCGACTTACGTAGCATAAGCTCTGAGTGAAAGATTTGAATGTTAATAGAATAATGAAATCTATTGTTTATCTACAATTCTCTACCTTCGATACAATGGTAGAAAATTTCAAAGACTATAGATCGAAAAACTTCTAATTTAGCTACTCAACATGCATCTACATTCCGAAAGTGTTGAAGACACGGTCAACATTATACCTAGTAAAAGTTCTGGAAGGTCAACAAGAACCTACCGTTTGGAGCGTTTGTAAAAATTTTAGCAGACAATTTGGAGAAGAAATTTAAGACAATGGCGCTGAAATACTTAAGTTGCCAAATGAGTTCAGTCACATCTATATACGATTTTTTACTGCAGGTGGGCTTCAAACGGAGTTGGAAAATTATCTCCACAAAAGTTTAAAATACTTTATTTTTTAAACATAAATCTTATTAAAATTAATTTTTAATATTAATAATCTCTTACACTGTTTTTTTGTTTAAAAAATAAATTAATTTTACCATGAATTTAAATTCATTTTTTTGTTTTTAAAATCTTATTAAAATCAATTTTAAATATTAATAATATCTTACACTATAATCTTGTATAATGAAAATTACTCTACTCGAGTTTTGTTAATTTTACATTGAATTTAAATTTAGTATTCGTATAGGTATCGGCGATATTTCTGTTTAAGTATCGGTAAATAGGCATATCGTTACATCCCTAGTTTAAACGTTTTTTTTAATATAATTTCAGAACGAATCTTTTTTACCGACGCAGTTCCAAATAAAAAAAAGGTACCTAGGGACATAGAAAATTGAAAAATAAAAAGAAAATATTAAGTAAAAATAGTGGCGCAAACGCATAGTTTTCTAGTTATGAACCTCTTAAGTTTTCATATAAATATGCGATTTTCCACTACATTTCTGAACGTATTGGGCAAATATTGGTATAGCTTTTAAGCTTTTGGTTTTTTGTCTTTCTGAAAATACAAAATTTATTTAAAAATGTTTAACTCCTTAACTCCCATTACAATTTTTACATCAAAATGTTACGGAAGTGCACTAGGTAAATACTTATGTAGTTTATTTCAATAAAAGTGTAAAAAATAAAAATTAATTGAATATCAAACATAGGCTTTGCGAGCTAAAGCTTCGCTGGATAACCGGCCTTTGGCCGGGCGCAAAGATTTTCTTCTCTATTATGTGTTTGTGAAACGGTAGCAAAGTTCTCACGGAAGTAAAATTTTGACACGATTGAAGTGAATAAAATGTCACTAGCCCTGAGGGCTAGTAAAAGTTTTGACATTAGCGTAGAAATTCTTGGCAATTTTAATTCACCATAAAACTTTGCTACCGTTTCACGCATACACTTATAGTATAACAAACACCAGCTTCTGTCCATAGTTATTATTATGTTTAGTAAAATCTCTTGTATTTTCGCTTCTTAGTGGGTTAAAAACTTTTAAATAAATTTTTAAAATAAAGAAAGATCTATTCAAAAGCTTTAAAATTATACCAATATTCCCCTTATACTTATTTTTATTTCACACTTACATATTTCACTTTATATTATCTTTCTCTATTTCATTTTTCTATCTCTCCATGTACTTGTGTTTTTTATTTGGAACTGCCTCGGTAAACTAGATTTAAGCCATCATTTCTAAATGAAAATAAATCGGTAACAGAAATATGGTGTTCAGGCCTGTTTTGGAAATCACTTTAATTCAAATCACGTGATTTTAAGTCACATGTGCCTTTTAAAATCATACGTGCGGTATTGTGGTTTTCCGTTTTTTGTGTTTTTCGGTGTAATTTTTAATTGTCAAAGCACACCGAGAAGCACACAAACGGTATGATTTTCAGAACACCACAAAATCTTACGTATGATTTTTCAGAACAGGCCTGTTAATTTATTTCTAAAACAATTTATTTTGTTTTAGTTTAGATAAAATGGTACATTTTTTAAACATTATTTCTGTTTTAACAAACCCCAAACATAGTTTTTTTTAATTAGTGTTTTTTAAACGTAAAAACGTCTTACTGCTATAATCGTTCTAAATGCTTTACATACAATAAAATGTAGCAGCTAATTTGTTAATGTTACTGTCAGCTAACATGGGCTTTAGGAAAGAAGGAACAACTCAAGGCTTGGCAGTAACCGTACTTAACATCTAAAATTAAAAAGCTTATTACCACGATTTTCAAATTTTCAAACTAATTTTCGAAATTTTTCATTTTCAATTGTTTTTATGTCATTTTTAGGTTTATAAAAGATACGGAAAAGGAAAAACGAAAACATTTTATTCAAATGATTTTGTATTTAAATTGGGAATTTAAAAACAACCAAAAATTTCAACATTTATTTACTTTTTTCAATCTTAAAATGTAAGATATAAAAAATTAGAATTTACCGAATATTATATTTCTTGTTTCTCAGTTTGTGTATTTATTATTTTATTTTTATAAATACATAATAATACTTAATAACTAAAATAATTATCAATACAAATATGTTTTAGTTCATTGTTTTGTTTTATTAAATATTATTTTTTGATAATTTTTAATTATAAATCCAATTGATTATGTATAAGTGATGAGTGATACATATTTGTATCTTGTTATTGATTATATGTAATAGTTTGATTTGTATTCATTTGTTATTATTAAAAACATAAATAATAATTTAATTTATAATTTTGTATTAATATGTTGTAAGAAAACAAATTGTTAAATTAAAAAAGTTTAAAAACTAAACTTAATACCATTTCGTAATCAAGCAGTAGTTTTGAAATAGGTAATAATATATAAAAATGTAAATCGAAATTGAAAAAATTTTTATTAAAAGAATTTTCAAAATTAGGTATGCAAAAGGCAACCACAAAATACTAAAAAACAAGTATTCCGAGAGGGTTTGTTTTATTTAAAAAACAATCTTCGATATACGGATGTAAGTGCGCGTTTCCAATGAATGCTACATTCGTTTTCAGTTTAACCTTTTTGTAATTAGAAATATAACTTCAATTAAAAATCAGAAAAAAACATGTTTCTATGCATAAGGTTCAAATTTTTTTTTCTTTTTAGGGGCTCGAATTTCGCTTATTCATGGTGTAGCTGGTTTCAAAGTCGATTTCACGCAAGATTCCATGCAAATGGAATGAAAACTTTTTTGATAGTGATTCGGTTTACAATTATTAAGGACAATTTAAATTAACTGTCGCATATTTAAATAAGCTGGTAATCAGAGTCCCCTTCATTTTTATATGATGCCCAAAACCAAGGGGGCTACTCTAACTAAAATAAAAATATCATGATTTGCGAAAAGAACAAAAAAAGATGCGAAAGACAAATGCGCAAACGCAGGAAAAAGTACCAATCCTTGATTTGCTACCATTTTTCTTTGGCATCGCAAAAGAGTATCCCCCCAGAAATAACTTTGCCCTTTAAAATTTACGGCAAAGTCTACAAATAGAAACCTTATTTTAAACTCAAAAAATTTCTAAATATACATATTTTTGAAAATTTATAATTATAACTCATTATTACCAATTTTTATTTCAGAAATATCTATGTATATCGAAATTTTTCATTTATTCCTGTTGGGGCTTTATAAAAATAATTAACAATTCCAAATATATGTAAATTTTTTTAGTTATTAAAAATATTTTTGTTTGCTGCACCTCAAAAACATTCACAAGACCCCTTGTATCGTTGTATCAATTGTATGTTATATTTAAATACATATGTAGTTTACTCTTGTTTTTTATACAACATACAATCGAAACAAGGGGTTTTGTGAATACGGCAATTATGATTTGAAGGTTTTTGATCATTTCCAAGGTCTGATGATAAATAATTTTAGAACGACAGCTTGTTTGAGAAAGAGGAAATTTCATCTTATATTAATGGTGTTTATTTAATGATTATTTCCAAAAGTTATCTTGTTTTCAAATAATTTAAAAAAACAAGAATATTAGAATTATATTTTAATAAAGAAAAGCTTTTGAAAACTAAATTTGGTACCATAGTACTACTTAGGTTAATATTTCATTTTACGGCCTAGAAATCGAAATCGAGTGGAATTGAAATCGTATAGGATTTTTAGTTCAACAATTTAAAAAATTACCGTTGTTGTTGTTGTTCTAACATCCGTTGTAAAATTACCGTTGTTGTTGTAGCAGCGAGACCTGAAGAACAGGGGTTGCTGAGTTGACAACCCTTGGTCGGGCTTTGCTGAACTCCCGAATCGTTCCGGTGCGTAGATCCGAGTGTCGTGGGAACGTAAATATTACCGTAGTTTTTCCTGGTTTTAAGAGTACATCTGGTATATACAAGTAGTGAAGTATGTATATAAAAAGGAATGTTGTTACAAACATTCAAAACAGGGTTGATTTCAAAATTCATTTGATTTTTATTTAACTCGAATTCGATTTCGAATACATGAGCGAAAATATCTTTCAAACTTTATGTTTGTCATCAATATGATGTTGGTATTTTAAAGCTATAGTATATCGAAGGTCCAGTGTATGTTTCAAACGAAAATCGTATTAAAATAAAGTGACATATAAACTGGTAATATATTTTGATTAAAACAAATTTAATTTTTATGTATTGTTGTTCTTTATTTTCAAAACTTGACTTTATTACGTTATCAAAGTTTAGTTTTAAAACTTAAAACACAATGTTTGCCTTTAGGTCAAGGATCTGCTTTTTATTTTGTTAGTTTTTTAAGGTACACTTATATACGGTTATGGATGGCGCTAAAATAAATTTCTTATTATAAATTGAGACAGATTTTTTTAAATTTAATTTTTTAATTTTCTTTTAGGAATATTTGGTATGCAGGTTTAGAAGGATATTTTTCTTTAAGTGACCCAATTTAAACATTGTATTTTATTTTATAATAGAATAAATATTGCTTAAATGATTTGTTTTTTATAATTACAATAATTTTTATTTTAAAATTAAACATTTGTTATTGTAAAGGGAAAAAACATAAAATTACCATTTTCTATTTGTTAAAACAAAAATTAACAGGAACAATGCAATAAAAATTAAATATAAATTTGTGGTTCTTCTCATTAAATAATTTAAATGTAATAATAAAAGTAAAATAAGAAGGAAAAATCGTTTAAAGCAAATCAATTCCAAGAGAAAAATAATATATATTTTTAATTATTTTTATAATTAAATTATCATATAGTGAAAATATAATAAATTAATGTAGTAGTTTAGTGTAAATATTGTTTAAAAGTTTCAATGTTATGGATTTTTGTATTTTTCTTTGTTTTAGTAACAAACATTGCTTACAATTTCTAATTAGAAAATAATAATAATTAAAGTAATAATAACTATTAAATAATAAGAAAGTTTTTTGTTTAGTTTTATTTTTTATTATGTAAGTTTAATTTATATTCACGCCTATCGTCCATAAAGAGTTAACAGTTAATTCTCTAGAAATTTCGCTTTTATCCATATTTTTTTTTTTTTTTTTTTTTTTTTTTTTTTTTTTTTTTTGGATAAAAGGAAACAAATTCGAGGACACTTTTTTCACGATAAGAGAACTAAATTTAATTAAATTTAAATGAACTTCATAAATGAAGTAGAGATATACTATTTGTTTCTTCTATTTTTAGTTAAGTTTATTTAGTTGTTAACTTGCTTTAATTTATTGGTTTTCAAGTGACCAGATATAGTAAAATAATTTTTAAAATAATAATTTTTTTTATAAAACAAAAAAAAATATATAATTTAAAGGAATATTATTGATAGAAATTAATTCAATTAATTCTATTTTTTGTTAAAATAAATCTGTTGGTTTCAATTAAATCAAATCAAAACGGAAAAATTTCTTAGCTTTTTAGTTAAACTTCATTCAATCAGTTCCAAAAATATTTCAACAAGAAAAGAAAAAGTAATAAACACTTAAAATTTATATATGTATGTATATATATGTATATACATATATATATATATATATATATATATATATATATATATATATATATATATATATATATATATATATATATATTTCAATGTAACATAATAATTAAAAATCATTAGTGATTTTCTTTTTTTTTTTTTTTAAAAAAGCCGGTGGTTCCTTTCAAATAAACAGTTTGAATTCAATTTCGAAAAATAATGTCAATAAATTATATTCATATGTATGTATGTATATTTGATTTCCATTGCAAAAACTAAATATTTACCGTTTAATTCATATTTAAAATGTTTAGATTTTGTTGTTTTGCAAATGTTAATTATTTAACAACTAAATAAAAACGAAATTTACATTTAATTTAAAAAAATAATAATTTGTGTTCATTTTCTAATTTTTAAAAGAGAAAATAAAAAAGCACACACTGGCAGCAGTTTTTTAAAGTATCTAGAATAAAGAAATAAAAAAAGAAAATACGTAAATATTTATTTTTAAAGCAAAATACAATAGTTTTTTATTTTAATAAATTAAGTTAAGAAATATTATATTATATATACCCAGCGACAAAACATGGAAATTTTATATTTTCAAGTTTTCTACAAAATGTATGTTTATACATATATTGCGATTTATAATTATCTAGGAATAATTAAGAGCAGTTCATTATTATTTAAGTTTCGAAATCTTTTTCAGATTTCATAATTTACTTTAACAACTTTTTCATTTCTTAATAGTCCTTTTACACTGATCAACATCTACTATCAATTTGGGAAAATGCTAACATCTTCCCATGGGTACATTCACACGTTTCATCTTTTGATGCTCAACTCTTGTGTTTTAAGGAGAGGGAAGCAAGAAGAAAAGGGGTTGGTACGGAGATGCCTGTACGCTTTGTGTTCTCATTCCTAGGTATATGCACAACAATGGCTGCATGTAATTTTTTTTTTCTTTTTCTCTTTGGTTCGCTTTGAATAAGTGTTGTTGTTTTGAAGCAAAAAAAGTTGAAACCGGCTGCTGCGTGTGAACATAATGGCATCTTCAAAAGGGAATTGAAAAGAAGTTGAGCATCAAAAGATGAAACGTGTAAATTGAGACTAAGAAATACATAGTGCTAAAAATTAACATCTTCACAAGATGTTCTTATCTCATTTTATTACATTGTATATCTATCGATTATTTTAGTGTCATCACTAGAAAAGTGCCAATAAGTTCTTTTATTATTGTGGCATCACTGACAAAATAAAATCTGTTTTAAAAGCAGCGTTATCATTTGTCTAGGTTTCCGTTTTTTGCAATGTTTTTTTAGTCTTTTTTTCTAACGTATTTGCTCAAAAGATGTCAGAGTGAGAGCGAAAATTAATGCGAGCTTGTGCTACAAAGCAGGTTGAGTAAAGGCCGTGTCAGATAAAACTTTTGCTTTCGCGTAGCGTTACCGATTCGCTTTGACATCTAAGATAAAATATACATACTTATACGAAACACGTCACATAAAGTACTTTCAAAGCGGAGCGAAGCAAAAAGTTAGCCAACTCTCATCTTTTTGCGTACTTTGACATTGGCTAGTATAATTTTCTTTTTTTGCCAAATTCAATTCCAAAAAACCGTCCAATTAAATTTTTAACTTTTATTTTTATAACAAATAATTAAAAGTGCAAATTATTAAGCGATTTTATAAGTAAACAAACAATGCGTGAGTGTTGTCAAAGTTTTCATTGTGTCATACACCTTTTGCTTTGCGTTTTTCTGCCAAAGGTAGAAACGTCACGCAAAGCGACAAAGTTGTATCTGACACGGCCTTAATGATTTCTAGCACGTTGAAGTTTCTTCTCTTTTGTTTTTGTTTTTCTTTATGCAGATACTAAGAATTATAAAAGGTTTCTTAAATTCAAAATTATTATAAAATTTTATAAAGACAGACCTAATATGAAATTTAGTCACAGGAATAGTATAAATAGTTTGTAGGCCTGTATTGGAAGCAATTTTCATTTGCATATTAATGCCTACATGGACATGATCTAGGTATATAATAAGAGTTATACCTGCCAAAAATTAGATTTAACAATTTTTCGCAGGTTGATGTTGGATTTTTAGTCAATGGTCGGAAATTTAAAAATAAAACTGTTTTCCAAATGTTATTTTTTTAAAGCCCATTATTTCAACCTTACACCGAAAGACAAATTATAATCCAATTTCATAAGATTATTTTGTTAAATTTGTTGGTGATGAATATTTATAGTTTTATATTTTATTTAGGTTAGGTAAGAAAGGCTTAGGTTATGTTAGAAACTTCACACCCTCATCCAGAGACCAATATGATCCATTATGGCGCCTTAATTAGTGAATGAATTCAAATATGAAAGAATAGGAGAAGTAAATAGTGAAAGCACAGGAAAAGAAGGTAGTGGAAGATAAAAAAAATCGGACAGCACACGCAAAAAACCCTACCAAACAGAAAAACTGCCCTACATGTGCCCAGTCTCCTGCCGCGCAGCCAGGTCATTCCCATTACGAATCCCGTCAGAATCTCGAGCCCGCAGCCCGAGACATTTCCCAATTCGTGCACGAATCTGCGACCCAACCACCTCAGCCGCTCAAGTTCGCAAAACAAGATTATTATTATATTTATATTATATATATTATAAAGGTGGTAAAATATTTTCATATATATAGGGGAAAAAAATTATTTTAACTTACCTTAACATTAAGTTTATATTTGCATTTAAATTTTTGGCTCTAAATTTCACTAGACAATAAAAAGTCGATTGTTGATTTGTTTCTTTGTTTGTTTTGAAAATATATATGTATGTATGTTTTCTAGTTGTTCATTATGTTTTTTTCTAAATATTATTATTGTTTGGTATTAATAATAGATGATGACTCCCTTTTTAAAAATACTTTATGTATTAGAGAGTACTTCAGTTTGTTTGTTAATTAAATTTAACAAATAATTGTTGATTTTTGGTCTTTAGATATGCTTCTTAGAGAAATAGAAATGAACTTTTAAACACTCACACAATTTTAGATTGTATAGATTTTTGCAAACAATATATATTTTATATATATTCTTATAAATTATCCTCATTATCATCAGGACCTTCAATTATTGATTCGTTGGGATCATACATAACCATATCATCTTCATCATTAACGACTTCAGCAATAGATTCTGGATCATCAACGTCAAAATCATCATTAGTGTCATCAAATCGCTTTCGTTTGGCATTTGGGAATTTATTAAATGTATTTGAAATACGGCGACGCTGTAAAGTCGATACGGTGGGTACTAAACCACCTAAAGTACTAGAACTGCTGGCCACAATAACATCCTCAACTTCGGTTATATCTTCAAATGTGGCATTCTGTAATTGTTTAAGGCGCAATTGTTCCAATTCTTCAGGTGAACGCTTTTTGCGGAACTCGTAAACAAGTGGAAAAATATGTTCAATGGCACATTGAACATGAGCAACACTAGCAGCTAAAAAAGAAGTAAGTTAATAAGTTAAATTTGTTAGACAATTTCCTTATATGCAATATTACTTACCAGTTACTGTTATACTACCAGTTGAAAAAATTTTCAATGTTGCCTTTGGATAACGTAGTTTATATGTTACGCCAGGGTGCAATTCAGGTTCATAGCTGGCTTCTTCCCTATATTTTTCAGAGAAATTGACAATTTTTATAGCCCATGGCATACTGCATGTACCCAAAACGTTTACAACGCGAAAATTGTTAAAACGTGTTCGAAAACCTAATTTTTCCAAACAGCGAGCATAACGACGAGCAGCAATTTTAGCCTTAATAAAAACGAATCAAAAAAATAATAGCAATTATTTATGAGAGTAAAAAGTTACGGTTTGAACAAAAATTAGAAATAAGCAAAAATAAGTATTTTAACTTACTTGCTCCTCTGATGTAGCCCCAGTACAAGTTATTCTACCCGACGACCATATGGAAGCCGTCGTATATGGACGACGTAATTTCATAGTAACCATACCATTTTCACGACGATATTCAACATTTGCACCATTTAAAGCAATCTCACGCAAGTTCAAATGACAGCGAACACTAAACGAACACACAACGTTATTGATCACAATATCAATTTCAGGTTCTGGCTCTTGTTGTTCGCTGGTAGAGGGTATTGTCGCAGCTACAGCGTCTCCAACATTTTTATTTGTGGTTGTAGTGTTAGTGATGCTGCTAGTGAGAACAGGATTTGTAGTTGTTGCCGCGCTACTGCAGCATTTTGTATCTGGTGGATTAAAACGATTATGAACTGTAGATAAAGTACAACCAGCAGAAATGGTGTTACTTAACGATGAGTTTGTTTTTGTAGTAAATTGTTGTTGAGAGTTTGTTAATGTAGTAGGCATAAAGGATGCATTTGGATTTGTTAAAGCTGATGATGAGGTTGACGTATTGGTAATGGTGGTGGTGGGGGTGTTGTTAGAGGAGTTTGAAGTTGAAGCCACGGCAGATGTGGAAGAGTTAAGAAAATTGTTGTTGTTGCTAGTGGTAATAGTGTTATGTCCATTAGGAACTAATTTTGAGGCGGGTTGTTGTAAATTTGCTAATTTATGATTAATAAGATGACCATTAATTTGTTGTTGTTGCTGCTGTTGTATAGCTTGTTTCTGAGAATATGTTGTTGCTAAATTATTTGATAAGATATTTTTGTTTGTTGTCATAGGGGCTGTAGTTGCTGATAATGTTGCTTTATTTAAATTAACTAATTTAGCAGCAGTAGTTGTGGCTATTCTATTGCTACTACTATTATTGTTGCTTAAAATCTGATTTTTGGTAATTGTATTAGAATTTATAATTGTGGCACGTTGTGGTATCGTTTGGTGATTATTGGCAGCAACAACTTTTAATTGCTGCTGTTTTATTTGTTGTATATTGGTAGTACCGTAACGTTGTTTCTGAAGTTGTTGTTGAGGCAAGTTGGCAGTTGTTGTGTTGGCAGATTTTGTGTTTAAATTCTTATTAATCTGCTGCTGTTGCTGGGAATTTTTAACAATACTTATTATTTGTCCATTGCTGCTATTTATCACCTGTTGAACAGCCATATTATTGACCATTATTGTGCCCTGATTCTGTTGAGGCTGAGATGTTTTTATTAGATTTGCAGGAGATTTTGTTAAAATAGTGGCATGTTGTAAACGCTGCGTTGTATTACCAGCAATTATTGTGTTGTTATTGCGGTTTATCAACACAGTAGTAGTACGTTGTTGTTGCTGCTGCTGTTGATTGTTGCTGTTTGGGGTTGCATTTGAGTTGCTAAGAACATTGGCGGGTTGTTGTTGAGAAAATTGTGAAAAGTGTCTTACAGTTGTCGTATTATTGCTATTATTGTTGTTATTAACCACAGCTGTTGTTGTTGTCAATCTCTGCTGTTGGCTGCCCGATTGCTGTATAAACGACGAGGTCGATGGGGTGTTTTGTGTTGTAGCGGCGCTAGCAGTTGTATTAGTAGAAACATTTTGGGAAGTCTGTATATTTGTTAATTGCTGTTGAAACTGTTGTTGAAATGATGACGTGCCTGATGCAGAGGTGGCAACAGTTGATGCAGATGAAGTGGCCACCAAAAAAGTTCCTTGAGTGGTTGCTGTATTGCTCGAGACCGAGGTAGTCGAGCCATTGTTAGAGCTATCGGTTATCACAGTTAAACCACCATTAGCGGTAGTTATGCCTATAGGTAAATTAACTAAATTTTGTGAAACCAATAGACGTTGTTGTTGCTGCTGCTGTTGTTGTTGCAACAATTGCTGATATTGCTGATAGGTGAGTATGGTAGAAGCACCAGTTGCACCATTTGTTAACAGTATTGTTTGGGTTTGAGCCGGCAATACTAAATTGCCACCCAACGTAGTAATGGTGTTTGATCCACCCAAACCTCCTTGTGTCGAGGTCGCTATTGTTTGAGTTGGTACATTCGTTGATGTTACAATGCCCACTTGATGATGGTGATTTGTTTGCTGGCCAACGGTTTGTGCATTAACAACATTTCCCACAATAATATGGTTAGTACCGGCCGTGCCCACACCCACCACACTCGCACCATTTGTCAAAGTTTTCATGCAATTTTTATTGTTTTGCAACAACGTGGCCATACCAATGTTGCTGCTATTGCTAATATACATTTGTAAAAGCTGTGCTTTTTACACACTAGCTTTTTCTTATTCCTAGAGAAAACGTTATTAGAGAGGTATACTGGAACTTTGTTTGTTTTTATAGTTTTTGATTTATTTTCTTTGCAAAATTATTAAATTAAAAAAATTTTAAAAGATCTTTTTTTTTTGTTTAACTATGTATGCGTGTGTTTTTTATAAATGAAAAAGTATATAGTTTTTGATATTCATTCCCAGAAACAAAAAATCTGTTTTTTTTATAAAGATGTTTCTAGTTGTATTTGTTGTTGTTGGTTTTTAATTCAAGTCTTTTTCTCCTTAAGTTTTGTTTTTGTTTGCTTTAGTTATTTGTTCTTTTTAAACAGTCTGCAATGAAAGCAAAAAAGAAATTTAATTAGTTATAAATGTCAGTATTAAGAAAATATGTACATACATATTTCTTTTAAAAATATAATAAAAAAATTAATATAAGAATATGCTCTTAATTTTAATCCTGGGATATTTTAATGAAGTTGCCAGATATAATTTTCAGTATATTACACAAATTTCTAAATAAGTCCAAGTTTACACTTTGGACATTTGTTGCCGAACAGACGAAGTTTGTTGGCGAGAGAGGAAAAAGTAAAGTGTCTCACGCAACTTCGTCTGTCTGACAAGATGTACACAGTGTAAATTGGCACTAAGACCAAACATATGAAGTACATATTTTAAAACATTTATGTATATATTAAATATTTTTGGTATACGTATATCAAGGCGAACTCATTCCAGGTAATGTCGGTAGTACAAGAAGTACAATTCGTACAAAAACCACAAGCAATTTGTTTTTGTAAAATCATTGTACAATGTCAAAACCGAAACAAATCAAAACAGAAACAAAGATAATAAACAAAATTTTGACATCCAACAATTATAAAGCTAAAGAAAAAAAGTTGTCAGCAGGGCTTTTAGGATCACCTGTAATGAATTCGCCTTGACGTATATGTTATATAATAGTCATTTGTATTGCTTTAATTACTATTTAATAATTAAAGGTTAATAAAAATTGATTAACATATGAATTTTTAACATATTGTAAGTAGGTACATATTCGCATTCCCAAAAATTTAATTAGAATTTAACATTACCTACACTCTTTATACCTATATGAATCTGAATTAATACAAAGAGCTACTTGAACGATATAAACGTTTTGCATTGAAAATGTGCCGTTGTTCTCCAGAATTTTTTTTTTTTATACATTTTTTAAGTGATTTCAATAAGAATAATAAACTTATAATCGTTCGTTGTTTATGTTGATCGTTTATAAAAATATAAAAACATGGTTTTTAAAACCAATAATTTTTAACACTTAATTACATACAGGCAAAGCTCGGTAGACCGATTCTCGCTTTAACGAAAATCATATATAACCAACGTTATAAATTTTGATATTGATTACTTAGACCTCTCTCAGACTCGGAAAGTTATTTACGCAAGTCATCTTTCAATTTTTTTTAACTTGCTTTTATGTTCACACTCAGAAATTTAGTTGCGCAATTTTCAATTTATTTTTTACTAAAATTGTTCGCAATTTTTGACGTTTATTATTAACTTTTCATTTCTGCCTTTATTTTAATTGTGAAACCTGGTTTGAATTGTAAAATTTGTTATAAACAATTGAACTTCACAGAATAAAATAAAATTTGTTTCTAATCACCAAATTTATATAAGCAAGCACAACACAATTTGTTGATTTTGCACCCATTACCAAAATAATTATATTTATTACTAAAAATTGTAAAACCCTAAAATTGTAAATTTTTTCAATAAATGATGTTTTTGATTTATTTTTTTTTTTGATGATTTTTATTAAATATAGCTCAGGTTTTGACAATTCCCAACAATAATTCTAATAAATACGGACTGATGCTACTGAACCAAATTAATTAATTGTTCCGTTTTAAATAACGACCAATTTATCATTTTATAATTTTTTAATAATTAGATATTGGGAATTATTTCCTTTTCATAAGCAACTTTATTATATTCAACATTTTTAAAATATAACAGGAAAATACATTTAATAGTCTGGTAGTGTATAAAGCAGTGTTTAAAAATGCTTGACTATTTTTAATGTTTTTGTAATTGCTTAACTTAACTTAAGAAAAAGAACACAGTAAAAGCAAAAAGCAAAAGCAAACGCAGAAAAAGTGAGAGTAAATAATTTATTTATTCTCACCATGTTTATGTTCTCAGCTTAAAAAGCCAGCCAAGCAACCACTTGAAAAAAAAAATTGCTGTTGCTGTAAGTAATAAGTTTTTGTTTATTTTTTTTTTTGCTTTGGCTTAACTGTAAATTGATGTGCTTAAATTCAGCGAGTATTAACTTCTTTGCTGTTTTTGACTTCATTGCTGTTGCTTGCTGTTGCAGGCGTTAGTTTCCTAGAATATATACATAATTACATAACACAAAATAAACAAATTAGTTTAAAAAAACGTGTAGTTTCATTTACGTATGTATGTACCTATTTATTAAAAAAAAAAAAACGCAAAATACCAAAAAAATTCGAAACAAATTCGACAGCAACAGCAAAGAAGTTAACTTGCTGACTTTAAGCGCATCAAAAGCAAAAAAAAAACAATCAAAAACTTAATACTTACAGCAACAGAAAATTTGTTTTCTTAAGTGGCTTCTTTGCTGACAGATTAAGCAGAGTACATGCACATAGCGAGTTTAAACAAATTATTTACTCTCTTTGTTTTGCTTTTGCTTTTTTGCTTTTGCTGACTCGTAATCAAAGAGTTAAGTAAACACTTAGACACACAGTTTTTTAATTTGCTGCAAAAAATGTAAACAAAGCAAAAATGTGCGACTGTTGCTATTTTAAAGCAAGCAATTTAAACACTGGTATAAAGTCATTTCTGAAAAATTTAAGGAATAGAGCTATTACAAAAAGCTTTATAAAATACATAACTGAAATTTAACTCATAGAATAAATTCGAAAAATTAAAAATGTTGAATTTTTTAATAATAATTATTTTAAAAATACATAAATTTTGACACAATAAAACGTACCACAAACCATAGTATAATAAGTACCAAGTAGGTTCATTAGGGAGAGTTGTCATTATTTACCCATGTAATGTTGAACAACGAAACATTACTCAATTGCAAATATTTTAATTTCCACATATTTTGCGCTTTTTAGATATTGCAACTTCCTTTTTTATATAAAATTATATTTTATTTATTTGAAATAGATTTTTGATTAAAATTTGGTATTTCAAAATTTTTATATTAAGAAATTTAAAAAAAAATTAAAATTATTTCTTTGATAATATTGCTAGTAAAAAAAATGTTTGTTAACATAAAAAACTAGTTTGTATACAAACTTTGACAAATCGACCACCGAAAAAAATAACCAAATGTTGACTTGACTCCACCTTCTAGTGAATTCACCTTGGACCAAGGCGAATTCAAGTAAACGGTGCACAGTGGCGCCCGTAGAGCAAACGAGGTTGCAAAAATCAAAATTTTCATGAGTGCCGACGAAGTTTTGAATAAACCCATTTTATAGGAAACTTTTCAACGATTTCAAATATGCCACTCTTAATAATATCACATTTTTAGTTTAGAAGATATAACCGTTCAAAGTTGACCGACTTTCGGTTTTCAAAAAAACACACAATTTTTAGTCAATTTGTTGCGATTTCAGGTGTAATATCACGAAAAATAGGTAACGAATCGCCTTATTTTGTGTTTGTATTGATTGATGTATTTATTAAATGTATAATGATAAAAAAAAAATTAACTGTTTGCTTTATGTTTCTCCTGGTAAATCACTATTTAAAAACTATCCGTTTTTTCACTATTTTTCAACTTTGACGGAAAATAAAAAAAAAACTATATTTTTCTATATTTGCCATATTTGCAAAACCTGTTCTTTGATTATTTCTTTACATAATTCAAAAGGTTTTATCTGCCCGTACGTGCCCGTTTGGCTTCAAGAGGTAAAAAAATTTAAAAAGACATGGTTGCAGAAATTGTATGGCGTCCATCCCTAATATGTTTTGACTGACAGTAGTTTGATCTAATAGTTTGAAAAAAACTACTCATTGAAATTAGCAGGTACGTACCTCACATAAGCAATACTTTGGCGTACAAATGGTCAGGAACAATATTGACTTATGGTCCCTACAGGTAGGCACAAATCTTATTTGGACACGTGCATAATATCAAAATTGCATTATTCAGCCTAAATCCATATGTATGCAGGGAACAGGTAAATTTTTAGGCATGGTAGCATAAGCCTATATATTGCAAAATAAGCATAATGCCTGGATTAGTCTACGCCTGAAAGTTGGCGCAACAATTACTGAAACCATTAAACAAATTAAGTACTGAAAACATGGCGTTGAACAATTTAACATTATTTGAACTGCTTAGAAAGTCAACCACACCAAAGTTTTTCACGGAAGTGAAAATTCTTCCTGAGAAGTTGACATTGATCAGCAAATGGGGCTGCGATGGATCATCAGGACAAAGCGTTTATAAGCAAAGGATATCTTTCGATGACGCTACAATATCGGACGGAAATATGTTTATGGCATCTGTTGTTCCTTTGCGGCTAAAATCGGATGATTCCCTACACTGGAAAAATCCACGTCCGTCATCAGTGCATTATTGCCGACCAATAATGTTTCAGTTTGCAAGGGAATCGGCAGAACTCATAAGGACTACGGTGAAGGACATTGAAGAACAAATAAGCAAGATTAAGCCTACAAAGCTGCAAATTGGAGAAGGAAAATATATTGAATGAAATTACGAGTTCCACCTGACCATGGTTGATGGAAAAGTCGTAAACGAACTGACAGGAACAACCTCAACAATGTCATGCCCGATTTGCAAAAAGAGTCAGAAGAACTTTGGTAATTTAAACGATTCTACAAATGAGGAGAATTACGAATATGGAATGTCACCATTGCACGCAAGGATAAGGTGTATGGAATTCTTGCTAAAACTGGCATATACCCTACCACAAGAGGAGGAAAACTTCGATGAAAATACATCAATAAAGGATAAGGAAAATATCAGAAAGAAGCAAATACAGGATGCTTTTTTTAAACAAGTTGGACTAAAAGTAGACTGTCCAAGCACGGATACGGTAACTCAAACGATGGAAACACTTCTAGGAGATTTTTTGAAAATGATGAGGCAGTAACTAGAATCATTGGAATTGACAATCAAATCATGAAAAGATTGGGAACGATCTTGGATGTTTTAAACTGCAAAGAAAATGTCAATTCTACAAAATATGGAGAATATGCGTCGAAAACTGCATCTCTTTTAGCAGAAATGTATCCACAGAAGTTGACCCCGACCATCCATAAAATATTGGCGCATGGCAAAGATATAATTGAGTACCAGTCTTTGCCAATTGGAGAGCTTTCTGAAGAACCACAGGAGTTTCTTAACAAATTTTATAAAAAATATAGATTGCAGAACACATTCAAAGCATCAAGGGTAAGGCAAAATGAGGACCTCTTCAACATGTTGGCAGCATCTTCCGATCCACTTATTTCCTCCGTGCGGCATGTGAAGTCACGAATAGAGTTACAAAATAATTATAGTTTAGAAATGGTTAGTCTTTTAGATATACCTTTTCTTAGGGCACTGCTACACGTTCAATAAATATCGTGATATTTCTAGTATCACGATATTTATTGAACGTGTAGCATGCAATATTGATGGATCGCGATCCATATCGCATAATAGCCTAATTTGATGTGATCCATCAATATGGATCGCGATCCAAATATCACAATATATATTGAACGTGTACCAGTGCCCTTACGAATTGTGAAGAATATTTTACAGAAAATTGAAAAAATAAATTTAAGAAAAAAAATAATTTTTTTTTAATTTGTTGGGTAATAATTTAAAACATAAAACCCTTAAGAAAAAAAATAAAAACAATCTAAAAATGTAAAAATAATTTTTTTTAGTTACCATAAAATTGATTTTTCTACTAATTTTAACTTTGATAACCCATAAGTAGGCCCCTACAAAGCGTAGCACCCTTTCCAAACGCTCATTTCATAGGCTGAACAGTTATCTATCATATGCTGTTTAAACTGTTCAATTATCTTATTCGGTTCAAAAGATATGATTTTTGCAACGAAAAAACTCAAATGGCGCCACTGTGCGGTGGTAGCGATGCTACTAGAAGTATAACACCAAAAACACAACATTGTATTTTATTTGTTGCTTTCGTTGATCAATATCTGGGCACAAAATGTATTTATAAAGTGGCCTCACTACTACAACAATGCAACAAAAGAAAAAACAACAGGCATTTTGTTGCTAGAATTGTGACGTCAAATGTCAAAATAAGCTAATTCGCCTTGATTTGAATGTAAACAAAACGCCAATTCGCCTATTTTTGCTGTCAAAATAGCCAATTCGCTTTAAAAAATGACATAAAATTCAATATGGCTTAATGCATGATGGTGCAGTACAAGGCGAATTCAACTACAGGTGGTGTCGAAACGCCACCTGATTGTGACAGTTCGAGCTACTTTGTTTTGATTTGTTAGTGTTTTGTTAGGAATTGTTGACATTTTGGACAGTAAACACTAACAATGCAATGCAAAAAACCCTTTGTTGTTTCTGTTGTTTTTGGATTGTTGTAGTATCGACACCACCTGTAGTTGAATTCGCCTTGGTGCAGTATTACCAATTTGTTTTAAAAAAACTGACAATTTCTACAAAAAAAAATCAGTTTTTATGGGAAAAACTGCACCTTAAGGATTGTTTACACTATCACACATTTCTTACGTATTCCATAATACTTTGTGAGATAGAAATGTAAACAAACATGAACATTTTTTGACATTTGGGGTTTAGCTGGGGTAAACAGCTGGGCCAACGAGTCTCTACCTTGGCTAAAAGTATTACCCTACAAGAAGACTACCAGTCATTTTACTAGTTAGATGATCAGTAGTGCTCACCGATATATTGGGTATAGTTTCTATTAGTTTATTAAGAGCAAAATGAAAAAAATTACCGAACCCTTGTGTACATGTGATTTTGTCTCGCTCTCTCTAACTCATTATGTCTCTCTCTCAAACTTATTACTTCAATGGAAAATTGTTGCAAGTGTGTTAGTAAAATTTGTTTTTTAGTTTTGGTTATTCATTTCTTCTAGGGTATCTTACGTGTGGATTCTCAAATAGTGTAAGTATCTGAGTTGCCAGGTTAGGGGGTTTTCCCCCAGATTTAAGGGGCTTTATTTTATTTAGGGGCTAACTTACGAGGTACAAATTATTAGGGGCTAACATATTTAGGGGGTTTCACTATTTGCTTATCTGTATATAACAATAACTGACTCAAGCATTGAAAAGGAGCTGTTCAGGTTTCTAAAAAAAATAATATTTGCCAATAAATGGAATTGCTTTAAAAGCAAAAGCTCTATTAATATAAGATTTTTTATTCTAAAGGGCGTCATACACTACCAAATTGCTTACCATCAAGCTCGTGTATATGTGCTTGAGGTTTAATGTAAGTTGGCTTAATTTTCCAAAAAGCGTTGTCGGTGTCACACACCCAAAGATCATTTTCGCTAATACTACCATAGCGCTTGATGAGTATTTTGAGAGTGTATGGTACGCGTAACACTGGGTCTACAAATAAGATGATATCTGATATAATATCTGAGAGAATGTCGGCAGAATGAGAGAACGCATTTCTTCATCTTAATCTTAAACAAGGGGAGCATATTTTAACGTTAATCTTATAAAATTTCATAATTGACTGATTCTAGTAAACTTGTGTCGTTTTTATTCTTTTTTTAGTTGTTTTTTCTTTTCAGTTTAAAATATTGTTTTTCCGTTAAACACTTTTCACAAGATTTGCCATATTTGCGATAGTGTCTTGTTATAATTTTATTTGCATGTGTATTTTTGACTGATCATCTTATAACACAGTTGTTATGAGATTTTTCATAACAAATGTATCATACCATTTATTATAATATTAATACTAACACTATTTGAGAGTCCACATGTAACGCTTTCTTTGCATGCCACTACTTGCATTCGCGTACACAAAATACAATATATGAGAACACAAATTGAGAGCGTAAAGTGACAGTTTTTGACTAATTACTTACAAATTTTTACTTCAGAAATTGTTGAAGTAAAATTTAGTAAAACAAAAAAACATACATATGTTTCAAAAGGTAAACAAACAAAAAGCATACAAATTGTTTAAAAAAGAAAAGTGGAAATAGATCTTAAATAAAAACAAAAAGTAAATACATTTTAATTAATAAAACTTGTTTGTGAAACATTTATATGGCTAAATACCAACTTTTGAAACTTTTTTGTTATTTTAATTTTTGGGTGTTGTAAAAGTGTCAATTATTCGGGAAATTATAACAGCATTTGTTTTTAAAGTTATCAATAGTAAAAAAGTATTCATGTACTATTGATAAAATTTAGCCGGACATAAGTTAGCAAAATTAAATAAAATAAAAAACAAACAAATATGAAAGATTACATAAAATAAATTGTATGTATTTTCCAAATATGTTCGTGTTATAAAAAGGATTTAATAGAGTACCGATAAGAAAACGAGTTAAGTAGTCAAAAGTGCAAACATTTTTCAACACTACAATTATTTGCCATCAGCTGTTGCCTTAATTTTACGAATTTTTACAAATGTTGCGTCCGCGTACTTCTCTGGACAACAGCTTTTTGTGAGAGCAAATTTTTCAGTTTACTCATTTACTGCATTTTACTGTAAAAGTACTCGAACGCACCAACTGTTGTATATATATTGTCAACGAAAAATTGTTCGAAAAAGTCTAATCTCATGCCATTTGCTTTTCTGTTTACACATGCCACTGCGAGTTTATTTTCAAAATGTCGTCGAAGCGTCAACTTGTGAAAATTAGTTTACTTCACATATTGAAATAAGTACCAAAAAACAAAATAGAGTTACCGAGTTCATCATATAGGCAATTTTTGGGGAAATGGTTTTCATTTATTTATATTATCATTATTTTAACAATATTATTGCTAAAATCAACACCGTCCGATATTCACCACCCTAATCATATAAAACGCAGCGCAACGCCAAAGAATAACATTGAAAGCACAAACAATGTCATAAATATTTTGTAATTTTGTTATTGCTTTCTACATGTTGTATAAATGGGCATGGTACCTCTCATACAAAGACAATCACCCTTATCGCGGTTGGCGTAGGCGTATTTAGGCGTATGTCGCATTTGTTGTCGTATTTAAAATTGAATGGTATCGTGGAAACTTTTCGCCTACGCCTACGACTCTCTATTTTTTGTAAGAGAGTCGCTTTGTAACAGATTACTCAATTTTTTTTTTAATGAAACACCCGGTTATAAAAATGTCAACAAATCACTCATCTTTTGTATTAATTTTATTTAATCCTTTATTATACCCTTTTGCCAAGTACGGCTTTTTTTCCATTATCTCCACCAACTTGGAAAATTGTGCGGGTGTGGTAATTTTTATGCTAAAATATAAAAAAATAGAAAAAAAAACAAAAATTGAAACAAAAAGCTTTAAAGCTGCTTTTTATATAACTTACGATTTGTTTGACTCCATTTTTAAATAATTTTTATCAAAAAATAAACTCTGTCGTGAGCAAAAAACTTAACGACAGTTTTTAGCGCTTTTGACAGGCAAATACGCCATCTACGATACCGTTTTTGTAGTAGAATTATATTCAGTGTCGTATTCGCTGGCGTTTTTGCCAACCGCGATGCGATTTTCTAAAAACGCCTAAAAAACGCCAAAAAACGACACAAAATTGCCAACCACGATAAGGGTGAATATGTGTTTCCGTATGTCTGGAAAACGGTAACAGCTACAGTTTACAAATTTTGTGCAATTTTCTTGGTTATCAATGCACAACATCGGTCAAAAAGTGGGTCGAATTTTAGAAGTGGGCGTGGCAAAAAAAATATATTATTGTATATTTGGAGAACGATAAGAGTAAAATTGTTAAATTTTGTTACAAATAAGTTAGTTATAAATACACATCTGTCAAAAAGTGAACTGGATTTGTTAAGTGGGCGTAGTACCTCTCATACAAATACAATATAGATTTCTGTATATATGGAGTATTGTAAGAGTGAAAGTATTTCAATTTTGAACAAACAGCTTAAATATAAAAACACAACATCTGTCAAAAGGTAGGTTCAATTGGAAAAAAGGCATCGAACCTCCCTAAATTTTTGTATATCTGTATTACAAATTACTTCGTTATCAATAAATGAGATCTGCTTAAAAATGTTTACTTATATTTTTTTTGGTGGGGTAGCGAAGCGCACCGGGTTAAGCTAGTTCTTAATAAAAGTATAATAAATATATGGGCATTTCCATGAGTATTTCAACCACAACTCAATAAATACAAGCCCTTGGAACTTTTTTTAAAATATGGTATGCAGAGGAAGATCCAGGCAAGACCAAGTATATAGTTCGATTAGCGGTATATTTTTTGTTTTTTTTTTATGATATTCTAATGTCACATACGTGGTGCAAAAACATAATTTCTATTTGATCAATCTCAAGTGTTTCAAAATAAAAGTTTAAAGCAAGATATTTGTTGAAAATTAATATTGATCAAAATTTTTTCAAATTGGTATTATAAAATTCTGTTAAGCTTTTAAAGGTTGTCACGTACGATATTGTAAGTACAACAAATGCAACTAAATGTATCCTCTTATTATGTTGGTATTACCAATTAATTTGGTCCAATTTTATTTTATTGCAATCTTAATTATCTTACCAAATTTTTATAGAATCGGTCCATATTTGACCATATCTCCCATACAAATCCTACTGCAAGTAGCTTTTAGTGCCATTACCTTCTTATAAATGTTGGTATTGACATAAAATACAATAACGTTTACGAAAGGTACTCATGCCGCGGAACATGCTCCTTGCAGGAGTAAATGGAACATGTCCTGACAAAATATTGTGCAAGTAGGTCCAAAATTAAACATGTGCCCCATATAACCTACTTCATTTGATTGCCCATCGGTCCCAAAAAGGGTACACTCTCGAAAATTTGTTTTTAAATACTGTGATGTAGGGTATCATATGGTCGGGCTTGGCCGAATATACTTTCTTACTTGAGTGTTTTAAGTTTTTGTATACATTTATTTCCAAAACATATATTTTTTTTTTTAACTAGAAGAGAAAAATCTGTCACGTTCGGTATGTCACTGTTACATTAGTGAATTAATAGTTTGAAGTTACACGCATACTAATGCATACGTTAATGTGGAATCTCTTCTTATGAATATGTATCATAAATAAAGTGACAATCAAGCAAGCTCAGAGATCGTGATTAGAATGAAGTCGATTTTTGCCAGACATGGGATTCCGCAGCAACTGATTTCCGACAACTGACCACCATATAATTCGAAGGCTTTCAGAAGTTTCTGTGATGAATGGGGCATAAAACACACAACATCTAGTTCGTATATGCCAAGGTCAAATGGATTGGCAGAGCGTTCTGTACAAATTATAAAACGAATGCTGACGAAATGTTTGGAGGATGGAACTGATCCATATATAGTTCTGTTACACTATAGAACTACAGAGAAGGAAATTATGCCAAGCCCGGCCCAATTACTAATATACAGGCAATTGAGGACAAAAGTTCCACCCATTGTTGCAAATTTTAGACCTGTTACAGTGGATTTAGAGAATTATGAAAGGCTTCGTGAAAAGAAAAAATTATCATGCGAAAAAACTATAATAAGAAAACTGTTGATTTGGAACCAATATTTCCGGGCGAAAATGTCATGTTCAAGCGAACGCCTACTTCTGTTTGGTGTCCGGGGAAGTTGGTCGGAAAATATGAGGAACCCAGGTCATTTATGGTTGTTAATGGGGGGTCGGTCTATCGTAGGAACAGGGAACATATTAATAGGATACCGGTGACTAAAGGTGATAGGGGGATTGGTGTTGAGATTGGGGAAGATGCAGAGGAAAGTACTGACAGTGGTGGCGCTCATAATGAGAGTGGTTGCATTGAGGATAGTGGGAAGAATAGTGAACCTTATGTGACAGGTTCCGGCAGGAATGTTAGACCCACGAGAAAGTTTGGTCTAAGTTCAATTAAAAATGTTACTTTATTAATTGTCATTATTTATAATTTTTTATTTTGTACTTTTATTTTGGAAAAGAAAGATGTTACGTAACTCAATTAATAGTTTGAAGTAACATGCATACATTAATGTGGCATGTCTTCTTATGAATATGTATCATAAATACAGCGACAATCAAGCATTAAACAGTCACGAACGACATTATTTTGTTCCTTATTATAAAGGAAAAATTTTTTGTTGAATGTAAGAAATTAAAAAAAAAACAACTCCCACAATTCGAAGATTTTCGTACACATAGTATGTTTACTGTCACCTCAAAATCACTTCCGTTTTACTTACCCTCTAAATGAAGCGTCATGATAAAATTGTTTTCCAGTTACAATTGTTGCAAAATCTCTACGATCTGAAGGCGTACAAATGTCAGGTACGATGACATGGAAATGCCTATAAGTTTGTACAACACTGGAAATACAATAATTCCTACACGCCTACATGCATAAGTATGTATGTATGTTTGTATGTATGTTTGTATGTATGTTTGTATGTATGTTTGTATGTATGTTTGTATGTATGTTTGTATCTATGTATATATGTATGTTGTACATATTGTTCCATAGGAGTGGCCCAATGACCGATCCCTGGAGAACACCTCATGTAACTATGAAAATATTTTTCAAGACCAATATCAGTATTGTAACAAACTACCCGGTCTGTAAAGAAGTCCTATACTATTGATATAAGGTATGGGTGAACGTTCAGCGTCTGTATGATTTTCATCTAAAGGCCTCATTAGTGTTTACTTTCTGTTGCCGTTGTGTTTCGTTCCTTTCTTTAACAAATATTTTGTAATTACTTTTTCTGTGAAAGGAATGAGCTACTTTTAAAAAGAAAAACATTGAAATTGTAAAAAAAATGTTTCGTAAAAAAGTCAAAAATAGTTCACTTTTTAAAAAATCATTTATTAAAACAAATTTTTCTTACTTTAAAAAAAAATTAAAATTTTTTCATAGTACAACAAACAAATACCACCACACTTTGGTCGTAACTTAACGTTGAATTATATGTATTTTCAACAGATTTGTCTCGAACAGAACAGAACGAAAAGGGAAAAACAAACCAAAAACACATAGACTTTCAATTGAACAGAAACAAAGCAGCTGATCCATAATAGAGCAGAACGTACAAACTAATTTTGCACAATAGTCTTATTTATTGATTATCTCGATGTTTTTGCAAGTTTTATATCATCTACTGTTGACCGTGATTTTCTCTCCAACAGCTTTCCAAACGTATCTATTAGGCATATTGGGCGAAAAGAGGAAGGTCATTCATTGGTTTGTTGCGCTTTGGAAGCAAAGCTTCCATATTGAAGGAAACGTTGAATACGTAAAGCATCCTTTAAACATTTTATTAGGAAAGCTGGGTGTGATGCGATTACTTCCTTTACTGCCACATTCGGAATTCCATATAATACTGGCGCTTTACTGGCTTGCAATTTATATAGATTGGTTGGTCTGGGTTATGGCAGATTCTTACCGATTAAAGCCACCTCCTTCTTCACCGCCACACCCTATTGAGCCGCCAGTCCGGGTATTACGTCGCAGGGTGGGGGAGTACCAGAGTTACTTCTTTGCTCCTCCTCCCGTAGCTTAAGTTGTACTACTTTGACATAGCTACATATTCTCTTCCAGTTATACAACCTCTCGCTGCAGAAGAGCCTTGTCGTATGCAAATCTAGGGCAATTGAACAGAGATTGATCCACATCCTCTATTATGTTAAGACATCGTGGGCATACTGGAGAGTCATCATGTCCATATTTGAATAGGTAGCTCCTGTATCCTCCGTGGCCTGGCAGGAACTGTGTAAGGCGGTAGTTGACTTATCAGTGCCTCCTACCAATCCAACTGCCTATATTTGGAGTGATTTGGAGTGAGATTTATATACAATCTTCCCTTTTGACTCTCGCCCCAGTGAGCTTACCATCTTCGCATGCTCTCCTCCTTTTGGTCGATTCGCGTTTCCCTTTCCGTATTGGCGCTTTTTGTCCTTTCATGCCTTCTTCTTCGGCTCTAATCTTAAAGCGCTTCGGAGTATCATTTTTCGGCGATTCCGCAGTTAAGTCCCGGCCTCACTTCCTTGCCTATGAGTAACCTACTCGAGTTTCTCCAATGATTTTTGTAACGGTTGATCCTTCCCCCTACCGATCTCCTCGCGCTCTCTTTTGTATGTCTACCTTATTGTGCATACATACTCCTTAATGGCATGGTGTATATTATTTTAGTATTCATAAAAGCCATCACGTTAACGATCAATTCACCTAGTTTCGTGAAGGCATCCTGTTTGCCCGAGTGCACTGTTGGGGGTTGTGTTGACCACACTCTCGTCGGGGTCTCCTCCAATTGGTGTGCTGAATATCACGTTGGGAGGGGTGGTTTACTGCCGTTGTGGCCTTTTTCCAGTTTGTAGGATTATTTTTACTGTCGTTGAACTTTTTGTTGTTGTATGTGTGTATATATGTATGTATGTTTGCATATATGTATGTATGTATGCATGTTTGTATGTATGTATGTATGTATATATGTATGTATCTATATATGTATTTGAATAGCACAAATCCCAGTTGGTCAAATTGCCGTTAACATCGTCGTCGATTAGGTTTTCTAAAAGACAATTTAGAGGAAATCGTCGTCTACGACAGTACGACATTGTCTCATAAGTTGTCTTTTATTAAGCTCTATGTGGGACAGTGTGATCGACATTGTCTTTTAAGATGTCTTCTATCAAACTCTATCAGCCCTTTTCCCATTTCTACAATTGAATTAACATAGGAAAAATGGGAGAAGAGAGAAAACTCCCGGGGAGTTTTTCTTTCATAATTGGGCTGTATGTGGGAAAGTTTAAGCGACATTTTTCTAGATGTTGTGTTTTACCACACTCTTATGTTGGACATCATAAGAAACATTGTCTTAGAAGCTGACTTCTTAAACTCTATGTGGGACAGTAAAAGTGACATTGTCTTATAAGTTTTCTTGTACGAAAATATCGACGACAAAGTTTTCTTCTGCCGTAGTTTAAAGCTTTTCAATCAACTAGTTTCAAGGCGAATTCAAAAAGGTAAGTGCAACTCGTCAGCCGTTCATCAAATGTCTCCACGGAGAGTTGCAAATATAATTCCCAAGCGTCAAAATATACGTTTGTTTATGTTTTGTGGCAAATTAACCAAAAAAATGTTTGCTTGTTCAGATGTTTTTGACAAACAATTAAATTGCAAAAACAAAATACATGTGTCTTTTTGTAGTTGTAGAGTTGCACTTACCTTCGCCTTGCTTAGTTTGGTTTGCTTAACATTCTCACATTCGCTTTTTTTTTTTAATTGTAGTTTTAAGTACCTACATACAATTTACGAATTAGCACAAACCAGTAAAACCGAAAACATGCTGATTAAGTTGGTCGGGGACTGGAAAATGTTCATACTTCACTGTTAATTTAAGAATTACTTATAAAAAGTTCAATATATAATATGTGACAGAAATAGAACAAGCGAAAGAAAATTGCAACTATGTATACTAAAAAAGGACATGGGAAATTTGTCTGAAATAAATAACCATGAAATAAGTTTTGATGTGGACGACAAAGTAGGAGATATGATCTTGTATATAGTACAGAATATATTGTATATCAGATATTGTCTTGTAAAATGTCGCTGACGAAATTATAAGACTTTGTCGCTGATTTCGTCTTGTGTGAACTCGCCGCCATTTGTATGAAAATTTCGTCAACGATTTGTATTGAGCTGTCCTCAGTATGTCTTCTACGACTTACTCTTGTCTTGTACCCGTCGTTAACCCTAAAAAGATAATCTGCGGAAATTTTACGCATTCAATTTAAAAATATTGCGATTTCTTTTTAATTAGCATGAATCCGTCGCTGTGCAATTCAGACATCCCAGTAGTAAACCTTTTGTGAAGGACACACGTCGCTGCTTGCCAATTTCAAAATATAGTGAGTTTCTGAGGCAAAGTGAGTCAAAATGACGCAGATTATATTACTAAGGATTTTGATTACTAGAGATGTTTTTTTTCCTTGCAGATAATAATAATGTATAAGTAGATATAAATATTTTAAATTTCCGTATTTTTATTTAATACTAGCTGACCCGGCAAACGTTGTTTTGCCTAGAAAAGTATTGTTTTTGTGTATATTTAAAATACAGATACAGAATCAGGTACAGGTAATATTCGGTGCAGATAATTTATCTTTATTTTTCATATTATTCAGGTTTTTTTCTGCATTGTAATGTAAATTTATTGGCCTAATTAGGCTTGTTATATTACTGGTTGAAAATAAATAAATAAATAAATAAATAAATAAATATGAAAATGTGAATGTGAATTATAAGTAAACTATTGAATATGTTAAGAGAATATCATTGAAGCACTTTGTGATAAACCATATTTTTCGTTTTGTTGTCAGGTGCGAAAATGAACAAAGAGGATGGCTTTCCGACACGGGAACATGCGACATAGAGTTGACCGTGTGAAAAACAGTCGTTCTCCAAACTTAGGCCACCAACACTCAATGGTTGCCCTTGGGATTTGTTGATTGTCATGGCGAATGCGAGACGAATTGGAAATTGGATTCGTTTAAACTCGAATGGCATATCGGTTAGGATCATTGGAATTCTCGGAATGAGAACTTCCTCTCCTTTAAACTTTCCTTTTAGTATTCTTGCGTAAATCACATTTCTCATGAGTGTTGTGACCGCTTAACGCGTTCCGTTGCATAATTTTGGGGGATTTAGATTGCGAAGCATAATGACAACTGAACCAATCTTCAATTGTAAATTGTGCGGTGGCAAGCCAGGCACATCCAATGAATTCAAAAATTCAGTTGGATAGTTGGTTGCTTCGTCTTCGTTTGTTACACAGTCGATAGATTTGAAGGAGTGCAATGAACCAACGATTTTATCTTGAATTGTGCAGTTTATGTGATCCACATCCTTGTTCTTTGCAGCTAAAATGGCCCTTTCATGTCGGAAATTGTTCATACCAACATAGAAACCTTTGCCGGCTCATGCGCAACATTTTTACTAAAGACCAGAGCATGATCAAATGATATAATTTATTTTCAGTAATTTTCAATGGTGCCGCCTATCGGAAATTGGTCATACCAACCTAGAAACCTTTGTATGCTAATGCTCAACAGCTGTGCTAAAATTCATAGCATGATCAAATGCACAGTTTATGATTTAAGTCATTTCGAGTCATTTTCAGTGGCGCCACCTGTCTGAAATTGGTCATATCAACATATAAACCTTCGCCGGCTCAGGCTCAACAACTTTGCTAAAGATCATAGCATCGTCAAATGCAGAGTTTACGATTTAATTCATACTGAATAATTTTCAATGTCGCCACCTATTTTGGATTTTTTTTTACTTGGTCAGAGACCATTTAGAATTGGTACGAATCATCGAAATCGGTCCAGCCGTTTTTAAGTTATAAACGTAGTAACTAACGCCACTTTCTTTTATATACATATATAGATATGTATATACATATATTATAATAAACTAGCATTTAACCCGCTACTTCGTTAGCATCTCCTTTTCTTTCGTGGCCACATTTTTACGCCAAAGTTTATGTTTCTAGGTTTTAACCCGCTACTTTGTAATAGGTACGATTTTCACCTCATAAACGTTCGAATTTCGAAAATGTACCATCAGTGACTGATTCATCATCGTACAGCCTAAACGCCTGAAGCTAAAAACTTGAAATTTGGACAAGGGCTTGGTCTCTCCCCAAATCGATCCACTAAGAAGGGATTTTTGGAAATTCGAATGTTTGGGGGGTAAAAAAGGGTAAAAACGGGTAAATTCGGTAAACTTATATCTCTAAAACTAAAAGAGATACAAAAAAAATGATATTTCCCCTTGGTAGGTCGAAATTTGCTGTTTGAATGAATGAAACAACATTTTTTCCATACAAAATTTTGAGAGCGAAACAGGTCTTTCATTTTGAAACATGCTGCGAAACAGGAAAACTGTATTATCATCTTCAATTTTGATAACAATTATCGTTAGTTTATCTGAACTAGCTCTCAAAGAAAATCGAAACAATAAAAAAAAAAACAAAATAAAAATTCATGTTAATAAAATAAAGTGATAATTATTAAATAATAATATTAATAAAAGTATTAAATAATATATTTTTAATTTTTACTTACATTTTAATCTATTTTTAATAAAATCACACTAACAACACAAAAAAAAGTCAACATTCTGTCTGTCGCGGTCGTTGAAGATAGACGTGTTTTCTAAACTCGGCATACGGTTTATTTTTTTTGAACAAATAAAGTATAAAAAAAGTAAATACAAGAAAAAGAAAAAAAAAAAAAAAAAATTACATGTATACATACATACATAAACACACATTTTTTTCATTATCGGTGTTGATAAACAATAACAAATAAGAAGAGCACAACTGTAAACAGTAAAAGAAAAAAAAAACTCTTATGAGTGCAAACAGTAGAAATGCATATATCACAGTGAGTGTTAGCGAAAAAAATACAGAAATAAAAAAAAGAATCGATGATAGCAAATACCTAACGGCTAAACCTATTACTCGTACGCGATCCCTCTCGCCGTCTGTATTTAATAACACGGTTGATACAATAACAAATACAAAACCTGCTAGCGTTGCCTCAACAGCAAAAACAATTTTAATAAGTGATGTAAATATTAACCCCCAATCAGGCATAATAGAAAACTCAGTATCACCTTCGGTGTCTAATAATACGGTTGATATTAATACAATAAAAAATATAAAACCTGCAAGCGGTGCCTCAGCGGGAAAAACGATTTTAATAAGTGATGAAAATATTACCCTCAAATCAGGCATGATGGAAAACTCAGCTCCACAAGTAAAAAGTGGTCAAAAGCCTCAAGTACAAGTTGGTATGGACAGGTACATAACAGTGCTTAAACGGGGTCGCAGCCCTACTTCTGCAGCAGTTGCTTCGGCCTCAAAAGTACCATCTTTTGATAAAATAAATTCTCAAAATCGATTTGCAATTCTGGAGGATGAATCCTCTGAAGCACCAAACGTCATAAAATCGTCCAAGCCTCCCCCGATATATCTTAGGGAGCAAAACTCAAATGAGCTCATAAAGAGTTTGATATCGGTGATAGGTGAAAATTCGTTTTACGTAGCTGCTATCAAGCGTGGTAGTATAAACGAGACAAAAATACAAGTCAATAATGAGAATGATTTTCGCAAAATTATAAACAAATTTGAAGTACTTAAAAAAAACTTTTATACATACCAACTGAAAAGCAGTAAAGGTCTCCAGGTAGTGATTAAGGGAATTGACTCATGTGTGGACCCAGAAGAGGTAAAAACATTCCTCGAAGAAAAAGGCTTCAAAATAAAACATGTAGTAAATATAAAAAATAGAGAAAAAAACCCCCAACCACTTTTTCGAGTGGAGTTTGAACCCGGCGACGTAAAGCTTAAAAAAAATGAAACGCACCCTATTTACAATTTGAAATATATTCTCTATAGAAGAGTAACTATAGAAGAGCCACACAAAAGAAATGGTCCCGTTCAGTGTTTAAACTGTCAAGAATATGGTCATACTAAGGCATATTGCTATTTACCCCCTGTTTGCGTAGTATGTGGTGAATTACATGGTACAGATCTTTGCGATAAGTCTAAAACCGACCCCAACGTAAAAAAATGTAGCAACTGTGGCGGTAATCACACTGCCAATTATAGAGGATGCCCTGTATATACCATCGTCAAGCAGTCAGTTGGACCGAAAACTAATCCCCCTCAAATGCAGGTAACAAATCAAGTAAGCACTGGTGACATTCAGGCCCCGCAGCCTAGTTATAACAGAACCTCTTATGCTAACGTCGTAAAATCAAACCATGCGCCAACGCAAGGTGCTGCGCCAAGTAATGATGAAACTCCAGTTTCAAATTTAAGTCGTCTGGAAAAAACCATGGAAACATTAGTGCAAACAGTAACTAATTTTACGAACACAATGGGTAATATGATGCAGGAAATTCTTAGAATGCAATCGATGTTATTGCAATCTGTACTTAACAGGCCATGAACTGTTTAAAAATCTGTTTTTGGAACGCGAACGGTATCCGCCAACATTAAAATGAATTAGAATACTTTCTTAAAAATAAACAAATTGATGTCATGATGGTTTCTGAAACTCATTTGACCTCAAGAAATACGTTTAACATCAATGGTTATATACTATATGATACCAAGGACCCTCGAGATAGAGCTTGTGGTGGTTCTGCCATTTTGATAAAAAATCGAGTCAAACACTACCTAATGTGTGATCATCGTGAGGATTATCTCCAAGCAACGAACATTTGTGTTGAAGAGCTGAATCGTAGCATTGTAATCTCATCTTTATACTCTCCACCTAGATTTTCAATATCAGAAAGCCAATATTGTGAATATTATAAATCACTAGGACCCTGTTTCCTGGCCGCTGGCGATTATAACGCTAAACATACCTTCTGGGGGTCACGACTAATAACACCAAAGGGTCGTGTTTTGTTTAATACAATCTCTAAAATGAATTTAAATGTTGTCGCGAGCGGCCAACCAACATATTGGCCTGCTGACCCGCAAAAAATTCCAGATGTCATCGATTTTGGCGTGGTTAAAAACATCCCCACAGAAACGATTCACGTTGAAGCTTCCCTAGAATTATCTTCCGACCACACACCTACAATTGTTACTATAATGAACCCCAATAGAATTGTATCTCCGACTGGTTACCTAGCGACGTCAGCCACACAAATAAATTGGTTAAAATATAAAAAATATCTCAGTGCCCATTGCACAGAAAATATTCCGCTCAGTACACCGGAGTATGTAGATCGCTCTATTGATAATTTTGACAGTTTTCTGAAACTAGCTGTTCAACATTCCAATATTGCCCCCAAAAAAACAAAAACTATTAAAATATATTCCACAGATGTCGAGCGTCTCTTGTCTGAAAAAAGGAGGGCACGAAGAGAGTGGCAATTGCACAGATCTCCTCAACTTAAGAACTTGCTAAAAGAGTGTACAAAAAGATTAAGAAAGTTATTGCAGACTCAGAAAACGGCTTCTCTGGAAAAATATCTTAAGGAACTTGATGCAACTCCACAATCGGACTACTCATTATGGCGTGCAGCTAGAAACCTCAAAAGGCCAGTTGTCTCTAAACCACCATTAAGAAACTTGAATGGAAGTTGGGCAAGAAATGATGTTGAAAAAGGAAATCTGTTTGTAAGTCACTTGAAAAACGTATTTACACCTAATATATCTCACAATATTGCGGTCGATTTACCACCTGTTGCTGCTAGAGCAGCTATTCCCCTAAGATTTGAGATGAGAGAAATCGAAAAGGTTATATGTGACTTAAACACTAAGAAGGCACCTGGCATTGATAAGATCAGCAATAAAATGCTATTAGAGCTACCTCGCGTAGCAAAGAAAATTATTCTTTTTATTTTTAATGCTATTTTACGCCTTGAATACTTTCCTCAAAAATGGAAGGTTTCCTTAGTTACCATGATACCAAAGCCAGGTAAAGATCATACGGAAGTTGAGTCTTATAGGCCTATTAGCTTATTGTCAAATATGTCAAAGCTATTTGAGAAATTATTAGTTTCAAAATTAACACCGATTTTAAGTGAAAATAGATGTATTCCAAACCATCAATTCGGATTTAGAAGAAAACACAGCACAATTGAACAAACTCATCGAATAGTAAATGTCATAAGAAAAACATTTGAAGAAAAAAAATATTGCTCAGCACTCTTCATCGATGTTTCGCAAGCTTTTGACAAAGTCTGGCATGAAGGCTTATTACACAAATTGAAGCAAAATTTACCAGCAAACACACACAAACTGTTAGAAAGCTACTTAGTCGGTCGTCAATTTATTATTAAAGAAGGAAATTTCTTAAGTTCACCTCAGCCGATTGGCGCTGGAGTCCCACAGGGCAGCATCCTGGGCCCTCTATTATACTTAATTTATACTTCGGACATGCCAACAAACAACTACACCCAAACTTCAACATTTGCAGACGACACAGCTTTTCTAAGCGTCCACGAAAACCGTTATGAAGCATCTCGTTACCTACAGCATCATATATTTCAACTAGAAATATGGCTAAGACAATGGAGGATAATGGTCAATGAGCAAAAATGCGTACATATAACATTCACCCTGCGCCGGGAATCTTGCCCCCCTATTACAATCAATAATCAAATTATTCCTCAACATTCGCATGTAAAATATCTCGGTATACATCTGGATCGGCGATTAACGTGGAAATGCCATATAGAGGCAAAATTAACTCAAATGAAACTAAAAGCCATCCAAATTCATTGGCTTATTGAAAGAAATTCTGTTCTTAGACTCGATTGCAAGCTTCTACTTTACAACTCTATCTTAAAGCCTATCTGGTGCTACGGTATTCAACTATGGGGCACTGCCTCGGCCTCTAATATCGAAAAAATTCAAAGGCGCCAAAATAAACTTCTTCGTATAATCACAGCCGCCCCCTGGTATGTTAAAAACTCAAACATTCATAAGGATCTCAACGTGCCATTAGTAAAAACTATGATTACAAAATATGCAGTAAAATATTTAAAAAGACTTGAACAACACCCAAATCCTTTAGCTCGAAATATTTTAAATCATGGCGGCCACACTCGCTTAAGGAGAAGAGACACTGCAGCACTTACTCAACTAGATGAGAGATAAACACCTATATAAGTGAACAGAACCCGTGATGAAGAAAATTTTTGTCTGGCACTGGCAGGACATAAATAAAGTATTAGGTTAAGATTTGATAAATTATTGTTAGTTCATATTAAATATATGAAGATTCAATAAATAAATAACGAAAAAAAAAAAAAAAAAAAAAAAAAACATGAAACAAGAATGAATCGTATGAACATCATGTTTGACGATATAGTTTCAGAGAACGAAACAAGTGGTTTATGTATATCGTCGTATGAACATAGCACAGGGATGTTAAAGTTGGTACAATTGTACTTTTTTTGCTACATTTTGACCATCTAAAGTACCTCATTTGGTACCATTTAAAAATTTGTCGTAGTTCCCCCTTTTTGAATTTTAAGTATAGCAAACAAATTATTGAGTCCTTTTCAATGCATTTATGTTGTACAACAAATCGTTAATGTGATGGGCGCTTAAATATGCGACTAGTATTGTGGAGTATAGAGCGCATAGTCCCCTTTTACAATGTGGCGACGCCATAAACTTCGTCTGTCTGCCTTTAACTTGCCACATTTTAAAAGAGGACTTATGGTACCAACAGACGAGGCAACATAAGTCAAAACCTGGAATTTATTGCGGAATAGAAGCGGTTTTATATACGAATATTTCTACAAAAATATCAATATTGATATTGTTAAAGATATTAAAGAAAATGCAAAACAATTTTATATAAAATTTTGCGAAATTTTAAGAACCAAAGTCAACTTTAATAACGAAGTTTAAATGTTGTTTCAGAAATTTACTCCTGAAAATGTTATTTCAGTAAAACAAATTGTATTGTTCCTTTTCTAGTAAAAATGTTACAAAATGAGCTGAATGTCCATATGTTTCCTGACATTTCTAGAGTCGTTGCTGGAATATTATCCATTCCACATTCGTCTGCAAATGTGGAAAGAGTTATTTCTTTTCAAAATATAATAAAAACTAGGGAAAGAAACAGACTACATGTGCCAACATTATCAAGTCTCATACAAACAAAATGTTGGTTAAGATCGACAAGTTCATGCTGCTATGATGTAAAAATTCCAAATAATGCCTGACTTTGATCTCATATATTTATAAGACTTTTATGTACCTTATTTTATTCATACATATAATGTATGTTAATGTTAAGTTTTGTTTTATTTTTTTTTTTTTTTTTTTGTTTACAATTGAATTTTTATTTACTTTTTTTGTTGTTTCAATAAATTAAAAAACAAAATGGTACCGTGAAGGTCCAAAAAGTACATTATTTTTCGGAAGTTGGTACAAAATTTAAAATTCCATTTAACATCCCTGACATAGCATAACGCCTCTTGTTATTACTTTCTGTGTTTAAAATTATTACATTCTCAAAATCTGGTTAATGATTTAAATTAGCACAGTGGGTTGCTAATGCTGTTTTTTGTAATGTAATAGTGTGTTTTTATTTCTGATCTGATTTATGTACAGCAATTCTCGTTTTTAGTTTATTTTTTGTTGTTCCCACATACATATAACTTATAGTCCATTATTATTTCCCTTACAAGGTATTCTATAAACTACATTTGACCTATCTAACATTTGTATGTTATCCTTAGTTCTTGTAAATAATCTGCCTAATGTATTATAAGACCTATGTGCCACTAAAGGCCGGTATTCACTATCCTATTTAGTCGCACGATATGTCAAAAAATCGTGTGTGCTCATAATGTATGACAGTGAGGCTTAAAAATGAATTGAGCAACATATTTTTCTGACAAGTCCGACCGACTTGCAAATGTTTATGAAAACTTTCAAAAAAAGATAGATTCTATGCGATCAGAGTTGCATTTTCTTGTAAAGTAGCTGAGTCATTTGAGTTTGCATCTTTTTTGTGGGATAGTGTGGATTTGACAGCAGATTTTGCAGACATTTTTTTATGTCGGATAGAATACTGTTAGATTTTCGTGTAAATGAATCGTACGTTTTTTAAGTAAATAAAATACATATGTACATACATATGTACAGATAACACTCGATTTACGCAGTGTGTTGGGACCGAAGATAGCAAGTTTAAATAAAATTCACGTAAAACAAGTTTCAGGACTGGTACAAATTCCGTCTATGGGACCAAAAATTTAACATATTGCGTAAATCATAACATGAGATACATAAAAAATTAAATTTTGGAGCCTAAAACCCTTGTTAAATCAAGAAAACATGGAGTTATATATTATTTTAATAATTTTATTTTTATTCAACATTTTTAATTTTTCGAATTTATTCTATGAGTTAAATTTCAGTTATGTATTTTATAAATGCATTACATTCTGCTGGTGTCTAATAATTGTAAATTTTTCTGTACATAAATATACTTCATTGCTATCCAACGGAAAGCTAAGGTAAAATGTAACAAGAAAATACAATATAATAGTCTGGTAGTGTATAAAGTCATTTCTAAAAAATTTTAAGGAATAGAGCTATTACAAAAAGCTTTATAAAATACATAACTGAAATTTAACTCATAGAATAAATTCGAAAAATGTTGAATATAATAAAGTTGCTTATGAAAAAAAAAATAATTCCCAATATCTAATTTTATTTTTACTTTTTAAAATTTTTAGAATATGTATTTCTTTATAATGATATGTATAACGCTTTGTTATTTGAAATGTTAATTGAAAGAGAACAAAAAAAAAAATTATTGAAACTTATTCGAATATTTAATACCAAAAATATTAGAAAAATAAGTAAATTGTAAAATAGTCCAAAACAAACTAAGCCAAGGCGAATTGACTAATAAACCAGTAAAATTTTACTGGTTACTGAACAAAATTGAAAAAAATTTCAGAAGGTAATCACCCCTATTCTGCATTTCGATTACGTCTCCGCATTCAGTTCCGTTACGATCGAAAATTGGTATTCTGCAGAAAAACGGAATCGAAAGAATAAGAAGAAGATAACAATGTTTACAAAATCAATTGTATCAATGTGGAATGTGGAAATGAAACAGCAGAATAAGCAAGTCTGTTATCATTTTCATAAACAAATGTCAAATTTAATAAAACAAGTTCTGTGTATAATAAAGTAAATTGTTTATAAATTTAATAAAAGAAAAATATTGAAATAAAATAAAAAAAGAAAAAGGTAAAAATAAGTTTTGCATAAACATATAAGTGTGAATAATCTAGTGAAGCTGAAATTAACTAAAAAAAGTAGAAAATATGTAAAGACAAAATAATAATAAAAACTGTTTGTAACGAAAAAATTAGTGAGTTGCATTTTTATTTAAAATTTAAGGACAAAAAATAACAATTTAAAACAAAAAAATTATAATAATAATTTGTATTTAAATCGTTTTTGAATTTTTTAATTTTGTACTTACAGTTTTTCACTTTTTTACTTAAAAAAACAAAAATAGAAAAAACCTCCGTTAACAAAAAAACAACTGAGAGAAACGGAGCTCCGATCGTAATGCAGAATACATACAATCGAAAGAAACTGAGCGGAATCGAAACGCAGAATACCAAAATTGCCAGACGGAGAAAATTTCGATTTGGATCGAAACGCAGAATAGGGTTGAATACAATTTTACTGGTTACTGAAAAAAATTGCAGTAACCGTAAAAACTTCCGGTTAGCAGTAAATATAAAATTTTTAATGCAGTATTTATATAATGCAGTATGCCATGTATGTTCGAAACATTGTAATTACAAAAATCTTTTAGTTTTTGTGAAATATGTACATATGCACTTGTGCAGTTCTATTTTATAACACATCTGATGACATTTCTTGAATCACAGTGCTGTATTTCTCGTAACATAAGGATTGCCATAATTTGTTGAGCGTGTTTTATTGAAATCGCATAAAAAAGAGCGTTAATCAAAAAAAAGGTTACTATTATTGATCCTTGTTATATCTAAATTTCATAAATGAATTACCGTGTAAATCAAGGGATACCCGTATGTATGTATGCAGTTTTATTTTTTGTAAAAAAACACAACGAAACGGAGAAAAATTAAAAAAAGTGTTATAGAAACTAAGCGCACACTAATAGTTAACTTATGTATATCATATATTTTGTACGGCTACTACTGCTGCTATCATTTTGTAGGTCAAGGAAGTAAAATATGCTACAATAAATATAATTCATACTTATTTTACACATACATATGTACGTAAGTGTATATTTAAAAAACTATTATAAAAATATTCTTATAATGAAGCAAGGAACAGTTGGCAAAGATGTACCAAAAACCATTTTATACAAATTGTAGCGAATTTTATTAGAAGTTCAAAATACTTTAGCTTGCCGTTTTCACCTAACATTATATGACTTATGGCCATTTTCACAACTTGCCGTAAGTAAAAGGTAGGATTTTGTCGGACGTATAACAAATTATTTATTATTTCAACTAAACTTTAACGTACCCGTTAGGATAAACTTGCCTTTAACAAACATATTGCTCACTTTAGTTTAAGTCAATATTGTAGTAGTGGAAAATTTTTTATACGTGGGACTAAATCCTACCTTCAAGTATCGGCAAGATGTAATAATTGCCCTAATTTAAGCACTAGCCTCAAGTTAAAGTTAAGTGTAGACCGCTTATGTTAAAGTTTTAACATGGTTGTTAAAATATTTCTTTTAAAAGCTCTATTATAACATAAATTTACGTGTATGTTTGACAACCGGTTTTTTTCTTAGGGTCCGGATAACAATTGTCTGTACGTACTACTTGATCAAATTGTTCAACAATTCGTAACCTGTGGGGCCGCATAAAACTAGTGATACAACCACTTTTGCCAATGTAGAGTTTTCTTTAGAGCTTGGTAAGAATACATTGCGGAAAAAAATATGTTTAGTCATTAGCGGGATAAGTACATACATATATTGCGGGCTTATACTCAAATAGTGATATCTAAAATTTTTTCGAAAATGAGTTTTTCAAAGAAACGTGTTCAGACATCTGTCATTTAAATTTGAAAATAAAAAAACGGGTGGTTAAATTTAAAGGGCTGATGTTGAATGTAAACCACACCTAAACGTCAAGTTTTTTTCTGAATTTCATTTGACATTTCTCAATTTCAGACTAGCTCAATTTGAACCATGGATACACAATCAAGCAACGCGTTACAGTTATTCAGGCTTACTATGAAAATGGGCGCTCAAATCAAAATGCATATCGTGAAAATCATCTTCAGTGATGAGGTACATTTTCACCTAGGCGAATGATAATCCAAGAGTGATTGTCGAAAAACCAATGCACCCACAAAGAGTGACTGTTTGGTGCGGTTTATGGGCTGGCGCCATCGTCGGGTCGTATTTTTTCCAAATGTTAATGGTGTTCGCTATCGTGTGATGATAACGAACTTTTCATGGCCCGAATTGGAAGATATGGATGTGGACGATATGTGGTTTCAACAGGACGGTGCCACTTGGCACACAGCTAACGAAACGATGGCTCTTTTTCGCGACAAATTTAATGGCCGTGTTATCTAACGTGGTGGCGATGTCAATTGGCCGCCAATATCATGTGATTTGACGCCGTTGGACTTTTTTTTCTTTGGGGTTATTTGAAAGAAAAGGTGTTTGTCGATAAGCCAGCAACAATTCAAGAGCTAAAGGATGAGATAATTCGGCACATTAACGGCATATAACCTCAATTATAACTCAGCGTCATCGAAATTTGGACCATCGGATAGAGGTGTGCCGCCGAGGTCGCGACGGCCATCTGGCCGATATTTTGTTCCATACATAATACCATACCAATGTTATCATAATAAAAAGAAATGACAATAATTTCCTAAATATTTTGTGTTTTATTAAAAATTAACATCGGCCCTTAAAATTTAAGAGTTATCTTAATGGCTTCAGGTGAAGTATACAATCTCTTACCGTGTAGAATAATTGGTTTTTTGTAGCCTTACCCCCTTATGCAAAAATAAGTTAAAGTACACATTAGTTAACCAAACACATTAAGGCCGTCAAAAGTGTATGGGATTAATGTGTAGGTTAATTAAAGTGAACTTTAACTTTGTTTGCATAAGGGTGTTAATCTACTTCAGTGAACACTTGGGCTGCACATTAGACAGTTTAGGTAGCGGTGCTTATGGATTTTATATAATAATAATGTCAATATAAAATTTAAAAATTTTTAGTAGTGGCATTCAGGCGCAAATTTGATCATTTTAAATTTACTCATCGGAATGTCATAATAATGTTTAATATGTTTAGTAGTGTGCCAGTTTTTTCTAATTTATTGGTATGGACTAGAATGGGAGATTTTTCAATCAAATTTGAAATATCGTGTGACGCTAAATTTCAAATTGGATATTCGTATTCGTATTCGGCGAATATTTGCGCAGATATTCGTATTCGCGAATATAAAAAATTTATATTCGTAGCATCAAATAAAGTTTAGTGATTGCTCTTAGAGTTAACGAAAATAACAGCTCCTGTAAAATTATGAAATGTTCTAAACTATTTTTGTTTTCTTAATTAACTCTAAATTTAATTAAATAATGATGTTTTATCAAAAACTTCAAAAACAAACTAAAATAAAATAAAAAAAAACTGTTCAAGGTGTTACCAATACACCTCAAAAACACCCCCTTACTTTAAATCTTATTCTATAGGCAATAGCGAAAAAAAAATATGAAACGAAAACAAACATCAAAAAGAAACATGTGTAAGTAAAACATATGTACATATGTATAAAAACATCATGTGCAAAAAAAGAAAACTAAAAATAATAATCAATTGATAAACGGCAGTACGTCGACGATTATCAAACAACAAAACTGAGTGCAATAGAAAAGCAAAGGCAGGGCTGTCCGATGTGTTTAAAATTGTATCCACAAACTGGAAACTTTTATCCCCAAAAAATTATTTTTTTTAATCTCCAAAAATCCTCTCTACTCTTAAATTTTGTCATAAAAAATTTTATTTGTATGTATTGCTTTTCATAAGTACATTCTGTTTTATTTGACATTAGGTAAATAAATCTTTTCTTTTAACAAACGCCAGTTTTCTCCGTTGTGATTCATTAATATCGGTTGAAAGATTTATATTCATAACCGATCGCATTATTTTTATAATTGAGCTGAAATTAGTCTGTCCTAATATGGGTTGCAGTATATATTGGGAGCATTATGTTTGAAGGTCTTGAAAAAATTTAGATTTGTTGGGAAACGATCTAACATTGGTTCAATAAACTTTTTAGAAATAAAAAACATTATTTCTTTACTTTTAATGCCAAAGCTGAATCTATCGTTTTTATTTCTTCTTCAAAATCGCAGCCCAAATGCATTATATCTAAAGCGTACTTTACACTATCACATAAGTCTTACGTATTCCATAATATCTTGTAAGATATAAATCTTGTGAGTTTTGTTGCGATTGTCAAAAAATCTTATTTAACATTACAGTTGTATTCACTCTATCGCACATGAACATGCTTTTGTTAAAATGCAACACTGGTCAAATGAAAAGTATTATTGTTTACTTGGAGGCCACACGATCTAGTTTTGCCTTTCAATTCCTTTCAATTTGCAAAACATTCTCACTTTTTAATTTGACTACGAGATTGCACTCAATTTTACCTTTAAATTTGTTTGGCAATTTTACGTTCAATTTAACAGCTGATTACAAGTTTAGTGAGCAAATTTTTTGTTTGTTTTTATAAATTGTTTTCTTGATGACATCCTGAAAGTAAATTCCTTACAAATTGCGTGCAGCCTACGTCACATTTTTAAATTTATGTACATTTTGACAAACAGTATATGTGATTTAAATCTTGTTTGACAAGCTACTAAATTCCGCGTCAAATAGTGGCTTACCGACTTTGATCGGATAAAAAATGTCTGAGTTATAGTGGACCAAAGCTTAGATTTTGGCCGAACTTCAGCATCGGCCAAAATCATAAGTCGGAACGACTAACATTTTAATGGCCATTTTCTCAATGTATCGACAAACTGCCTGTTACTTAATGTTGACATAAATTTATTGGACCGATAAACTGTTCGTTAACAATTTGGCTTTTCTCAATATACCAACAAAAAAATTAATTTCAGTTGGCAATACCTTTCAAAATAGATGTGAAAGTTGGGAACCCTGTCTTCAGGTGACAATTTGTTGGCATAAATCAGTTGTTTTTCAAATGTGAAAAAATAAGAAAACACATATATTTAATTAAATTTGGTCTTGCGATCAATTCTTGAAATATTAAATTAGCATCACATATAGCCTGGACATTAATGGAAAAATATCCTTTGCGGTTTCGGAATATTTCCCCACATTTTCCTCCCGGTGATTGAATTCGTACATGTGTACAGTCAATCGTACCAACCACCTTTGGAAATTTGGAAATTAGAAAAAATGCATCCACAGTAGCTGTATGCGGCAGATGAAATTTAATAAAATCTCCAGCGAGAGCTGCAATTGCTCCAGAGACGTCTCTTATCGCTCGGCAAGCAGAAGACACGCTGACACGCCGTTATAAGAAAATTGTCACTGGCATAATATCGAAATGTTAGCAATAGTTTGATTTCGGCTGTAAGTGCTTGATTTCTGTCTGTCATTGAGGAAATTTTGTCGGTGATAATATCAAGAACCATTTTAAATGATGCCTTTGACAGCCGGAATCTTTTGCAAAATTCATTTTCCTCCATGTCTGCCAGGTAGTTAGGCCTGGCATGATAAACTCTTTCAGTATTCACTTAGAACTCATGTTCTTCGAGTTCATCCTCCATCAAATTAATGTTAATTCCTCTATTAAACATTTTTTCTAAATTCTATTTAATTTTTTTTTTCACAAAAACACAAGGTATTACCACATAAAAACTATAAACAGCAGTCAGCTGATTGAATTTATCAGTACGGTAAATAATTAATTGCCAGATGAGGGTCGATTAGTTTTGCGACAGAATAGAAGCAAAAGAGGCATTGAGAAATCCAAATTTCTTTAATGTGCAGTTTTTCGTTGGGAAAAAAGATAATTGCCTAATGAGAAAATGGCCATAAATATATAAAGAAATAGAAAAATGAAAAATGATCAATAAAAAAATTTTAATTGATTTCATGTTGTTAAATTCCTGTCTTCATAAAAATAATTTAATGAAAATTAAATTCAATGAACTTAGGCCTAATTAAAAAATATCTAAATTTGAATTAAAAACCATTAACAGTTCAACAAAATAACCACAATACTAGTATCGAAATAGAGAATATTTATATATAAAAATAAATTCGCTTTAAAGAATTTCAATACATTTTGCTTCGTTTTCCTGTATAGGTAGCTATTGCACGAATTAAAAAAAAAAAAAGTTATTTTAGCGAATACAAAATTTATTATTAATTTATTTATTAATGACTTGCTAAATTCCCAATTTTTATTTTTGATAAATTTAATTTTTATTTTTAATTTATTCCTACTAAAAGAAATACACAAAAGTAAATTGATTAAAAAAGGCAAATATTGGCGCGTATTGTGCTGTTTAATTGCCGCACATGAAACCAATAAATATTGGTACATTTTTGTCATTTTTATTTCAAGTAGTCACACGATTGCTGCACCAGGGTTGCATTTTATTGGTAAAAGTAAGCACAATATTGCCCTCGATTGGCACATGAGGCAATGGATTGTGCAGTCACACGATTGGGGTATAAAAAAGTGTGAAAATTGGTGCATTGCGGCAATCGTGTGATCCCAGCTTAAGGAGTCAATTCAAAATTAACAAATTTTCACTTTTTGAAAGAAAATGATAAGTAGTGGTCATATTTTTCTACTGTAAAAATCTTATATAAATGTCTCTAGTATTTTGGAAAAAAAAAACAGTTACATCGAAAATTTATAAATTTCGAGTTGACTCCCTTTAGAGGAACCAATGCGATATGTGTTTTAATTGTAGAATTATACTTGTATTTTTAAGAAATAGGATCCTGGCCTAAAATGTATATAGGTATCTTGTTCTTTTCTTTTGCGTTTTTCGAAAGTGAGCGTGTTCTCAAAAGACGGACAAAGCTAAATCGACTTAGAATTACTCAAGGACCCAGAAGAAATATACTGTAGGGAGTCTAAGATGAGTATTAAAAAAGTTTCACACGGAATGACAAACTCATTTTTATACCCTTCCCCACAACTAGTTTTTATGAGAGTATAAAAATTGGTGGAATTTACTGATACTGTGGCTAAATCTTGCACTAGAATCAGTCTAAATAAATAGAAATGGAAAAAAATACAATGATTTTATTAATTATACTAATTAAATAAGGTTAAAAAGTGCAAAAAAAAAAATAACTAAACTGTAATTTATTTAAATAAAAGAAAAAATTGTTAATACATAGTATGTCCGCCCACCACTTGCAATATTTCATAGGTAAAAATCGTGCGTTTAATATACACACAGCAGCTATTCTGTGCCATTAAGACAATTGGCAGTGTGGTCATACATAATTTACAGATGTACATGCATATGAAAAGGGTGTTTTTTATAGAGTTATAGTACTTTGATAAAACTAAGTTGAATTTTTAAAATTGACATGAAATTTACTTTATTTAAAAGATAATCTTTTAGCATTATAATTTAAATGACTTCTGCCATTCGATCGCCACGGCTGTCTCGAACGTAGCCTAAACTGGAGCTCCAATTTTCGATAAATTTTTCTAACATTTTTGGCCGTATATAGGCAAAAACGCGTTTATTGACGTATCCATTCAAACGAAAGTGAGCTTCATCGCTAAACAAAGTTCGCTTATTTCGTATTTCAAACAGAACCATGATTTTTAATTTGGAAACGTTGTTCAGGCATCAGTCTATTCATGTTGAAATGACAAACCAAATATAAGTCACTTGACAGCTGACAACATGTCTGCCAGTTAAAAAAGTATTGCCAATTTTAAGTTTTATACCTCTATAATGTATTATGTACTGATATGTCTAATAGAATTCTGACTGAATATAGATGTGTCTATCGGGACTTATTGTTTTTGTGAAAATAATGACAATTGTCGTAAAATTGAAATTAATTTTGGTTTTAATTTATTGTTAAAAATAAAATTAAAATATACTTTTATTTTACAATAAAATTAATTATTTTAGCTATTTGTCAGAAAACAATAAGAATGTCGGCTAATACATCAGAATTTCCCATGCTATTTTCATTAGATCTCTGTCAGATATCTATCAGAAATGCCGGCAAAAACCCAGTGTTTCCCACGACAAGTTTGCCACAATTCGTGTCAACCAGTTCATTAATTTTTTGGGTCAGAAATCTGACAGAATTTGTACACGTTTCCGACTTTTTTGTCGACTTTTCTCTAAGATATCTGGAAGACTATTTTGCCTATGTAAGTATTATTTTTTCGAAAAAAAAAACAAACCGAAAAGTTTTAAGTTGTGTGATTTGTAGAACAGCACGAAATCACATGCGTGGTTTTAAAACAATTCAAGTTAGAAATCACCGTGATTCCAGAAGAGACCTGGCACTATTCAAACTTTTGCAAGCTATTCAAATAAGACTAAATTATTTCACCTAATTCAAGATAAATTAGTCAAATTTTATTTAAAAGTTTGTTTAAAAGTACTATTTGTCTTGAGGGTATTGCAGTATTTTCTATCTTTAAAAGTACTTGTAATAGTAAAACAGTACTGAATTTTCCATCCCTGATTCTCAGTATATTTCATGATTCTGACTCTCTTTCTTTTGCTTTTAGTGAAATAAAAAAAAAACACTTGTTATATTTTTATACGTGTTGACATATATTTATACATATAATACGTCTAAGTATGTATACAAATAAGTATGTATGGTATATGTTAGTTTAACGAAAAATGTATCACTCATTGTTGGGGAAGAATTAAGAAAAATATAAAAAATGCATTTTTTTATTGTTGGTTTTATTCACGAGCAAATTAATTTGTTTTCTTTCTTACATACATACATATGTATGTACACCAGGCGCGGATCCAGCCTGATGGTTTGGTGGGTGGGGGGCCCGACTTTTTAGAACTTTATTTATACAAAAAAAATGTTATTTTGCTATTAGCTGCTTATTTCAATATCGCACTTGTTCAACAATCGTGTATTCACTCAAAATTTTTATTTTTTCTTTTTTTGGAAAAAATCGACACGTAATATTCATATCTAACCGCTGTAAAAATATCGTGCTATTTTTATTTCTTCTTTTTGGTAATTGGTTTAAAAATTCTTTTTCATATACATATGTACATACCTTTAATGTAATATTAAAAATGGTTTTGACTCTACTGACAATTTTTAAATTGAACTTTTATTTCTGCCAAAAAAATTAGATAATAACAATTGATATTTTAAGGACATATTACTTAAGCTAACCGAATTAAAAAAAAAACTGATTTAATGTGTTTTTTATAAATAAAAGTGTGTATAGGTATTTCCAATAATAACTTTTGCAAAAAATATTAACTGTTTGAAAATCGGTTTTAAGCAAAATAAAGGAAACAATATTTATCATATTGGGGGGTGGGGGAATTTACTTCTCCCATTCCGCCCCTGATGTACATACATACATACATACCTATATATATATTTTTTTTTTAATAAAAATAAATCATCATTTAAACAGAATAAGATGAAATAAAAAGAAAATACACAATACAGAATATAAATAATGGGAACAAGGCAAAGTACATAGTAGGTACATAAAATTATTGTAATGTAAATAGAAATATTAGACAATTAGACACTCGTTAATTTTAGTGTATTGATTCAGTAGGGTGAACCATTATTTAGGATTTAGGAGAAATTTGGAACAATGGCTTTATTGCGCCGCATTATTATTTAATGAAAAAAAATTATTATTTTTACAAAAAGCACCAAGAGTATTAAAACTACCCATTTTGTTCCTTTCAGTCAACATTGTCCAAATTTTTAGTCCTAATGATATTTCCTAATAAAAATTACCACTTCAAATTTCAAGTCTTTTGATTGTTTATTTTAAAGAAAACTCAAATTCACGTTTTTGTACTACATTCATTTATTTCTGTTCCTTGCACTTTTTATACACCATTATTGCCTTTAATTCGGATTATACTCCAATTATATTTTCGAATTTTCCACAATATTATTAAAAAAACGTGTTTTCAGAAAACTATCCAATATTGTCTACTACTTTATGTCCCTATAAATTTATAAACAATTCTATTTCATAAATTTTAAATCATAAGTAGGTACATATGTATGTTATTCGTTTACTGTACCTAAAAGTACTTTATTTATTTGCTGCTTTTTGTGTTAAAGAATAACATATGTACATAATTCATACAAAATCCGTTTCATAAACCCTTTATTGACATGCTTTATTTTTTATAACTTAGGCCGTACATGTTTTAAGCTTACGGGAAACTATTTAAAAACGGTTTCTAAAAAAGTACCGAAAGTAAAATGTTTTAGTCGGGTTTGCCCCTCAAATTTATTGAAAAGAACTTAAGTTTTAAGTTCGAGTAAAATTACATATTTTATATTTAAAAAAAAAGCGCCTTTACAAGAAAGGACCAAAAGTAAGAATTTTGAACCTGTTTTGCACTCAAAAGTTCTTAGGTTTCAAGTTTGCGCAAAGGTATTTTGAAAAAAGTACTTACAAAATTACCAAAAGAACGATATTATACACCGTTTCGCCCTCAAATGTAATTTATTTGTTTACTGCCGTTGTGTAAAATATAATGGATTTCAAGTTTGCACAAAATTATTTCGAAAAAAAACGTGTTTGATAAAAGTACAAAAAGTACGAATTTTAATCCTGTTTGGTTTTTCTCTCGATCTGATCCACTAGGAAGGGATTTTTGGAAATTCGAATGTTTAGGGGACAATAACGTGTTAATTCGCTAATCTTATATTTCCTAAGCTAAAAGAGATAGGTACAAAAAATTTCAGTAGTTATCATTGTTCATTTTAAAAAAAGCGGAAATGTGTCTGGTACTTTTAAGGGAGTAAACGCTATATTTTAAAAGTTTTTTGTCATCCCATCTTTTTTTTAAACCAATAAACATAGAAATATAAATTATATCACACTCGCAACTTATCTAAAATAAACAAATAGGTATAAATTAAGTACTTTTTCGAAATGCGACTTCTTTTTTTTTTTTTTGGTACTTTTTCTATATTATGGGCTCCCACTACAATATTTAAATTTTTGATACTTCAATGCGGAGAAAAAGCAGTGTTTTAAATGTCTTTTATTTGCGTTCATACAGAGTTTGTTTGATGTGCCCTCGTACATTAGATGAGTAAAATCAAGGAAACAGAATAATAAAATCAAAAGTAAAGAAAAAAATAATAATTTAAATGCGCCATTTCTAAAAAAAAATTAACCACATACATACATATGTACATACATTAAATAATTTCAAAAATTCAATTTTATAAAAAAAAACTCAAGTTCATTAACATCTATTTTATTTACTTGGTAGTATTGCATCAACAAAAACGAAAATGTTCAATTACTTAAAAATAAAATATTAACACCCAAATACCACCAAAGATTTTAAACGCTAAATATTCAGTAAAAAAAACGATACCCAACTCTTTTGCGTCTTCTTCTTAAAAAAAGTAAGTAAAATAAAAGCAAATAATAAATGTAATTCACAAAAAAAAAGACAACAATTATAAATATTTCTATATGTACCCATAGAAATATGTCAAACACTTGTACTTTTTGCTGCTATATCATTATAATCTTGTTTTGCCTTCACCATTGTTAACGTCCTCATCTATTAAAACTAGGGATGTAACGATACACATTTTTGCCGATACGATACCGATACTCAATAAGAAATATCGCCGATACCGATACGAATATAAAATATAAATTCAAGGTAAAATTAACAAAACTCAAGTAAGCAAAAAATCATTGTAAGAGATTATTAATATTTAAAATTGATATGAGTAAGATTTTAAAAACAACGAGATGAATTTAAATTGGTAAAATTAATTTATTTAAAAAAAAAAAAAAAAAAAAAAAAAAAGTGTAAGAGATTATTAATATTCAAAATTAATATTAATAAGATTTTTGTTTAAAAAAAAAAAACAAAGAATTCTCAACTTTTACGGAGATATTTTCGCAACTCCGTTTGCAGTAAAAATCGTCTCTCAGATGTGACTGGACTTATTTCACAACTTAAGTTTTTCTGTACCATGGTCTTAAATTTTGAGTATAATATTTAATTGCGCCAGTAAACAAGCAGATCTGCGTCTCTAGAAATATTAGAAGATCTTTCATTAGTTAAGCCACAGCGTAGGATCGACAAAGGATCACGCTTCTCCAAATGTTCTTCTAAGATTTGCACAAACGCTCCAAAGATCAGTTTTTGCAGATTTATCAGAACTTTTACTAGTTGTGGGGGTGACCGTATCTTCAACACTTTCGGAATGAAGAGTCATGTTGAGTAGCTCAATAAGACGTTTTTTCGATCTATTGTTCTTGAAATCTTCTAGCTTTGTATCGAAGTTTAAGTATTGTAGATAAACAATAGATCTCATAATTCTCTAAACCCTCAAATCTTTCATTCAGAGCTAATGCTACGTACGTCGCCAATTTTTGCGACACTTAATTATTCTGCGTCTCAGTTTATTCATTTATAGTATTTTCTAATAATCCTCGAAGACTTTTAATTAGCGGAGTAGCGTTAGACAATGTAGCATGGATTTTGTGGCCTTTCCGAAGTAACCCAAAGTTGTAGCGAAGTGACTTTTATTTTCACAAAAATTGTTAAACAAATAAGCAGAAAATTAAACTGTTTGTTCAAAAAAACTATAAAAAAAGTGTCGGCGTATCGACAGTTAAATATAACCGATACCGATATATCGGCAAACGTAAAGTATCGCCGATATATCGGTATCGGTATTCGTTACTCCCTAATTTAAACATCATTATTATATTTTAAGCTACTGATGTTGTTCATTGAATCATATATATTGTGTATTTAAGTGAAATATTTTGTTTTGGCCACATTTTTTGGTTAAAATGTATGTATGTTTTTAATAATAGAATTAACATTTTAACATATGTTTTCATAATATACTTATTTAGTCAATTCACAAGGTATCCTAACATGTCATATTGTCAAAATGTTCTAATATTTCACAATGGCTTAAAAATATTGTTGTTGGTTTGTTAACAAAAAGTGTCTTTAATAAATAGAACGTTGCTTGCTGTGTTTATTGTGCTGTCGTAATTAATCAGAAAAGTCCAGCGCTGAGCGGCTGAGACGTACAACAATATTTTTAAACCATTGTGAAATATTAGGACATTTTGACAATATGACATGTTAGGATACCTTGTGAATTGCCTAATTGTATATAATATACATACATACTTATGTAAGTAAAAACAATTTTTATTTGATCTACAAAACCTGTGTTTGTGCTTTGGTACGTAAAATTATTATTCTTGACATTAGTCGGAGTTTTAAATGAATACAGCCATAAAAATATATTAAATATGTTTGTTTCTATTAAGTTTGTTAATTAAATGTTCATCACATGGTCACAGAGTACTATACAGATGTGAAAAAAGTGACGTGTGAAAACAGCTTCAGTGGCGAAGGCAGCTTTCGAAGAAAAAGACATAAAGCCTTTTTTTTTTGTAGTGAAGTGACAATGTGTAAAAACAGCCCGCTACAATCAACCAGGGATGTGGAGTCGTCAATAAATAGTTCTAACTCCGAAACCGACTCCAGCCGGGGACATTTTTTTAAGTCCGACTCCGACTCCTACTCTTACATTGATGCTAAATGTATATGAGACTGGTCCTTATTTCACTTTAAACCAGAGGTTATCACAAAGAGAGGCAGTTAAAAATGTGTGTGTAGTGGTGTGTGTATTTTGGGTGCACTGAAAGAAATTTCTATATACATTTATTTTATTAAACAAATTTTTTGTTATATAATTGCATGTTTGCATTTATTATTATTTTTTTTTTTTTTATTTCTGATTGTATACAAGGCATTAAGCTTTATTCAAAATTTTAGATGAAAATGAAACCTTTTTCTTCACTCTATTTTCCACATTAAATAAGCACATCCAAAAAGAGAAAAATATTCAAAGTGTACTTAAAATATTTGAAATTCTGAAAAAGAGAGAAAAATAAAAGTACTTAGTTGAGATCAGTGTTGCCAGTGAAATTTCGAGAAAGATACATTTTAGTTTCTAAAAAGATACACTTTTCCCAAAAAGATACATTTTGAAAAAAATTTTAAAATCCATTTTAAACGTTTAACATTTATTTACATAACATATTTATTTCATATTTAATGAATATTGCAAAGAAAATTATATCATATAAATTCATTTTTATATTTATTTAAGTCATAAATATTAGTTAGGTATTTAATTTTTAAAAATCAGAATCAAACTTTAAAATTAATTATACGTAACTACCTTTGGATGTTATCAAAAAAAATTTTGTAAAAATTAATATACTAGTTAAGGTGTTAATACTAAGGCGATTTTATCAAAAAGTTCAGAGAGTGAGTTGAAACGACTTATTGACAATTAACCCTTTAGAATTCTCTGGGCGATGAGTCCAGATTTCTGGAAAAGGAGTCCTAATCATTTTTGTTCGCCCACGTTGACTTCTTTTCCAGAAATCTGCATTTATCCCTCATAAAAGCGTTAACATAAGTTCTGTTAAGTGGTTAACATTATTCTGTTAACATAACATAATGTGTCTAGGGTTATAAATTTTAAAATTTAACTTCACACACATAAATGTATTTAGTAATATTGTTTTGTTTTATAATGTTATTTACTTACTAAAATATTATTAACTATTGTTGCGGTAAAGTTAATTTTTACAACAGTTTTGCAAATAAATCTCAACTAAATAAATTTGTGTTCATTGTATTGCGGCATAAAAGATGATTCAAAGAGAAATGAAAAAGGGCAGCTTTCTAAGAGACAAAAAATCTTCCTTCTCGTGACATATCTGTGTGTAATCTGTGATACAACTGAGTGAAATTATAGTTTTTTACAATCTTAAAAGTGAGTTTCGATAGCATTCGTGTTGTGGATGTGAAAATCCCGAAAAGTGCTCCGCCCCTGGTGGCATAGCGTGATGATCGTTGCTTTAAACTCTTTTTTTAATGCAGTAACTTTTAAATGGTTAAATATAGCAAAAAAATTATTCTATAAAAATTTATAATCGATATTTTAAATATTGCATCGCCAATTTCAAAGAATTTTTATTTTGGCAAATTTTAGAAAAATTTTTTAAATTTGTTATGCAGAAAAATTTTGGAGTCGTAGTCGCGAGTTTTTGTGGGTACTTCGACTCTGACTCCGGTTCAAAAACCTCAACTCCGACTTCACAGCCCTGCAATCAACACAAATTGCGTGATCAAAACAAAAAATAAACAAGTTAGAGTGCTATATTCGGATGTGCCGAATCTTTGATACCCTCCACCGACAGGAGTGGGCTCTATACGATAAATACATACATATGTATATATTATTAACTAATCCTCACAAAAACGAACGTCAGCATTAAAATTGGTTGCGGTTTAGAGCTATATTAAATTATTTACCGACAATACCAAAGTTTTATGCGTTTCTTGTTAGAACTTTGAACTGGCTTGAGCAAAATATAATGATTCGTAACAGTTTTATCCCAACTAAAATGATTTTTAAGGAGGGTAATTTGTATTGGACCTATGGTAAATTATGGACCAATCATCCCAAAATTCTGAAGACTGATTTCTGGTATTACAAAAAATAAATTAGAATAAATTTCAATACGGAAGCGTTAACAGTGAATTTCACAAAATTGCATGATATTGTTTTTGGCCATATGAATCTAAGTTGGAAGACATTTTACCGCAATTAATATATCTGTTATGGTTTAAGGCGAATTTAATTATTTTTCCAAAGTGGGCTTTATTTGGGTTTAGGCGCAATAAACTGTTTTCCGAGAGTAGGGTTTATATGGGGCCTAGGGTAAATTATGGTCCGATCTTCACGAAATTTGGCAGTGTGATTTGTGGTCACATAAAACTGTGACGTACCAAATTTCATTATGATAGCATTATTTATTACAGTTTAAGGCATACTAAACGGTTTTCCGGGAGTAGGGTTTATATGGGGCCTAGTGCAAATTATGGACCGATCTTCAAAAAATTTTACAATGTGATTACTGGTCCTATAAAACTGTGACGTACCGAATTTCATTATGATGGCAGTATTTAACCCTTTCGGGACGGCTTTCGAATTTGGGTGCTATATTGAAGTTTGTGTATTCATTAAGTTAATAACCTATCGTAGAAACATTCTGGTAAGGAAATGTAGGGCTCCAATATCGGGGAGGTCTTGGAGGGGCCGGTACATCGTTGTACCATTCGTCTTTTTAGGTGGTACAAATACGTACCAACCGTGTTAAAAAAAAAAAGAAATTTGGTATATACAAAATGCAAACAATATCAGTAAAATCGAAAATAAAGCAATTCTTTTTTATTTGTATGAGATCATGTACAATCTTAAAAAAACATCAATTCAAAATGATAAAACTTAAATAAAAAATCAGGATAAATTCAGGTATGTGCAGCTAAACATATAAATCTATGAATGAAAAAGTGCAAAACAGTTTTTGCATAGTGGAACATCGCACTGCGTGCATATCGTATATGTTCGAGTTTGTTTTTTTGTTGGCTGCAACGGGCACAACGACGTCGTGTATTTCCCTGAATGGGAAGATGTAGTGATTGCTTGGCCTTAGGTTGAGGAACTGGTCTCTGCGATCTTCGAATGGCTGTAGTTTCTAAACCTTCTTTTATTAATGACTCGGCTAAGGTCACCAATAATTTCTTGAACAGTATTTTTTTCTGTTAAGATCATTGTATATCGTCCAAGTATTTACAGCAGCCATCATTTTCAATCGATAAAATACAATTTTCCACCATTTGTCCGATTTTCTGTCAAAGTCGTAAAGGCCACTCATTTGATCCGCTAGATCAACACCTCCTATTATTTCGCGATAGAACTTTATTGCAGTAGGGCATGTCACTTGAATTCTTTCGCCTGTTTTTAATGTTTTTGACACATTCGTAATATCAGGATTATGGCAGTTAGTAATTGCCAAAACCTCCTTTGTGTCTCGCCATCTAATACACAAGAGGCCTGAAGTAGTGCTTCTGAATTCAGATTCTCCTCTTTCCATTGTATGTTAAGTTTATGAAAAATTTCAATAATACTTGATGTGCGTGGGATGTGTTCGGATATTTTGCAGCTGCGAGTCGTAGGTAAAGATATCTTTGGAATAAACTCCTGTTCAGGAGTATGCCACTTGAAATTAGTACTATCTACTCGACTGTTGGAAGATATATCTTCAATTATTTCTTTGATAATATCTTCTGCAGTGTTATCCGAAGAACAACCGTCACTAGCGCTGTCATCACTCGGGTTGTAGTTATCACTACTTGAAGCAGAAAAGTCTTCCAAACTATCAATTTCATTATCATCCTCCAGGAACTTTTGAATATCTTCAGGATTCATAATTTCTAGGTATAAGCTGTGAGTCTAGAAAAAAATTTTTAGTTCCCAGAGGACTGCTGGTATACATATGTACCCACTGTTGGACTGATGGTACATATATGTACCTCTACTATAATTGCTCAGATAAATAGGAATAAAATGTAAAAAGTTCTTACCTGTTCTAAACTATAAGTGAAACTCGCTTTCTTTTGTTAAAATTTATTATTTTAATTTGTTATTTACGTGTAATTATTCCAAAATCTTGAAATAATTGCAACATGCGTCTGACATTGTCAGGAAAATTTATAAACTCAGCACGTGTTTGCAATGATATTTAAAAAATACCGTTTTAGAACAATGTCAATAGTTAAGAAAACGGATTGGTACACTTTGAAGCCAAAGAATGTGAATACTACAACTTTTAGAGATGTTTCAAGCTTAGTGGTACATATGCGTACCACTCGTACCGAAAGGGTTAATACGGTTTTCCGTGTTTTCCGGGAGAAGGGTTTACATGGGGCCTAGAGTAAATTATGGACCGATCTGCACGAAATTTTACAGTGTGATTTGTGGTCACATAAAACTGTGACGTACCAAATTTCATTATGATAGCATTATTTATTACGGTTTAAGGCATACTAAACGGTTTTCCGGGAGTAGGGTTTATATGGGGCCTAGTGCAAATTATGGACCGATCTTCAAAAAATTTACAATGTGATTTCTGGTCCTAAAAAACTGTGACGTACCAAATTTTAGTATGATAGCGATATTTATTACGGTTTTAGGCGTACTAAGCTGTTTTCCGCGAGTAGGGTTTATATGGGGCCTATGGTCTATTACGGACCGATCTTCACGAAATTAAACAGTATAATTTGCAGTTATATAAAGCAAATTTGTGCAAAATTTTATATCATTCCGTGGATTATTCCATCATTTATGTTAGTTTTTGTATCAAGATTATCAATTTTTTTAGGGTGGTGGTTCCACATTTTGATTCATAGTTCTGAGCCTACTGAGCCGATGTTGCTGGATTTCATTCCCAAACTGCTTAGGATAACTACAAGCAATTTGGGACCAAGTTTGTTCTTTTTTTTGCGTTTTTCGAAAGTGAGCGTGTTTTCAACAGACGGATAGACGGACATCGCTAAATCGACTTAAAATTACTCAAGAAGCCAGAATTTATATACTTTATGGGGTCTTAGATGTATAATAAAAAAGTTTTACACGGAATGACAAACTTAGTATATCCTCATTCACCACTAGTGGTGGTGGAGGGTATAAAAGCAAAATACAAACCATGTTAAATAAAAGTTGAACTAATAACAAACGTTTTGTTTTTTACAAAAAAAAAATTATTTGCTAATATTGTTTTGTTTTATAGTGTTATTATACTTAAAAGTTAATGTTTACAATAGTTTTGCAAATACCTACATAGTAACCCTGTCGGAAAATGAGTTAGCTCAAAGTTAACTCATGGTTAATCAGAAGTTAGTCAGAGGTGACTCACAAGCTAACTCATTTACATGGTTAAAGCTATTCAGTTTTTACACGCAATGTCCGCAGTACGAGTCAGTACTCACTCACACTGCATAACTTTAATGTGTTGTTTCCAGGTGACAGACAACTGATTGTGTAGGAAAATTTATATGAAAAGCACTCAAAAAACTGAGTGGTTTTCATATAAATTTTACTACACAATCCATTGCCTGTCACCTGGAAACAGCACATAAGATAACCATAAGTTAGCTCATTATGAGTCAGCTTGTGGTGCATACAATATGTTGACTTTAATAAGAGAATAAAAAAAAAATTACGTATTTTGCTTTATTTATTTTCTAAAGAGGGACAGACACATATGTTTTCTTTCACTTTTGTTGTATTTCCCCTTTGTCTACAGAAAAACTCTCACTTATAAGACACCAGCAGCATGCCCGATATGGCCAAAACCGGTTTTCATAATAATTCTACTTTGAAAATGAGATGTATTTAACTAAATGATATTAACAAAGAGAATATGGGAACTTTTGCTTATTATTTAACTTTGAAAAAGTACACAAACCAAGCAAAACGTTTTTTTTACCACAGTCCACTGCATCAGCTTTGAGTTAGCCAAACGCTAGCTCAAAAGTTATCGAGAAGAAGTCAGTCGCACAAAACACAACTCACTAATCTCTGCATAACTTTTGAGTTAGCCAAACGCTAGCTCAATAGTTATCGAGAAGAAGTCAGTCGCACAAAACACAACTGACTCAAATCTGCACCAATTATGAGTTAGTTTACTAGTCAGTTGTAAATAAGTTAGCTAAAAGTCAACTAAATGTTGAGCTAGCTAATAAAAATCCGACAGGGAAATCTCAACTATATACATTTGTGTTCTTTGTATTGCGGCATAAAAGATGGTACAAAGAGAAATGCAAAAAGGGCAGCTTTTGAAGAAAGAGACATAAAGCACGCAACATCTTCCGTCTCGCAACACCTCTGTATAGTACTCTTTGGCATGGTGCTAAAAACAATTTTCTTTAAAAATAAGATTTTATTTTTTCTCTTAAGGGCCAATAAGCCACACATGCATATGAAAAAATGATGAAGCATGTTGTTGAAGCACATTTACCTATTGTTGTTGTTATCAAACTGTTTGCGTAGGTTATTTGGCCCTTAATGCATGTTTAATGGCCTTTTCACACTTCGAATTTTTTTTTTTTTTGGAAATCGAATCTAAAGGTTCAAAATGTTATACAAAAAAATGTTCGTGAAAAATGTGGTGCAATATTTTTATTAGATATGGTGCTTGAAGTTCTTTATCAATTTATGTAAAAAAGTTATGAAAAAAAATTTTAAGTTATAGCCATTGTCACGTTCGAAAAAAATTTTAAATTTTGTTGTATACGCCACTTTTACGAAATATTTTTTAATTTGTGGGATATACGTCAAAATAAGGTGACATAAACTGCTTTCATGTGTTTCACCAAAATTATAATCATTTTCGAAACGAAAATTTATAGTTATAGTATAGTTATAGTTTTTTTTTATATAATATTATTAAATTTTTTTTTGTATAAATAATTTTTAGGTTTACTTTCACTATAATTTAATTTCTTTAATTTCTTAACAATAAAACGAACTTAAGCAATATAGCAATAATTTTATCAATAGCGGTATTCACCCTTTGTATTAATTGTACAACACTGTTATATTTAATACGATTTTATTCTTCAAAGCGTGAGTGTCTTTTTCGTATGCTTTGTAAATTAATGAATTTGCTGAGTGAGAGAAAGAGACAGATAACGTTTCTCCAACTGTTTTATTCTGGTAAATTCACACACTTTGTTTACTACTGCTTTTTGTGGGATTTTTCAACCACAGCGTAGTATATTTTAGTCTAATACATTTTGTTGTTGCAGTGTTGTAAATGATAGTATTTTTACTAAAATTATAAGATTAACAAGGCCTACAAGGGACTTTATTACTATCAAGGGTGAATTCCGCTAATATAAATAACCGTTGTGTACTACATCCGAAAAAAACTATTTAAAAATAATTCGAACATTGTTAAAATAACCGTTATAGGTATCAATATGATTTTGTAACATGCCTAATATACTTTGTTCACATACAACAAGATAACACAAGATTTTTTAATTGTAAATATTCATACGCTTTTTGTTATATATCCACAATTATTTCACATACAATATTATAATGCATTAAATTTTTTCGCAAAAGTGGGTAAACATTAAAATGACTTTGTAATATCTCAAAAACCATAAGAGAAAGAGACCTGTTAAATTCACCAGAGGAAACGGTCTTATCTCGTTTTTTTTTTTTGAATATTGTGATATACGACAAGATAACTTCGGCACGACAACTAGTCTATCTAACATCTACCATCAATTTGCGAAGATGGTGAAAATTTCCCATTAGAAATACATAGAGCTAAAAATCAACATATTTTCAAGATGTTTATATCTCATTGTATTCCATTCCACATCTTCCGATTATTTTAGTGTCATCACTAGGAAAGTGGCAATACATTATTATTATTATTATTATTATTATTGTCGCATAACTGACAAAATGGCACTTCTCTTGAAAGCAGTGTTACCATTTGTCAAGTTTTTCCTTTTTGCAAGTCTTTTTTCCTTAATTTTTTTTTTATTATTAAACACGTTTTTAAGAGCTCCAATAATGCCTTTGTAACGCTGGATTTGGAACAGCATTACTCAATAATATCTATATTAAGTTTCCACAAATTTCAGGTATACCATTCGGGTATGTTTTTTTTTTCTTTTACATCTTTTAGAAACGTTTCACAACAAGATTTTTTCTGTTAACTTATTCAAATTCAATATTTTTTTTATTTTTCCGCCGCTAGATTGGTCATTCTTCCGTCTGTGTGAAATTTGGAATAAAACTAATTATTTTATAAAATCACCTAAATTTACTATTTATTCACTTTTGAAGAAAAAAACCTAACTTTTTTGGATGAAAGGCGCAAATTTTTTATTTTTTCCCTGGCAACACTGATATGTACACAACGTCGGCAGGATTGTCAGATTTTTTTCAACTTTTTTTCTGGATTCCGTCACAAGCATGGTACACCTGAATAATGCCACCGAGTCGTAAATGTAATTAGAAATGCTCTTGAAACAAAACAGTACTGCTCTGCTGTTTTTTTGGATGTTAAACAAGCCTTCGACAGAGTATGGCATGTAGGTCTTTTATATAAATTAAAAACGCTTATCCCTGCACTATTCTTTTTGGTCCTTAAATCCTACATACAAAATCTTTACTTTTATGTAAAAGTAAAAGACGAAATTTCCAATATTTGTGAAATAAAAGCTGGTATTCCGCAGGGAAGCGTACTGGGCCCAGTTTTATATACATTATATACCTCTGATATGCCATCTAATGAAAATGTTACTATTGCTACGTATGCGGATGACACAGCCTTAATGGCAAGTAATATTTCCTCAATAGAGGCCTCAAACCAGGTTCAAAATCACCTGGACAAATTATCGGACTGGTTTAAAAGATGGAATATTTCAATAAATACAGAAAAGTCTAATTACATTACTTATACATTAAGAAAGGGCATTTCTCCTCCTATTTTCCTAAACAATGAAGAAATTCCAAGAACTGATTGTGTGAAATATCTTGGCATGCATATTGATAAAAGGCTGACGTGGAGCAACACATAAAAGCAAAAAGGGACTACCTAAATATTAAAACAAAACGAATGTACTGGCTGCTCGGTCAAAAATCGGAACTTAGCTTAGAAAACAAAGTACTTTTATACAAAACAATTTTAAAACCGATATGGACATACGGAATCGAATTGTGGGGCACCGCTAGTAATTCGAACATAGAAATACTTCAACGATATCAATCAAAAACTCTTCGAATGATAGTAGATGCTCCATGGTTTGTAACTAACGAAACGATTCACAGAGATTTATTTATATCAAAGATTAAAAATGAAATAAACGTGTACAGCTCGCGGTACTTTGAAAGACTTAGTAACCATTCTAACCCCCTTGCTATTAGTTTACTAGATGACAGCGAGGAAGTACATAGGCTAAAAAGGCTCCATGTGCTTGACCTTCCGTTCAGAAAATAAGCATCTAAATATTTAAAATAGTTACTGTAAATATGTAAATATAGAGAACAATATAAACAATTGCATACTTATAATTGTACTCAGAGTAAAGAGCACTAATGTAAATATCTTTTAACCTTAATGTAGGTTAAAACTCATGTGAATAATTATTTTTAATTAATTTGCTTATTATTGAAAAATAGATTGCAAATAAAAATACATGAAAAAAAAAAAAAAAAAACTTTTTTTCGACGCCAAATGATATACCGAAAATCACCAAAAGTCACCAAAAATGTATTTTCTAGATTTTGGGTAAAAAAAAAATTGCCAAAAAACGCCAATTAGGAGTACAAGTGTATTTTACCTTTATTAAAATTTTCCATATTTAGCATTATTCTAGTAGTGTGTATATATTTTAGTATTTTGAACGTTTTAAAGTAAATTGGGCATGTTTTGACAATCGCGAAACGCTTAACATTTGCGATTCTGACTTGAAATCGCATAATAGTTGTTCTGTAAATCGTAATCGCAAAAGGTTTGGCGACTTCAAATTGCGAAAGAATGTGGAAGGAAACTAGAAAATTTGTAAGAAATTATCGCAGATCGCAGGCAAAACGCACAAGTTTCAGAACACCGTAAAATAAATCTGTTGTTTTGCGAAATTAAATCGTGCGATTGTCATAACATGGCTGATTATCTCAAAGCATAAAACTTGTGAGATCAGTTAATTAAGTTTTGCAAAAATATTAATTTTATGAAGTATGCAAATTTAATAGAGTTAAATGCAATGAAAAATCAGTTTATATAAGCATGATTTTCTATGTGAAAATAAGTCAGAATATGGTAAAATTTTGTACTTGATTTTCATTGAAACCTAATGCTACTTCGACAAGAAATGAAGCAAAGGATAAATGTCTTAAACCTTGTATTCAAATTGAATATTTGGAATTGGATAAGGATACTTAAAATCAACTCAGTCTTCTCAAGAATTTCATTATATGAATTATTTTTTAAAAATCTACTTCTGACCGAGATTCGTTTTCGATTTTATATAATTCAAGTTTTTAAAAATTTTAGTTGAAATTTTTTTTTTATAAAAAGAAATTTTTGATTTAATTTCGTAAAAAAATGGAGTAAAAATATATAAAAAAAACTGTGACTTTTCTCGCTCCGCACACCTCATTGAAAAATACGCTTGACAATATTATGTACATACATAGAACCTGATATCAATGCAAATTTTTTTTAAAAAGTGATCACTTTCGCTATTAATTCCACTATTTTTGCATACTATATAATTTTAAAAATTTCATTTAATATGCAATCAGAACCGTCAGTTTTAGAATTTTTTTTTTCAAAAAAAAATTAATATTGACTTTTTTTTAAAAGTGGAGATCCGATGATTGATAACTTTTCGTAAGGAAAATTGTATTAAAATCTAATAAAGCTTAATTAAGCTTTATTCCAAATTTCTATAGCAACAATTTTTAAATGTTTTCAATGTAATAATCTGGCTTTATTATTAATTTATCATATAAAACATTCGCATTCATATTGAGATTTTATAATTTGTTAGAAATTCTAAGAAAAAGGAAATATGCGGTTTAGAAATCGCCAAACACAAAATTTCGTCCCCAAATAAGTTTACAAATCGCCACGATTGGCAAAAAATTGCCACATCTGACAGCCCTGAACGTTGGTCGCGTGTAGAAAGGTCCTTACTCACATAATTGAAACCTTACAGGTAAACACATAATATAAACTGTAATTACGATTACATATGTAAAATCTTAATTTATTATGCTTGTAAAACCGACATTTTTGATACTTTTGCACATATGTAATGAGGTTATTTTGTATGAAATGTATTGAAATAACTAAAAAACTTAATTTTGAAAAAATCTAGCTATGACCTTTCTACGTGAGATCGACGATACATACATACACAGAAAAAATTCTCCAAAGTTTTTCACCAATTAAAGCATTAGTTAAAAATTTAATCAAGTGAAAATAACGTTTAAACAAGTAAGTTAAACGTTAAATTGATACTATTAATTTGTTTACTCTGATATTAATAGTGTTCAGACTGAAGAATATTTTCGGTTTGAGGTCTGTTATATTAAATAGATTAAAAATAAAAAAAATCTGGATTTGGTTTTAATTTTAATTATTATTTTTTATTTCTTCCAATATTTCGACCAACTTTGTTGTTCATCTTCAAGCAGTTATGATTTAATATTTAATGCGGGGTTATTGTTTTAATTTTTCTTCACTGATCAACATAGGACAACAGTGCTTTAAATATTAAATCATATATCCCTGAAGATGACAAACGTAGTTGGTCGAAATATTGGAAGAAATAAATAATAATAATAAAAATCCAAAACAAAACAATAGTTTTTTATTTTTATTTTATTTAATATAACAGCCCTCAAGGCGAACATATAACCACATCACTAAAAAATAAATAATAACATGAAATTTTACTAAATGTGTGTTACAGGTGAGAGGCAGCAAAGTTTTGTGTGTAACACGTGCATTTTTGCATTAAATAAAGAAGACTACGTAAAATTGGCTTATCATTTGTTGGTTTTCTGCTCTTGCTATAACTGCTGTTGACAGTTCATCTAGAGCAAAAGGTTATGTACATATGTTTATGACATATTAAACAATTATGTGATTAGAAAAAAAAACACTTTACGATTTGATTGAAACATGTCAATAGACATACATACGTGTGGTTGTTGCGAAATGCCAAAATCAATATCTTTCACTAGTTAGTATCAAATCAAACGTATCCGAAGATACCTATAATACCATTTCCAAACAGCCATGATGGGAGATCAAAATCGAACAGATTTTAATGCAAAACTTTTTTTAAAAGTTACTCACACATTCTTAGTCATAAAATCATATACATTCATATGTCTGTTTCAAAAGGAAATATCGGTGATACCAATATGAATATTGAAGTTGAATTCAAGTTAAAATTAAAAAAACTCAAGTAGAGTAATTTTTTTACAATTCAAAAGATATTAATATTTGAAATTGATATTAATAAGACTTTGTTGATTTACTAAACTTTATTTGTAAGAAGATATTTGTATAATGTAATTTAGAAACTGTTGAACGATATTTGATCTAGACAAACGTTTTGCAAAAGCAAATAAATTATAGGAATTTAATAAAGTTATTATTTGAAATATTCTCCCAAATTTATTTTGAATGAGTTTTAATTTGTTGGTGGTTGAGCATGTCTATATAAATAAGCCATATTTTTGAAAAGTTACAAACAGAACCTCTCAGCAAGGATTATCTATTTCAAATTATTTTGTTTCAGCATTATAGAAACGAATAGTAAAAAGAACATGCTTTAACGAATAGTAAAATGAGCATGCTTTTTGTGTGAAATATTTGTCAATTCATCGACTACAATTTAAAACCTTCCATGACATTGTTTGATTTCTTCAATTTTGTTTTTTAGTTCTTGGTGTTTAATAAATAAAACTGGTAGAAATTTTTCCCATATCGTTAATTGCGCCGGAATGTTGTAGTTTTCAGCATGAAGAGATGCTAAAACTACTTAAGAGTCTTTAGTGTCTTAAAGGGCATTTCGTCCTCGGCAACACAATGGGCTAATATTTTACCAATGAGACTAATTAAAGGTGATTAATAAGTCGTGACATGGAAGAGCCTTTGTAACTTATCATTTTAGGACACTTCAAGCACCTAACTTTGTCTTTTTAATCGCGTTCGAAAAATTTCTAGAGATAACCTCTATATAAAATTATATTTAATATTTAGAATACTCTCGCACAAATTACTATTTACTTTTTAACTGCACACGTGTTTGTGGTATTTTGAATTGTTTTTGGTTTTTTTTACAAGAACACATGCTTTCATAAGCGATCTGTATTTACAGTGTTCATAATGTTTTTTGATCTTTTTTATATTTTGTTCATTAAAAGTTTAAGTTTGACCAATATTCAATTAAAAAATACTTAAATTACGGGTACATCTGCAAAAGAGTAAGGAAAATGTATATAAATTACACATTATTAAAATAACCGGTTTATTCGGTATTCGAAAAATGGGCATTTTAAAATAACCGACTTGGACAAAGCTATAATAACCGGTTAAAACCGGTCGAATAATAACCGTTCGATCTTCCTAGTATATCCCCTTCAACATAGTATTAAAAATCACAAATCTTATATACGGAAGCCTCATTCTTGTGTGGACAGGTAAAATAATTTTCCGATTTGGTCCATTTTAAATATTTAATGTTCCTTATATGTATATAAGAAATATCTGGGCAAAATTTGGTTCTCGTAGTTTACATAAATTGTATGGGCGCTAATGTGCCATAACCAATATATCGGGCAATTTCATACTTTATAGACTTAAACAAGTTAAATTTTATGGTAATGATCGTGGCTTTTTGTTCATATCTCTGGCATTTGTGAACCCATCTGACAAATTATTCCCAACAAAATGTGATATTAATATAAAACAGCATAGCCTCCATAATATCTGAAGCTTACTAAACTGACGGAAGAATAAGCGGGCATTGTTGAATAAACTCCGCTTCTCATAAGGAGCCAGAATATATATGTATACTAAGATCTAAATTGTTGAAAAATACAATGACAAATATAAAAGCTTTTGCAGAAATAGTAGATTTCATAAATCCGTTTGGACCAAATAGTCTCTCAGATGCGACAGATCTAATTTGAAAACTGAAATCTTTCTGCGGCATTTCCTTCAAGTTTGGGTATAACGTGCCATTGCGCCTGCAAACAAGCGGATCTGCGAAAATTATTGGAAAAATCAGCAAACTTGCAAATGCCTACAAGATTTAGCAATAAGAGAGCATTTTATGACTATGCACAGTGGAAAATTTCGGCAAAACCCCTATAACATCGTTATTTCTTTTCGTAATGCAATAATATTTAGTACTTAGGTGAATTAGATGAAGGCCGCTATATTAACGTTTTAATTTTTTTTATGTTTTGCGGGATGTTTTCAATAATAACTGTTACTATACAATTTATTTATTTTTTGTGTGCTTAAGAAACATGGCCTAACTTGGTTGTGAAACTCATAGTACTTTCCTGTGAGCCTTTATACAACTCTGTGTTAAAACCCTTAAACATCTAAAAACTTCTGAGGAAACTGGCTGCTTGCCAAACTTTGTACTTTTTATTGTTATATTTTTTTTTAAAAAATTTTCATTTGCCAGAAATTTTATACGAGCCATGCGATAAAAATGATCAAAAATAATGTGATTGACTAAAATAAGCAAATATCAGTTTTCAAAGACCAAAGAAAAAATTTAATTTCTATGACAAATATTAAAAATTAGAAACCACGATTTCGTTGTTAAAAAAAGCCAAATAATTGTTCTTAAAACTTGTAACGAAATATGCTAAATTTTCGGCACTCATTCAGTCAAAAAAGGCTGTACATTGTGATCGAAATTATAAGCGTTGGCTCAATATTTTTTTTACATTTTAAAAAATATTTAAGATTTTGGCTGAAATACACTACATACCTCTGTGCTATGGTGCAAAGCAAAACGACTAAGAATTAAAACAAAAGAATTTCATTATTCTGTGTTATTATGCTCTGCTTTTAAATGCGTTATTTCTCTTTGTTGTTATAAAAAAATAAAAATATAAAATTAAATTAGGTTGTTTAAAAAAAACTCTAAAAATATGCAAAAAGTATCGTCGTATCGACAGCAAAATATCGCCGATACCGACATTTTAGTTACAAGCGGTAAATTTATAACGATTCAGAAAGAGTTTACACAATACACTTGTGTATTACACTATATTAATCATGGTGTTGCGCATACTTCTGTATACTTAGCTAAAAAATCGAGCTTTTTAAGTCTCAAAGTAGATGAACGATATGTTTGTACAGTTAAGTTAGACATGTTCACAAAAAAAAAAAAAATACCAAAATTCAAAATCTTTGTAATTAAGTAGGGAATTTGACACCAAAAATAATAAAAAAAAAGTACAAAAAGAAATTTACAAAATCATTAAATTCCACCCTAAAGAACATATGTTCTAAAAATAAAATCAACAAAGCAGAGAGGTTCTCTTCTCGAAGACAGATCAATAACTTTTACAAGCAAAGACAACAGCTGCTGTCACCAGGGCTGCCAGATATATAATACAAAATTTTTGTAATTTTTAGAAAACGAAAAATCCGACATAAATAAAACTTATAATTTTTTATGTTTTTATTAACTTTAATTTAAACAAAAAACCAAATTTTTCAGTAATTTTATTTGTTTTGGAAGAATATTTAATAAGCCATACCATTCAGATACCAATTTATAATAATGAAACGTTATTATATTAAATGGTTATATGAACATACATAGTATGTATATCGGTATTGTAAAATAGTAACTTTAGACGGCTAATGATTTCGTCGCCGCTGCCGATTCCTCACGCTGATGTCAGATGGTTTGTCAGAAGAAAATAGAGCACGCTTTAACTGAAATTTTGTCAGACGACTTTGCCTGAGGCGGGTACCTTAAGTAATACCATATACGAATTCTTCAACACTTAATTAAATAAATAAATATTAATCAAATTCACAAGCTACGAGTATAAAAAAAGATATGAAAATTGGTATGCTCTTCAAAAAAATACGAACAAGAACAGCAAAATTTAAAGATGTAGTTTTATAATTTGCAAGAAAATACTAGATAATTCTTATTTAACTTACTTTGCAGTTTACAACAAACAAGTTTTAATATTTTGTTATAAATATTCATATTAAAAGGGGACTTGGCACTTTTTTTTAACATTATTGGTCTAAGCATAATGCAAAATAACAAATTAATACTTAATTAATTCTCGTGCCTAGTAACGTCTCCACTTCTTTGTTCTTAAACATTTGTATCCTTGACGTATGTAGGAAAGTAAAAAATTCACAGCAAGAACTATTTTATAATACCAATATTTCAAACATTTCTTTGGATTCATATACTTTATAAAATATTCTTACCAATAGAATATTTTATAAAGTTGGTTTTTTGTTAACCAAAAAAATTTTAAAACTATACATTGTTAATAAAAGTGAAATCTTTATTTTCGGAAATTTTTAATAATATGTTTTAATTTAATTAGAAACGGAAACTAAAAATAACAATAAATTTTCAAAACTTATTAAAACTTACTGGTTTAATACAATGAAGATTTTTGTGACGGCTTGGATTAGTGAATTTGACGATTTCTTTCTCTAAATTTGACGATTTTCGACCAATTTTATCTGGCAGCTTTGCTAGTGACTTATACGAAAATACTTACATACATATCGTTAGCTAAAATGCTACAAAACGTAACTAACAAAAAAAATTCGAGTTTTTGATTGATTATTATGAATGTCATTAAACTCCATGTCTTGACAATATTGTACACTTATGCGATCAAAAATGTCGCATAAAAAACAAAGGGACGTAACTACAAGATTGTTTATTTGATAAATGCAAAACGACGTAATTATACATTTTTTTCTAACAAAATATAACAATGGTTTTCTTTAAAAATTGTTTAAAGAATTCCATGGACGACTGACTTACCAATGCATGTTTTTCTGACATGTTTATTATAGTTTTAATTTTACGAATTTTTTGCTTCTCCTGTAAAATTATATTTTTGTTAGTTACACCTTTTTGCATTTTAGCTAACGATATGTTCATATAAGACAAGAGAAAAATGAGTTGCAATTTTAAACAAATGACTAAAGACAAAATGTAAATAGAAATGAGATTATCAAAATAATAAAATTTGTTGCAAATTTTAATAATATAAAGAATTTTTTAAACCTTAGGCCAATTTAGCCCTAACACGGCGTTTACATTTGCCAGTACTGGCAAGACAGTTGCAATGCCTGTATAACTTTTTCTATAATACATGCACACTTTTCCCAACTGTCTTGTCTACTGTCTTGCTAAGTTCAGGTATGAATGCTCTATATGAAAAAAAAAATATCTTATATCTTTACATTAATCGAATTTTCTCAAGTAGTTTTTTTTGAGATAGGACTACGTTGCAATAAAGGAGCGATATGTGCTGTATATTGATATATATTCAAAAAGTTTAGGGTTTCAATGACAGAATAGTAATTTTTATGCATTGATACCAATAAGGTTACTTCTGCCATTGGAATAAAACTGCCCAGTTGCACAAAAAAGTTGATAGCTGGCAACACTAGTTGGAGGTGCTGACAGATATTTTATTGCTAATGCCTTTAAGTTGTAAATGGACTTGCGTTTCAATACTCGAGCATATTAATGCTTATGGGCTTATAAACATAAATACGTAATTCCTTTTCGTATTTATGTTATTATTTACTTCCACTCCAATGTGAGGCAGGGTTACCGTAGAACATTTTTAAAAAGTTACTCAAAAGATCGTTTTATAAAAATAAAGTCGCACAAAAAGCCGATCAAGAAAATAAAAATCTCAATCTTTTTAATGACTTGTTATTAAAATTTTCTGACTGAGCATTAGTTGTCTAATGTTTAATGCTTTTAAATCAATTTTTGAAAAAAATATATTTGTATTTATTTTTCTAGATATTCTCTAAAAATCTGTTTATCCATGTCAATCGAAAAATATGTAAAACGATGTTGCTAAACAAAGAATAATTTGTTGATTGCTTTTAATATTCTGACGATTTTTGTTAATAAAGGGGAAAGGTCGCAACACAATTAAAAGATGCAAAATTAGATGAAATAAAAAAAGTCGCAGACCGGCAACTTTAGTCGACAAACGGTAACTCTCATGTTTTAATTTCTTGTTCTTTTTTTTCTTCCGATATTGCTTGCTTGTTCACCTTTCTCAGAAACAATATAATTTACCACAACCTTTTATGTTGAATTTTGCAATGGTCTGTTAAAAAGATTCGATTTTGATAACGACTTTCTTAAACAAGTTGAAGTTTTAGCACCTATTAGTGTAATAAAAGTTGACCAAAAGAGTATTGCTCAATTATGTGCTATTTTGTCAAATATTGTACATATAAGTATTATTTAAGAAGTTGATAATGAGTGGCACGAGCAACTCCATTTTGATTTTTTGGAACATAATTTACAAAAAGAAACAAAATTTTGAATTTTTACGAGGCAGTTTTTCCATATTTAAAAAAATTAGTCGTTACCAATATCTACAAAAAACCAAAATAGTGTTGGAAACAAATTAGAAATACCAAATTTATATGGTATTTTATGAACAAAATTCCTATTGAAAAAAATAACACCGATTGTAAAAACTTTAAGCAATCAAAAGAAATGGCTTGAAATTTTAAAAAATATGGACAATGTACAAATAAAAAATGTGTGTGTTAATATGAGATATTTTTAAAAGATCTCCTATTAAGAATTTTATTTTATGTGTTGTAATTATATGTTGTTTTTTTTAATAAGTATTTCCTTAATAACTTTTTTTATTTAAATTTTTATATCTTTGAATAAAATGAATTCCTAACACATTTTGTTTTTTCTTTTTTTTTTTATAAAAATTTTGCACTTTTGTAAAATTTTTTTTTTTTTTTTTTTTTTTTTTTGAGAAAACAAGTTTTTTTCTGAAATAAAAAGTTTTTTTTTAAATATATGGTACCAATTATGAACGCCTAATATGCGCTTTAGGTGTGTAGGGTTAATCTGTATTTAGAAACGAACTTACCTCTTAATTCCTTTTTAATTTAAAATAATATTTCCAAAAAAAAAATCTGCAGCAAATCTGCAAATCAAAAGAAAAAAAATTAGAAAAACACATCATTATAGTCGCAAAAAGTTGTTCAATATTTTATAATCAATTAAATTTTAAAACTTTTTTCAGCAAAGAGGAGAGTAAAAAAATTTTAAAATAAAGGCAAAAGTTTAAAAATCACACCACACATACATCAGGGTTTGAAATCGTGATACAATTGGAGTACAGTTGTAAATAACAAAAAAGTTATTTTTCAGGAGAGCAAAAAAAACGTTTTTAAAAAGCAGGATTATTTATTTTTTTAGATTATTAAAAATAATTTTCACGGAAGGCTGATTATCAGGTAACATGGTTATTTAGTTATATAAACAACAACAAAATACATTTATTCCATTTTTTTTAAATATATGTTATTGCTGTTAATATAACTACATAACCATATAACCTAATAATCAGCCATTCGAAAACAACCAAATTTATAAGTGGAAACACGTTTCATATCCACAAACCCGATATCATTTAAAACGTTTTTCCACTACGCAAGCGGCTTTTAAAACTTTATTCTAATGTCAAGAAAACCTAGCTATAAAATTGTGTTTGTAAGAAAGGTTTTTATTTCGTTGCTTTTACTTCCATCACCATTGGTGAACATACAGAGGTTAATTTTGATATCGTGCCCTTACCGCAAAAATAGCTTAAGCGACTCATTTAAAATTTTAGTTTTCTATTTTAAAAAACCTTTATTTATTGGCAACACGTGCATTATCTCCTAAAATGTCATAGAAATATAAGGAACCGTTACGATTTAATAACAAAAACAATTTTAACCTAACCGCCAACCCTCATATAAATTTTTATGAAATAGGTATAATAAAAAAAACCTTCTGTAAAATTGTGTTAAGCTGCATAAGCTTTTTTGCGGTAAGGGCTCGATTTTAGTATCTAAAAAATCCGGAGGAATAATTATTTGTTTCCAGATATTTTAAAGCAAGTTTGTGGCAAGAAATAGACATATATGTATGTATATGTATATTCCGCAGGCGATAGCGACCGTGCAAGCCGCGGTCTGACCGCAGACCTAATCAAGTTAATTTTGACAAATAAAATTTAGGAAATTTTATTATTTTAATTGAAAGCTTTTGCTTAAAGCCCTATATAAGTATGTATGTACATAAGTATATTGAAGGAAGAATAGACTATGTATATTAGTGTGTCCCATTAAAAAAAAAATTTTGGGGATCATTCTTAATTTGAATACTCATAAGGCTAAGAATTTTTGAGATTTTTTTCCGATTTTTCGGAGGTGGTTTAGAGGTCGCGCAAATTGATTTTGTACCAAAAATCGACCTTTTTGGGTTTTTTTTAATTTCGGTTGAAAATTGGTAAAAAAAATAGATATTTCTTCAGCTTTTGAGTCAATATTCTTAAAGAAAATTTTCCGATCTTTAATTTTATGTGCATAAATAATAAGTTTCGTCAGGGATTTTCCACATTTTGATACATTATATAACAGTTTTTCATAAATTTTCAGCAAATATGAAAAAAATGCTTTATAACTTTTAAAATTTGTATTAAGACTAAAAAAACTAATGATGCAGTTTAAAAGATTATGAAGTTTTAAATAAATTAGCAAAAAAAAAAAATTAATTTGCTCTCACCGTTCTCGAGTTATACCCTTTTAAAGCTTTGTTCACATTGTATGAAATGTATAATACTATAAGGTGTGAACTAGGTTTGCATTGCTTTAAACTTTAAATAATTGGATTTAGAAAATGTTTTACAAATAAAATAATAGTTACTTACCAGTCATACATAACAATAACATATGTAATTATTACAAGAAGTCCCGTCTTTTTAATTAAAATATTTTGTTAATCTGAAGTTTTATTGCTCCGGTAAGTTGAAATTATCATAAAGTAGTCCAAGAAATATTGGGTAATATTTTTTTAAAATAGATATGCCTTTGTCGAATACAAGGAATGTGTGGTGTGTGGGCAAAATGATTGATGACCTTGATACTGCCAAACCGCCGACAAAAAACCAAATACTGCAAAGATTTTTTAAATTGCATTTAGTGGAAAAGTGCACTATTTCCAAAAGCGCCAGAAAAATAGCAAAGAGTTTGAGAGATTTGTGGAATCCAAATCAGGAACTATGCAATATTTCTCGCAAAATAATAATATTGCACTCGAAGTGGGCAAAGTTATGTAAGGGTAAGTCTAGAAAAACCAAACTCGAAATTAAAAAAAAAAAACTTCAGATTAACAAAATATTTTAATTAAAAAGACGGGACTTCTTGTAATAATTACATATGTTATTGTTATGTATGACAGGTAAGTATCTATTATTTTATTTGTAAAACATTTTCTAAATCCAATTATTTAAAGTTTAAAGCAATGCAAACCTAGTTCACACCTTATAGTATTATACATTTCATACAATGTGTACAAAGCTTTAAAAGGGTATAACTCCAGAACGGTGAGAGAAAATTCATTTTTTTTTTTTGCTAATTTATTTAAAACTTCATAATCTGTTAAACTGCATCATTAGTTTTTTTAGTCTTAATACAAATTTTAAAAGTTATAAAGCATTTTTTTCATATTTGCTGAAAATTTATGAAAAACTGTTATATAATGTATCAAAATGTTGAAAATCCCTGACGAAAATTATTATTTATGCACATAAAATTAAAGATCGGAAAATTTTCTTTAAGAATATTTACTCAGAAGCCGAAAAATACCGATTTTTTAGCAATTTTCAATAATAATTCAATAAAAGTCAAAAACGCTAGATTTTTGGTACAAAATCAGTTTGCGCGAACTCTAAAGCACTTCCGAAAAATCTGATAAAATTCTCAAAAATACTTTACCTTATGAGTATCCAAATTAGGAAAGATCTTCCGAGAAAATCCAAATTTTTATTTTTTTTGGGACAACCTAATGTATATGTAAAACCTTTATAAATTTCAAAGACCAAAAATTGAAAAGAGAATTCAGTTTACCTTGCTTCTAAAAATTAAATAAATTGCAGCAAGGCACATTTATAAGCAGTGTTGCCAGAAATTTTAGAGGCAAAATCAGCAAAATTAGGTGATTTTTTAATGAAAAATCTTCAAAATCTGCAATTAAGAAAAAAAAAATCTTCCAAGAATCGTCAAAACACTTTTTAATTATTTTCTTGTTTTTCATTAAAAAATATTAAGATATAACAATAAGTTCCACCAGAAAATCACATTTTTACGTAGAAGATATTTCTCATAGAAACAAAACGAAGACATATTCAAGACAAAGGAATGCAGTTATGTATATTATTTTTATTGAATTATTCAAAAAGTTTGATTGATCAAATTTAGTTTAAAATTTTCCAAACAATTTGGATTTTTGTTTTATTTGGATTCATCTGACTAAATATTCTTTCTACGTTTGCCGATGAATGTGGCAAAATCAGTATGTTCTGAACAAATTTAGTAAGAGCACAAAAATCATAATCGAAACCAGAACGTTTAATTTCAGATTTTCTCCAAAAATATATAAAAATTATTTCTTCATTATTTAAGATATTGGTTAAGTTGAACCGTTTTCGTTATCGAAACTCAGAATTCAGTGTTTTTTTTTTTTTTTATTTTCAAAGGAAAATATTTCGCCATAATGAAAACTGAATTAGAGTGACAACTTATTATTAAAATTGGATATATAGATTGTGGATCTCAGTCGCTTCGCTTTGAAATATTCTATTTATATTATTAATAATACCCAGAATGCACTTGAAAAAAGATAAATACATTTTTTTGTAGTGTTTATATTATTTTATTATTATTTTAAAAAAAATCTGCATTTTTCGGTCAAAAATCTACAAAATGCAGATAAATCTGCACTTCTGGCAAGAGTGTTCATAAGGCATGTGCATTAGAGAGAGAAAGGCGCATTCATAATTCCAAATTGTCAAATGTTGTTGTTATTTCGGAAGAATGAGCCAAAAAATATGCATGTGTGCGTTCAATTTAATTTATTTTATAGGTATGAAGACAATTTTGAAATTTTATGTAAGTACAAAAAATAAAGAGTATGAACGTTCCATGAATGGTACCGCCACAGTATTTTGAAAGTTGATACTTAAAAAGAAAGCGATTTTCCATTTCTGATATACAAAACAAAATTACGTGAGACTAACATGAAATAAATTTTTCGAAATGGGCCTGTCTAAACCAAATGACTACCAGGAGTAAGTAAACGATTATTCCATTTAATGTTTAGTGAACTTAGCGTACCAACGGCAGTAGCAGACTGAGCACAACTCTTCTCATTCCCTAGTATTTAAGTTCAATATTTGTTTTGTTAAACAATGATTTTGAAAACATTACAAAATTTTAAGCAATACGTTTTCGAGGAGCAAAGGTTAATAAACTTGTCATCAAAACTACAAAATAGAAATGTTTTGTTTTTTTTTTCTTTTGTGTATTTATTGCTTGTGGTTAACTTTTGTCACTGAAACGGAAATTGTAACATGAAAAGTTGACGCGCCGAAAAAATTGAAAGGAAACCAGAGTCGAGTGTATAGGGGGGAACAAAAAATCCTTAAATTTTTAACAGAGGTTTCTAATCCGGTTACTTAAGTTTTTGTCATGTGCTTCCTATGTTTTTAAATCCCTTCTTAATGTAGGTATTATTGATTAATAACTTTTGGAAATTATCAAATTTCTTTTATTAGCTGAATAATGCTCATGTGGGAGAATTTCTTGTGAAAAACCACAGAAGCTTTTTATAAATTTACCATTATAAAACGTTTACATTAGAACGAAATCTAGAAAATTGCATTTGAAATCTTCCTCAAAATCTAGTGCGTTTATATTAGCGAGATTTTGTTTTTATAACAAAAACAGCCTGCAAATAATATTGGACTACTTGATCCATTTTAGATAAAATGGACTACTTACAACATGGTCCAATGTAATACAGTCATGGACCATGTCATTGTTTAAAGAGTTTGTAGTTAAAAGACATGTTTTTATTTTTAAACGACATGTTTTCGTTTTTAACAGATTTCAAAACAAATCCTCTGGAGTATATCATGGAGTAGTTTAAAAACTAATCCACTGGGAGTATGTATGAACATGGAGTAGTTTCACGACTACTCCGTTGTAATGCAATACTGGGTTATATGGTCCAGCCCTAGGACATCGTAATCTTAAAATGACCATGTTTTTTCAATACATTTAGGTTACATTTGTCCTAGTTCTAATCCCTTATGGGCTATATTTAACATGCGTGTGTGGACGTATTTTATGGATGTATTATTTGCAGGGAACTGACTGAAAGTTTTTTGTGCAACACATACATACCTTGAAAGCAACAGACATTTAAAAATTCGAGTTACCTTTTAATTCAACTTCATTTATTTTATCAATATTACAAGGCGAATTCATATAGGTGACCGCATCATGAGATAGAGTTATGCTAGCTATCTCTTTTCTTTTTTTAAATACTATGTATTTTGTTTTTGTAAAAAGTTAGAGTGATTGTCAAAATTATTTGTTAAAAATATAAGCAAAGGAATTTTTTGTTTATAAAATATGCACAATTGCTTTACAAGGTAAAACTTTTTCCTGTATTGCAAATTTACTGTAGCTCCATTTATTCCTTATGGCTCTTTTAATTCACTGACTTTATATTTTTTTTTTTTACTTTTTTGTTTTATAAAATTGAAATAAGTTTTTTTCAAATATTTGGATTTTTATTGAATTTTAAATTTTAACAAATTTTTTCACAAAATGTAAACAAAGCTTGACATTCAGTATATGTACACCCAAATAAATAAACAATAAGCAGATGACTCGAAAATGTCACCTGTATGAATTCGCCTTGCAATATTATTTGTTTTTTTTATAATTTTTTTAAAAATTTTAAAAACCATAGTTGCATCACAAAGTACTAGATTTTGAGTAGATTTCGTCAAAATCTAGTCACGGAGAAGATTTTTTTTGTATGTGGAATCTAGTCAAAAAAATGGAGATTTGGCCCGAAATCTCGTAAGTACTAGATTTTGTGTGATGTAAATGGGATATAAGCATTTGATAGACAATACAATTTTTCAATACATATGTACATTAATATGTACATACCAAAATGTACTTACCCTGTCGGAAAATGAGTTAGCTTAAAGTTAACTCATGGTTAATCAGAAGTTAGTCAGAGGTGACTCACAAGCTAACTGATTTACATGGTTAAAGCTATTCAGTTCTTACACGCAATGTCCGCAGTACGAGTCAGTACTCACTCACACTGCATAATTTTAAGTTAACCATAAGTTAGCTCATTATGAGTTAGGTTGTGGAGAATTAAAAAAAATGACGTATTTTTGTTTTATTTATTTCTTAAAGAGAGACAGAGACTATTACACATATGTTTTCTTTCACTTTTGTTGTATTGCCCCTTTGTCTACAGAAAAACTCTCAATTATAAGACACTAGCAGCATGCCCGATATGGTTTTCATAATAATTCTGCTTTGAAAATGAGATGTATTTAACTAAATGATATTAACAAAGAGAATATGGGAACTTTTGCTTATTATTTAACTTTGAAAAAGTACACAAAACAAGCAAAACGTTTTTTTTTTTTACCAAAGTCCACTGCATCAGCTTTGAGTTAGCCAAACGCTAGTTCAATAGTTATCGAGAAGAAGTCAGTCGCACAAAACACAACTGACTCAAATCTGCACCAATTATGAGTTAGTTTACTAGTTAGTTGTAAGTAAGTTAGCTAAAAGTCAACTAAATGTTGAGCTAGCTAATAAAAATCCGACAGGGTACATACATATGTACATATGTATATTCCTACGACTAAAGGCTCAGATTGTTTAAATTTATTAAAGGATTAAATTTCAACAGCGTGTCAATAATTTTAAACATATTTACTATCTTTCTAAAGCATTTCAAATATTTGAAGAATAATAATTGATATTATTATTATTGATTTTATCATTCATAACTTTAGTCTACTTGGTAAATTAGGATTTATCATAGATGAAAATAAAAGAATAATGCAATATGTAACATTCTTTTAAAGTGAATGACAAGAAGAGAGGAGCAGAGAAAAAGAGCAGGAATCTGAAAATGAGAATTAGTGAAATACAAAGAAACATATCACACACAAAGAAATGGTAATGACCTTGAATATGGACAATAAAATTTGCAAAATTTTCTCGCAAATAAAAGACGCACACTTATTCCTAAATATACATACATACATATGTACTATTCAGATCTACGAACTCTAAAAGAATTTTGAGTTAATAACCTTTTGCAAAAAGACAACGTGCTATTAGTAACAAACCAAAAAAAAAATCCACCATTCCACAACAAACAAAAGGATCAACTTTTTTTGCCGGAAAAATAAAATAATAAAGGGAAATGGGAATTAACACCACATTATACAGCGTTGGGAATTTGAAGTATGGAATTTCTGTGAAGTCAAAGATAAAGGAAGTAGTCGAAAATGGAAAGTGTACAATAATGTGGTATTTAAATAATTTTTGAAGAAACGTTCCTGCCAAATGCGAAAAAACTAGCACTTATGGACGTTAAAAGTTACTCGAAATGTCTCACTATTTAAAATTATTTAGGTTAATTTAAATGCTATGAAGTCGGTTTCCATATAAACTACAGCCGTAAAACCTTAAAAGTCGATTAATCACATTGAAAGCATTGCTTGTCCACAATTAAAAACGAGTTTTTGGCATGATAATGTAAAAAAATCGAATCTTAGTGGTTCAACAAAAAAAAAAACTATAGGAGCCACATGGGCATGCTTCAACATTGAATAAAAAGAATATTAATGGAAAAAACGTATGTCGTGTTTCTGTTTTTTATCATGAAATCATGTTACAGTATTATTCGCTATTACGCCCAACGGTTTAAGGCAATTAACTTATGTTTTAGGTATAAGAATTCGCTTATTTGCATATCGATATTTTTTGTCGATTTCTTCCAAAAAGTAAAAAATAAAAGTTTTCTCTACATACAATATACTTCATTGCCATCCAAAGGATAGCTTAGGTAAAATGTAACAAGAAGATACAAGAAAATAGTCTGGTAGTGTATAAAGTCATTCCTAAAAAATTTAAGGAATATAACTATTGCAAAAAAAGCTTTATTAAAGTCATAACTGAAATTTAGCTCATAAAATAAATTCGAAAAATAAAAAAATGTTAAATATAATAAAGGTACTTATGAAAAAGAAATAATTCCCAGATTTTATTTATATAATTTTATAATATAATATAATAATATGAAAGAATAATAGAAAATTCATATTAACGTTTTAAAATACATACGTACATATTTTTATTTGAAATGTTTATATGTTTTACTTGAGACTTCCATCTGGTATTTCCGAGAATGTCAATATCCCATATTAAAATATCCCAGACTTCGAAATTGGTCTTTACGACGGGTCTCCCTTTATAGTATTTTTTCTAACCGAATAAAGTTAAGATTAACTAGCTCCTAAGCAAGAAGTAAGTTCATGATCTTGTATAATAGAATTGCCACCTGTGTGCTGAGTAACACATAAAAAAGAATCAAAACAGGGGTGTATTACAGCATTCGATATACCGACCGAAATTACAATACAATTTAAATGGCAATTTCGATCGATATCGAATCGCGTAATTTGCTCCAGGTGTTTGTGCACTTATACTTATTATACATGTTAATCATATGTGTTTAGCCATATTGAACTTAAGGAAACCAACAATAATATACATGCGGCCGCTTTAGTCAACTTAAGCCACTGTGCGAATACATATAAAACATATGTGGCCAACTATAATGTACTTAATGCAACTTTTCGTTAAGTTTCGTCAAATGTCATTTGCTTAAGCAAATTGCCAAACAGAACGCACATTCCGTTTGTGTGTTGTTACAAAAAATAAAATAGGTTCAAATGGATAGAGAAAAACAAGAATACAGAAAAAGAGGAATTTTACATATTTTAATTTTGTATCCATTTTTTATGAAAAAGTATGTACAACAAACAATCACCAATTTTTTTTTCTTTTTAAAACGTTGCAGGCAAATTAAATAAAACATAAAATAAGCAAATACAGGGCTGTAATTTTTGTACTACTTTATTTGAAGTACTCGCAAGAAAACGAAATATTGCACAAATATGCAACATGGATCTTAAGTTTATGTAAGTACATTATGGCCACCTTAAAGTCTCTTTTAATTTTCTCATGTATTTGACAGACTTTTCGTTAATTTTTGACAGTACTTTAAGCTAACTTATGCATATTATGGTTGGACCGTAAGTTTTATGAAACTGTCATTTGCTTAAGCATAGTACGAAACTGATCGCATATTCCGTACGAAATTAAATGTTTTTTGATTTTGCTTTTTTTATTGCATGTGAGAGCCCTTTTGTTAATTTTTGACTTGCAAATTATGCAAATTATAGTAGGGTCTTAATGTGCAAACATTTTACGAAAAACAGAGCTAAAAAAATTCTTCAATATATAATTCATTGGAATCCGATTTCCAGAACTAAAGCAAATATAATTTATTCAATAAATTTTCTCACCCCACTTTTTTTCTTCCCTCTTTAAAACTCGAAATTAATCTTATCGTTCGTATGTTTCATATTTATTTTAACAACTACAATAAAAAAACACACAAGAACAAAGTCATTATGCTGTTTAGTAGTGATGACATACTTTATAACAAACAAAATAATTTTTTCTTGAGTTTTCTTAAAAAACAATATACATAAAAATTAGTGATGTTACAAATATTCGTATTTGTACTCGAAATGCCGAGTACTCGGCTATTTTCTGTCATTCGTATTCGTGAAACACAAGCAAATATTTCGCGAATATTTTGAGAATACGTTCCAAAAAACAAAATATACAAAAATTTAATACAAAATACATTCTTAAAATGAGACAAAAAAATATTAACTTTTTATAGTTTTTATTTAAAAAAAACCGCCATCTTTAACGCAAAATAAAATCTTCTTTAGTAGAGAAAAAAAGAAACATTAGAAGCAAACAAAAATAATTTATGGAAATTACTCAAGTTGATATTAAGCATTCCTAGATATACATACTATCATTTGAACCAATTATCGTAAGAAAATTATCGACGACCGGAATGAGTCTATTAAATATGAAGATATATACATGTGCAATCATTAGCCCGGCCCGCCTGACCAATGAAGTTAAGATTCATGTAGAAGTTTTTTTTGCCGAATATTATTTAGTTATCTTCATCTATATGAGATTTTAGGATGGGGGTTTATATGGGACCTATGGTAAATTATGGACCTACCAAGGCAACATTTTGTCAAGACATAGTAACTATCATAAAAGTTATCACCAATTTTTATGTTAATACCAGCATTTAAAAGGAAGGTATGAAATTAACAGCTATTTTCGGGGATAGTTTTTGTATGGGAGCTGGGTCAAATATGGACCGATTCCAATAAGATTTGGTAAGATGATTTTTAATGCTATCAAATAAGTTTGGACCACATTGAATCTAAATACCAACAAAAGAAGATGGTTTATGGGCATAAAGGCTCTATGGGCGCTATGTAAAATTATTGACCGATTCGCCCATTTTCACCCTCAAATTTCGGCCTGTACTTTGCGCACAAGGCTTACATGGACAGCCAACCAGCCAGCCGTACGGACATCGTTAGATCGACTTAGACTTTCTGAGTTGGTCTAGGAACAATATTTTAAAGTGTTCTAAACATCAGCACAAATGCATAATAACCTCTCCACGATTGTGGTGTGTTTATAAAAACGAAATCTAAAAGTATTGAAGTATAAGTATCAGTGTGACCATTTTACAATTTTTACAACTATATTTTGCATTATAAATTTTGGTTTCATTTAGCATTTGGCATTTAATTAAGCATTTGTATATAAAGTTTCAGCTTTTTTTAGCTGTATTTTAAGAGTTTGGAGTAATAGATTTACTGATTAACTGGCTTTTTTTCAATTATTTACATATTATAAATGTTTACTACAAATAGTTGCACTTGAAAAGAAAGTTCTTATGAAGATGGATAAAATTTATCTTAACAAACGTCTTACCTGTTTTAAAAAAAAATTAAAATTTAGGGAATCTTAGATATGTCCTAATTATGTTGATTGTAGGCATTATTTCCCATTTATTTATTACCTATAAAAGTATAAGGAAATTTTACATTGTAATATAAAAATTAAATTTATTGGCCCCAAGGCAAAAATTCTATAATGTAAATGTTTGGTTATTTTGTGCTGATTCAACGTAATATCTGAAACACGTTTTTGCTGTTAACTACTGAAAAAATAATAATATTGAAATTTCAACTTTTCTTAAACTGTAGGTGTGTTCGTTTACAAAAAATTATTGCTAATTTTTAATAATTTTTTACTAGTAAGTGTTCACTTAATCGAAAAACTTGCAAGGAGAGAGTGAAAAAAGAGCATTGAAATTTGAGATAAAAAATTTGTTGAAAATGGCTGATATTAAAATTGTTACAAGAAAGAATTATTCAACCACCTGTTACATGTTTTTATTTACAAAACAAAAATAGTTTTCATAATTTTTAAAATAAAAGTTTTTCAAGAACAATTATCTTGCTCAAATAGTTGAAAACAGTTAAATTTATTAAGAATTAATCTCGTATTTTCCAGCTAAATAGTGTCAATATGCCTAACTAGCTAATATTTGCTGGTAAAGCGTTCATTTTTTTACTTTTTTTTTATAGCAATTTTGAGAAAACATTTTTATGTTTTAAAGTTACTCTCTCGTTTCCAGTTTCTGCAAGTAAAATAAATGAACACACGTTTTGTAATTTCAAATTCATTCATCGGGATAATAATGTTAAATTCATTTAGTAGTATGACAGTTTTTTTTTTTAATTTATTGTTATCGACGTACATTTAAGCGAGATTTTTTTAATCAAATTTGAAATATCGTGTGGTGCTAAATTTCAAATATTCGGATGTTCGTGTTCGGCGAATATTGGCGAAGATATTCGTAATCGCGAATTTTAAAAATTGATATTCGTAACATCACTAATACATGAGTATATAAATTTAATTAGCTTGAAGATGTTTTTGCTTATGGATCAGGGTTGTCAGATTTATTTTTAACTTTTTCGCCAAATTCAATGTCAAAAATCGCCAAAGCATTTTTTTGTTATTTTTTGACAATAAAATAAAAATATTTTAAATTATCTTAAAAAATAAATTTGTTCCGAATCGCTAAGATTCACCAAAAAATTTTAAAATCACCATGATTTATATATTGTTTAATATTTATTTAAAACAAAGTAAAAATGAATTTTGGCTCTCATGTTGAGTTTAATTTTTATTATACATTTTTATATTAATTCGAATGTGCATTCTAAGTCAAATTACAATTTAAAAAGCTTTACTACTTTAATAGTCTTATTCCTTCAATATTTTCCAGAAATATTTTCTATGCACTATCACAATTTTGTTTGTTTGTATATTTCTATTTGGAGGCCTACTTTAGCTATCCTTTGGCTAGCAATGAAGTAAATTGTACAGTAAATTTATACAGCTATGAGAAACCAGCAGAATGTAATGCATATTCTGGCCCGCTACTAAAATGCCCAGATTCTATTTGTTAAAATAATTAAGTTAAATACATAAAATTTACAATAAGCACTATCTAGTTATAAGATACAAAGAATGCTGACGAAGGCCGTAGCGGGCCAGATTAAATTATTCATTAATTAAGAAAAAATCACTATTTTCCATTTTTACAAATGTTAGTTATAAATATAATCATTAAGCAACTTTGTATTAATAAATGAATTATAAAACTTTTGTTTGTTAATCTCTTTTAAAGACTTTTTTTAAATAAATATTTATCTTTTGACTTTCAAAAGATAAAAGTCCCTGGATTCCAAAAAATCCCGGGATTTGATTTTTTACAATCCCGAATTCCGGGATGTGCGAAAACCAGTCCCTATTGGCATCCCTTATTTGTATTTAGTTGCAGTTCTATTATATATCTAAAACGCTATACACTTTATCGCCGAGACATTCCTCACTGTCATCTTTTTTTTTGGAATTCATTGTAATCATTTGTTGTTGTTTGTTAAGTTTATTTCTCCATCACATTCGTTTTACTGTTATTTTGAATGAAATTAGTCGCAAATCGCGTAGAAAATATATCAGTATATCAGCACATAAAACCGAGAAAATGATTCATACAGAGTACATTACACTATAACAAAAGTCTTACGTAATTTGCGGAAAATACAACCCTGTCATGATAAGTTATTATGTATTGTTTTATTTTTTTTTTTATTTTAAAACTTTTAGATCAGGGAAGAATTTTCGTCAAAATACTTAAGGCTTGTGGGGTAGTGCAAAACGGTCTTAAAGGTACAAGTGAATAAACGAAATTTGTTTTATTTTTCGGAAAATGCCCCGTGAAACTGAATTAACAGATGAAGAGCGCAAATGTCCTATACAGCAGTTAGCAACCAATAACCATATAAGTTGTAGGCAAATATAAATTGAACTTGGTTTTAATGTGACTAAAAAAGAGCCCTTTCAGACACGGCAAGATAGTTGCGAAAGTCAGTTTTTCATTGTCTTTTATTTTATTTCTAACTTGCTTTTATGTTCACACTCAGCAAGAGACTTGCGCAACTTATTTGCCGATTCTAAAAGGGGTCCAACATATGAATCAAATATTAAGACAAGATTTAGGTTTTAAATATGGGAATCGAGTGCCTAAACCACACCTTAAACAACATCATAAAATGGCACGTATTGCGTTTTATGAAAAGTAAACGTTCTGGGAAGAGGAATTTGAATATGTGATACTCAGTGCCGAAAAAAATTGTATTTAGACAGGTCAGATGGTCTCCACAAAATATTGGAGGGGCATAAGACATCCACGGAAAGCATGTCACAAGCGAGTTCGTGGTGGAGAATCACTCATGGAATGGGCGGCATTTTCATCAAAAGGTAATTACAAAATATGCTTTGTGCTAGGCAAAATAAATGCAGAAATATGCATTGATTTGCTAGAAAACAAGCTCCTTGATTTTGCTGGTGATTTGTATCTATCAAATAAGATTTTGACTTTAACGATTATCAGACAAATTCATGGCTTATCGAAAATAGCCATCAAAATCGCCAACTATTTTATAATTCGCCATGTCACCAAATCTAAAATTAGAAATCTCCACAACTGACAACCCTCTTGTGATGGCTGTTGGTTATGTAATTATTAGAATTTGTTGGCGATCGATAGAGAAAAAGAGAACGAAAGAACAAGTATGTGCGTAAAAATTAATTTTTACTCTCAAAAGAAAAAATTAATTTCAAAAAATCATAACAATATCGCACTTGTTCAGCAATACTGTATTAACTCAAAATTTAAAAATTTTCAATAGAAGCAAAACAATTGTTAATTTTACATTAAAGGCATACGAAAACCAAATTTTAAGCCAACCGTTTCATTACCAAAAGGTAAGCAAAATAACCCTATATTTTTAAGATTTGTTTTATTTATGACGTAAGTATGTACTGGGAGAGTTAAATTGAAGTAAAATAAAATAAAAAACATAAAAAATTTAATTTTTGCCGATTATTTGTATATAAATAGCACACATGTCATTGCATATTTAGTTACTAATAAAAAAAAAATTAACTATCACAATGAAATTTAAAAAAATCAACTTAGAAAATAATTAATTTTTTAAAGAAATTTAAAAACGCTAAAATTGAGTCAACAGTCGCATTAACTTTAAGGAGGTTTTGCTGGCAATGCAAAAATGGTGGGCACTTTTATATAATTTTTTTGTTTCTGATTATAACGGAAAAGTACCGTTTAATACATAAATACTATAAATATAAAATAAAAAACGGAAACGCAAACTTCAATTGATGCTCGGGATCTCATAATAGATTTACACAAAAAGGGAAAATCTCTGCGCAAAATAGGTGAAATCGTTAGAAGGAATCATTGTTCTATTGAAAAATTACAGACCAATACGACGACTACGAAGCAGTGGACAATTTGCCGCGTGAAAGACGACTAAGGTACCTTACAATTTGAGAATGCTAGGTCTATAGTTAGCCAAGTGAAAGCCATTCCCGGTTCTGGTGCATTCTAGACAACTTTTAACATAAATTTTCAAATCACACAATTTGATACTTTTTTTTGATGCCAATTGAAAGTAAAATATCTTTATTTTATAATAATGTAATTTTTTCGACGTAAGTTTAAACATAAATTTGTTGTGCACTTCGAAGCATTAAGATTCATAGATTTGGCGCGAACAGCTGTTCAACACAGCTGTTATTGCCAGATTGTGATCATATTTTTATTTTGTATATTGAGCTGCAAACATTTCGAGCCCTTTTTGCGATTATATCGTAAGCGACATCATTAGAAGTATCGTAAACGACAGGTACTATGATCAGGTGAAACTCAGCATGCTCTTGAAAACTATTGAATACATGATTATTATTTTGAAAATAAATAAATGCATAACATGATACCAAATAATGTGCTGCACTACTTAAGAAAAAAATAGTAAAAGCTCTATCCTGTAAAATTTGCTTTTAGTAGCTTACGATATAATCGCAAATAGGGCTCGATTTATCAATCCGCGATATAAAAAAAGTAAGTAATTGTTTTTAGTTCATCAGAATTATTGATTTTAAAAACCCAATGTTAACATGTTGCACCCGTCATGCAAAACGTATAAAAGTTTACTTTTTTCATAGAAATGAAATGCCAACACGGAAAAAAGTGTTTTATCAATTAAAAAAACGGTTTAAAAAGTATTTAAATTTAATTCATGTGATTATTGAATCAATTATTTTTTTAGTTGAAAGAAAATTAAAAATTTAATTTTGATTTAATTAACATTTTAGTTGTTTTGAAATAAATTTTCAATTAAAGTTTTAATTAAATAACAAAAAATCTTAATTGACCTTTTTCATTTAAAATAAAATAATATAAACATGTAGAATTTTTGTTGGGAATTGTCAATATTTATTTAAATAAATTAACAGATCGTTTGAAATGGCAAAGTTTTTTGATCACTTTTTTAATTAAAATTAAAAATATCATTTATTGAAAATATTTTTTTAAAACTTTAAAATTTTTGGTAATCAATATAATCATTTTGGTAATAGGTGCAAAATCAACAACTTGTTTGCTTGATATTATAAATTTAGAACAAATTTGGTGATTGGAGAAATTTAATAATTTTTTCTGTGAATGTTTTGAAACTTTGTGAAAGTAAGAAAAAGTCAAAGACAAATAGAAATCTATTAAAGTAAATTGTATATTCTGGTTAGTGTTGAAATTAACGTTAATTCAAAATGGTTGCACCCGTCATCATAATATTTGAATGACGGGTGCAACAGAAATTACTTTTAGCATTATTGTATAATTGATCATATTTCATATTTTCATTTTCATATTGATCATATAGATATGTAGACGGTTCAACAAAAGTGCAGACGGAAGCGAAAACAAAATCCTGAGAAGTATGCAGACCATTTGGAAAGGGAAAGAGCTCGTGACTCCAAACGGAGAGCAGCCATGAAAATGAAAATGGAGTCGGATGAAGATTTCAAGAAATTGGAGAGAAAAAGTCTAAGGAAAGAATGCAGGCAACTAGAAATGTAATTATTTTCTAAGTGTATATTTTCCAAATTTCAATGTTTTAATCAGTGCTACCATTTTAGCAAATTTTCTGCTGGATTTAGCAGATTGAGTTGATATCTTATCTTATCTTTTTTTTTTTTTTTTTTTTTTTTTTTTTTTTTTTTTTTGAAAACATATGCATAAAAATATCCAACACCAAATTTTTTTAAGCATATTTTTTGTTTTAGAAAAGCAGAATTTTTTAGAATATTTTTTTTAAAAAACAAACGTGCTTATATTATAAAATATATATTAAAATTCCTTTTTATCGAGCAGATTTTTTATCATATTTTTTAAAAAAATTTTTTTTTTTTTTTTGTAAAAATTAGCATATTTTTAGCAAGTTTAAAATATTAAAAATTTCAAGTTTTATTCTTAGCAGATTTTTAGCATATTTTTTTCCTTTTACGATTTAGCAATTTGTTTCGAAATTTTTGCATATTCTCATCAAACAGTTATGGCAACACTGAGTTTAATTAGTTTAGATCTACTTTAATTAGTATTTAAATATGCAATGCTATTTATCAAAAAAAAAATTTTATATGTGTATGTACAAATAACCGACTAAACTTAAAATTTTTATATGGCGTTTGCTTTTATTTGACGCTCACAGTACATACGAATAAAATGCATGAGAAAAGTTTTTAATACAAGAAAAAGTTTTCGTAATCAATTATACAATTAATTTCGAGAATAAAATACATAAAAATTAATTTTTAACACAATTTGTTCATGAACAAAATTTCCATTCTAGTTATCGATTACTTTTTTCTACTGATTGTCATCTCTGTTTTTTTTTATGATTTTTTTAAACAAGTGCAATGGAGGAGAACAAAATATTAATTACAACTAAATGAATTCCATAAGTTCTTTTAAATCACATTTTAAATTTCCATTCTTACCAAAATTGTTTTTATCTGGACTGTTTTGAAGATCAAGTGCTTTCTAAGTACGTGCTTTTAAAATCACACAGACGAATTTTTGGTGTCTTTCGGCAATTGAAAATTACACCGAAAAACACAAAAACGATACACCACAATATCAAACGTGTAATTTTAAAAGGTACATGTGATTTGAAATCACGTAATTTGAACTAAAGTGATTTTCAGAACAGGCCTATCTGTATATAATAAAAAATGTTCACAACAACTGATTTGTTATTGACACTTCTCTCTTTTTGTCGAAATTTCATACACAGATCTTAAAAAATAGTAAAAAGATAACTGCCTATTTCACTTAATGCGAAAAAAAACTCTTTCTTTCGCGCAACTACATTTAAAACATAAACAAATTCTAAAAATTATGTTTTTGTGCGTAAGAAAGCGTTCTTTCGACGTCGCACAGTGTGTCGGTCGAATAGCGGTCAAAAGTCTATAACTGTTGACACAGGCGGAATTTTTTAATTTTAATTTTGGTATATAAGTTTATATATTATGTTGTGGCGGAATATAGTTATGATGTCTAGAAATAATTAGCATTAATTTGAGTTTTTTTTTGGAATTTGTATATGAAATGTATAACAAAAAATTAAGTATTTATTGTATTGTATAACATAAAAGCCTCTTTGAGTCCATCTTTTTGTCGAATAATTAATATTAAAAAATTAAAAATTAGAAAAGTTTATTATTAGAAATATTTTCTTTCCATTCAAATTTAATAAATAATGATAATAGTAGTAATAAATAATAATAATAATAGTAATAAATAAAAATAATAATAATTCCAACACAATAATTATATTTTTTGGGGGTGATGTGCTGTGAGTTTTAAATCTAAAAATATCGCAATTGATTCCTCTGGAGTAAATTTGTTATCTTCATTTGTTGTTTAATGTTCTCTTTACCAGTTTAGGTCTTGCAATTAAGGTTTTTTTTTTATTATTTTATATTTTCTTTTTTGGTGGTCCTACTCGATGCAAAAAGGAATCCTTAATTAATTGATCAGTTGTTTTTGCATTTGTGTCTTTAAGTTTTCGGCTAGTTCACTGCTTTCATCGATTGGTTTCACAGGTCTTCCAATTTTTTTTTCCAGAATTAACAATTATTCAAAAATCCATTCGTTTGTTAACCATTTATGTTTACGCTGAAGCATTTCTTCCTTTATTCTACTGCATTTATTGTACCATTTTTCAAGTCTTCATAAAAAATTTCTAGTTCATGACTTTTAAGGCTTTTTTGATCACAAAACTTAAAGAAAGGATCGTTTAAAATATATGACACATCCGTTCCATTTTTATTTTCAAAATAAATATCCCCTAGGATATTATTACTGAACTTAGCCATTGTCTTTATAATAATTAAGAACCGAACTTTTTCTTTGGAATATTTATTTTTTATTTTCACTTTACTTCATGAAATTTTCTTTAAGAATTCTTTTTTCCAACTGAGAAAATCTTTAAAAAAAATTTAATAAATATATAAACTCGTTTTTTAAAGCTACACAGAAAAAATTAATAATTTTCTCCAATCACCAAATTATACCAAATTCATAATATCAAGCAAGCCATTTGTTGATTTTGCACCTATTACCAAAATTATTATATTGATTACTAAAAATTTTTAAATTGTGAATATTTTTTTTTCAATAAATGATATTTTTAAATTTAATTAAAAAAATTATCAAAAAAAACTTTGCCATTTCACACAATGTTTTAATTTATTTAATTAAATATTGACAATTCCCAACAACAATTCTACAAGTTTAAATTATTTTATTTTAAACGAAAAAAGTCAATTAAGATTTTTTATTATTTAATTAAATTTGTAACTAAAAATTTATTTCAAAACAACTAAAAGGTTAATTAAATCAAAATTAAATTTTGAATTTTCATTCAACTAAAAAAATAATTGATTCAATTATCACATTTATTAAATTTAAATACTTTTCAAACCATTTTTTTTAATTGATAACACTTTTTTCTGTGTAAAGATCGTTTAACACAAGTCTTGAGGAATTTACCGAAAATGCTCCCCTGATATAATTATTGTTTAAAAATTTTCAAAAAAAAAAAAACAATAACAACTTATCATGACAGGGTTATATTTTCCTCAAAATACGTAAGACTTGTGTGATAGTGTATTACGGCCTTAACAAGGTATTAGAAAAGGTTTTTTTTTGATTTACCTGAATTACCTTAATGTTTGAAGTTTTAAAAAAAAGGATATAACATCTGGCAGTTTTTCAAATATACAGGTACGAAAAAAAGAATCATTGGTGTTATCTTAAAGCCATTAATATTTTTGAAAATGCAAATTACTAAATAACTATTCAGGTATTAAAAAATAATTATTGGTTGTTTATTTGTTTTTTTTTTTTCTTTAAAATTATAAATACAGTGGAAACTCGATTCTTGCACGTAATGAAAACCGGGCTCGATAAAAATTTTGAGGTTGTCGCAAGTACCGAGTATTAATTTCCCATAAAAGGCACATACATCTGTTTAAAATCTAAGTTTAATATTTTTATTCAAAGCACTTAAGTTCAACGCATTCGTATAACAGTAGATACATATTTTATATTGAATAAAGAAATTTAAAATTTATGTTTTTTTGTACAAAGTCGCTTGTTCAGTACTACACTGCTTCTTAGTCTCTGGAGCATCATAATATCGTCTAATGAAGCATTGTTTTGCTCCGCCCATTCTAAGCAATGGTACTCAATACGAAGTTACAAACTTTGCAAACCATTTAAACAATGCTCTTTCCATTTTTGGAAACTCCGAGGGTTTAAGCGTCTTTCTACTCCCAGGGCCGGATTCTGAATGTGCCACAAATTTCTTTATGGTGTTTTCATTTCTCTTAACACGAGTTATTGCTGATCTATGCACAAGAAAACTTTTGGCTAAGGAATTGGTGGAAAATCCAGCACTTAATTTCTTTAAAATCTCAGCTTTGTCTTTAATTGTCAGCAACGTAAATTTTTTCTTTGCCATTATGACACCGCACCTCTCAATAGTCAGCTTAAAACTGATTCAAATTATGTACAACATTTCATCAACAGCATAAAATTACGGGGATTTCCCGAAATGTATTCAGTCTAAGAAAACATAAACAAAGCAGCACGCAAGAGTAATACAAGAGTAATGTTGCTAGTATCGAGTTCAAAATTTTCGGATGTCGCAAATACTGAGTGCGTAATGAAAAATATTTTTATGTTGCAAGAATCGAGGTGTGCAAGTATCAAGTATGTGCAAGAATCGAGTTACTACTGTATTATGAAATTTTATAAAAAAGTTATAGTAAAATGTCCGAAGTTAATATAAGACTTCTTTGTACTGAATTTGATATCCGTATCTGTATGTCATTAAAGTGTCTTTGGGGAGTGGGAGTTATATGAGTGGTATGGTCTATGTGGGCCAATTGTAATAAAATTTAGTGAAATATTTGATGTTTATACAAGAGTTCTTCTGGCTTCATTTGATCGTTATATACCCTAAAAAGTAGACCGATTTACGTCCAAGTCAACAAGGTTCGCTCTTGCTAAAAAAAATTTCAGTATACAAAATTTCGTAAAATTCTGTTGAAAATAGCGACCTGTATTTTGTTTACAAGAATGCATTTATACTATACAACATTTATGGTGGTATAGAGTATAAAGATCAGACTTTAATCAGAAAAATTGATCAAGCTCCCAACGAGCAAAAAAAAGCAAAACAAAATGGGTATGTAAATAAAAGAAAGAGTATGTACTTTAAAATGATACTAGTTAGTTTACGAAATATTAGGAATTATCTAAGGTTATATTCCATCAAACCTTAAATTTATGTAAAATTTAACTTATTTTTAAAAATAAAATGAAAGCGATTTCAATAGTGGCAGAAACATATATCTCCATTGACATTAAAGCAAAGAAACCATTTTAACCAAAATAGTTTGTTTCATAAAAATCTCTTTTGAAAATAAAAAGTTATAAGCAATTGAATTTTCAAAACGTATTACACAATCATACTTCTCAGTCAGATAATAAAAAGATGCATAATGAGTCCCCTGTTTGTAGGGAAAATGTTTACGTACAGATCTGAATTTTTGGCTTTTGAGGTGTCTATTTTAATATGAGTATTTAAAATTAAAAATTTGAGGCAAAAAACAGAGTTTTGGTCGATATTTCAATAATAGCAACACTGTGCGTCGTGAAGTCGACAGTAAAATTTTGGCTGCCAAATTTAAAAAAAAAAACCATTCAAAAAAGAGAATTCATAAAATAAACTTCTCGTTTGCATTTAATTTTAAAGAAATTTTTGATAATTAAATAACAAAGATAAATATGTTGCGTAAGATAGATAACAACATCTAAAGATTATAGTTTACTTTGAAATATACTTTAGAGGTAAACACAGATGCAGTTAAGAAACAACTTCCCTCATTACATACATATCGCACTTGTTCAACAATAGACTAATAACTCAAAATTTTTATTTGTTCAATTTATGGAAAAAAGTCGACACGTAATATTCATATCTAACCGCTGTACAAATATTGTGCTATTTTGTCTTCTTTTTGGTAACGAAACTGTTGGTTTAAAAATTATTTTTTATATGCTTTTAATACTATATTAAGTGTTTTTCTTATACTAAAAATTTTGAAATTTTAAGGTAATAAAGTATTGTTGAACAAGTGCGATATGTATGTATTAGTGATGTTACGAATATCAATTTTTAATATTCGCGAATACGAATATCTGCGCCAATATTCCCCGAATACCAACATCCAATCTGAAATTTAGCGCTGATCGATATTTCAAGTTTTGTAAAAAAAAAAAAATCTCCCGTTTTCGTCGATAACAATAAATTAAAAAAAAACTGTCACACTACTTAATGCGAGTTTTTGACTTAAAGATCAGCGGTTTAATTCATACTAATCTTTTTGTTTGCTTTTAACACTCAAAGTTGGCGGTTTACATTTTTAAATTTTTATACTTACATTATTATTATTAATATGTTAGGCTATACGCACATCGACCAAACCAAAGGATCTTTAGTAGCCCAAGTTTTTACTAAAGTATATTAAGGCTACAAATAAAGCCAATTATTCTGCACGGCGAGAGATTGTATACTTCAACTGAAGTTTTTAAGATAACTCTAAGAAACTTTATTCTGTTTGCATACTTATACTTAAGTACATACCTTCAGATTTAGTTTTCTTTTTACTCTCTGAGTTTCTTTTAATGTATCATGCATTTGAGTTATAGGTATTTTCCAATTTAATGCAAGTAGATGATATACTTTGTGCAATCCACTGCTTGAACTTGCCGAATACGAATGTCATGAAATAGACAAATATTCGGCGATACAACTACGAATATTCGTAACATCACTAGTAGATACATATTTATGAATATAATTTAGTATAATTTACCTACATATGTATTATTTTTGTCCACAAAATCTCTGATTTCATTTGAAACTTATTTAAAACTGATAAGAATGTTTCTATTTAATTTGTTTATTTATTTTTAGTTTTTTTATATTGTAGGTACTTATGTGCATACATATGCACATACTAATTTTTCAAATTGTATTTATAGTGTACAACTATGAAACACAATTCGTTTACGCTTAACTTCGTGCTCTCTTTTGGAATCTTAGTTTTGAATTCTGTTACATACACACTATTACGCACACACTGATTGTGGTGAATTTAAACCTGTCCCAATACTAAAATGTTAATGTATGGTTGGTTCTATTATGATGCTTTTTTTCATTTCTTTGCTCGTTTTATACAGGTTTGCATTTCGAATAACAGCTGTTCAATATTGTTCTTTTATTATTAATTTTATTTTGTTTTTTGCTACCCGAATGCCTGAGTATTTGTAAGGAAATGAGGAATACGAAAAAAATTTAGGCACATCTACCGCAGTTTTTTTGAACTCGGGTAATTACACCAATCATTTGATATTTTATGTTACTTTGACTAAAATTTGTTAAACAATTTTACTGACTCACGTTGCTTAATATACAGGGTATTTTTTATAGAGGTATGCAATTTTGAAATGGAGTAAAAGAAAGATGAAGTTATTAAATTGACATAAAATTTACTTTATTCAAAAGATCATCTGCTGGTATTATAATTTAAATATGACTTCTGACATATGACCGCTTCTGACATAGGCTGGCTCGGACGTAGTCTAATCTGGAAATCCAATTTTTGATGACTTTTTCAAACATTGTTGTCCTCCAATTGGGCAATCGTTTCGGGCTTATCGGCGTAGACTAGCGACTTCACATATCCCCACAGAAAATAGTCTAGCAGCGTTAAGTCCCATGATCTTGGAGGCCAACTCACGGGTCCGTAACGTGAAACTATGCGGTTACCAAACGTTTCCTTCAATAAATCCGACCATTTTACATTTTTTAAAGATCCACACAACTGTGTTGACCTTGTGTAAGTTGATTCACCGAAGGTAAAAGGGTATATAAAAATTTTTCATTCTTTTTGTAATTTCTACAATATTGATCTAAGACCCTATTAAATAAATATATTCACTAGGTACGAGTAGTTATATAGTTCTGTTACATTTAGTTCGGAATTGTTTGCTATTGAAATTCAGCCGGGTCGGTCAATAAATAGGTGAGATATGAGCAAAAAACCAGAACTTCCTCTAATTTTTGTCAAAATCACACGTGGTTGTTGTTTTGTATACAATTTGTTTTTATACCATTTTATACGAAATTAATTTATTAATATCTAAAGAACGATTCTTATAAACCTTTCTCTTCTTATCGCATGGTGAAGGGTACATAAAATTCGGCATATCCGAATATAGCACTCTTACTTATATACATGTATAGCGCAGATGATTAAACATCTGTTTTTCCATCTGTTTTTCCATATACCTGGAGAACGGCAAGAGCCAAAGTTTTCAAATTAGGTACAAGCATTTTGGTTATCAATACACAACATCCGACAAAATTTAGGCAGTATTGGAGAAGTAGGCGTGACAGAAAAAAAGTTTATTTGTATCATAAAAACGCTATTTATAGAACTTTTTGTTCTTATTACACCATGGTGAAGGGTTTATAAGATTCGGCATATCCGAATATATCACTCTTACTTGTTAATAAAAGTAACCTATAACTTACTTTTTCCAATAATTTCTTAAATCCTTTACTAACCCATATTTATAGCTAAAAAAAGTAATAATTGTTCATTTTTGTTTAAGAAACGTGAGCGGAAATGAATTTTTATATTTTTAATAAGCACAATATTTTTATAACAAAGAATTCAAAACACATTATCTTATTACTTATCATAAGTTTAAAATGCAAATCACATTAAAATAAAAGTACTTATTTTGTAGTTAACACTTGAATAATTTTAATATAATGCCAGCTAAAAACTTAAAACAATAGTGTTTTAAAGTACATAATACATACATAAATAGAACCATTTAATAAATAAAATTCACTTATAATTTTAAGGGCCAGTTTCTGAATCAAAGATCAGCGTGTAAAAAAATTTACTGTTTTTAAGTAATCGATTACACAGGTTTACAAATTTCGATAAAATTTTTCGGTTACTAGAAATGGAAGTTGTTTCTTTAATTATTTGGAACGCTGAACGCGAATATGCACTCCATATAGCGTGAGAAAGGTTTTTCCTATTCCGTAAAAAAACGCCCGAAACTCGACAACAAAATTATCTTTAGGTCGTGAAAACATTAGCGGTATTCACACCGAGCTTGTTAGTTTGTTAGTCGTTAATAGTTACTTTTTTACACGCATTTTGTTTTTGTATATTTAACGCGCTACCGGATTAACATTTAACAAATTAACGACACGGCACCCCTGATAAAATAGTTGTTAGTTGGTAACTTTTTTTTTACACTTTCTCGTGGCATGTTTTATTTTTTCCAGAATAATAAATTGTGTCAGAACAATAAATCAGTTGTTTTACTATGAAAGTTACCAGACTAACAAAGTTTTGAAAAGGGGTCGTTCACAGTTGGTAACTTTAACAAATTAACAAACTACCGAGTAACAAATTAACAAGTTCGGTGTGAATACCGCTATTGTTTTTAAGTTTGCACAGTAGTTTCAGAGATATCATTAACCCATTTTTCGCCGCACCAAGTAAACTGACAATATAATAACGAAATAAGATTTTAAGTAACTGACAGGGAAAAAAATATTGCAACAAAAAAAGAGTATGTTTGCTGGTGATTATTTTCACCAGTCGGCGAAAAATGAGTTAAAGCTTGACCAAAAAAAATATTTATAAAAATGGAATTCAGCTTTTTTAGTAAGAGAACAGCTAGAAACTTTGAAGCAATAGTTGTTATACTGTAAAACTTTTGAATTTATGTTTGTGTGGTTACTGTTGTATGGAAATTTCAATTTCGGTCAGTTGGGTTCTGTCACTAAATTGTGAATAAAATCAAATTTAATAAATAAGGGCATAATTCCATTGAAATATATTTAGATACATGCTACTGGCCAAAAAACTAGTGGTTGTATTTTATTTTTTATAAATTCGTGAAATCAAAAATGTTAAAAAAAATTTTTTTTTTTTTTGGTAAAATTTTTAAGATATCTTTGAAACGTCTTAAAAATAATTTTGTTGACGAATTTTTTTTTTGTATTTAGAGTAGAGCCTTCTCAAGTTATACTGCACAGAGGGAAAAATCGGGTCTATAGAAAAATAAATTACAAATAGTTGAAGGCAATTTATCAATTCATGATTTTAAATGTTTTTTACTTCTCCTGCAAAATTTTCAAAATGTTAGATAGGGCCGTTTGCGTTTTAGGTTACGATATGTATGTATTAAAAAAATTTAATTTTCAAGTGAAGAAGAAGATTTAAGTAAATTTTAAAAAATACATATTTGTAAAATTTAAGAACGACAATTTTAAGAAATCTAAAGACACTAAGATTGCGTCCAAATCATTTTAATTTATTTAATGGCGAAGAATTTGTTGCAAGAATTTGACTGACCAACCATTCAGCAAACAAAATTCTTAAATTAATTAAGTAACACATAAAATATCCAACCAAATGGTTAGTAATTCCGCCCTTAAAACAAATAAAAAAGTTAAGGAATATTTCTTGATCGTTTTATTTCTTTTACCATTTTATTTATGTATTTGCATGCAGTGGCTCAATCGGATAATCGCGCAAGAGTTTGCAAGACCGTTTTTGCTCTAAACTTTTAAAAAAAATTAATCCATTAATTGGTTTTTACTTTCATTACACATTATATTCTCATCTTCCCAAACAATAGAAAAAAATCACTTTTCGAATATTAACTGTAAAATCCTGGAAGAACAAAAATAAACCACATTTTTGTGTCCAACGCATAATTTATTTATACAACTCATTTAGTGTACCGTGCGGGAATTCCAGGAATTTTCAGTTGTTTTCAATTCCCGCTTGCCCGGGAATTAATTGCGGCATTCCCAGGAAATTTTGAAGAAAACCTTTTTTTAACATTAGTAAATTTATGTAGGACTCGTTCGTGTCTTAAGTTGTTTTATCCAACTAAATTTTAGCACAATATTAAAATTTTCTGCAGTTTAAGGCTGATAAAGCTAATTTTTGTGAACGGGCTTTATATAGGGCCTATGATAAATCTTCACGAAATTTTATTTCTTGCATTAGCAAACTGTTGTGGGATAAATTTTACAACAAAGACTTTTGCAAGAAATGTCTGATTCAGACAACCTCGGAGTATTTTGCTGGCTTTGTTGTTATTCAAATATTAAGTATCAATCCTAACAAAAAATGTGGTGTCAAATGTTTTACATTCACTTCTATTATATAAGTCGACGACAGCAACGGCAGAATAACGGTATTTCTTGGTCGTTATTGCCAACAATCGATTACTATTAACAGTCACATGCTATTCTCTAAGACGCTTTTAAGTCAGCGTCGAGTAGAATTGACTCTGTTTTAGTCAACAGAAAGTTTTGCGACGCCTTAAATGAAAGTTAGAGAAAATTCAGTTAAAATGTTACTATATATTTTAAATACCAGTTATGTTTTTTATAAAGCTTTTTGTAATAGTTCTATTCGTTAAAACAGCTTTATAAAATACATAACTGCAATTTAGCTCATAGAATAAATTCGAAAAATAAGAAATGTTGAATGTAATATTTTTACATACTTTAAAAATGAAAAATGCAAATTTAAAAGAATTCATGAACACAAATTTTATTAATATTTGTGCAAATTCAATGTTTAAATTAGTCCACCAAATTTTACCAAATACTGCGTACATCAAATTCATTCATTCTTAGAAAATAAAAAATTACCAACTTAAAATGAACATATTAAAATTAATAAATCTGTCTTTACTTAAGCAAAGTGCGAAGCTGATTCCATTTTCCGAACGGAATCAAATGTTTTTTGATTTTGTTTTTGTGCTTTTAAATGCATTTGAGAGGCTTTTTGTTAATTTTTAACAGAAGCTTAAGCAAGCTTTTGCATATTATAGTTGGGCCTTTAAAAATTTACACTTTTTGCAAGAAATCGATCTACAGGGTTCATATCTAACCACTTTTTAAATCTTTTATCATTTTCTCTACTCCTTCGCCATAAAAAACTACAGGCTCCATATGACGGCATTCGATATCGATCAAAACTCCCATTTAAATTATATGTATTGTAATTTCGATCGGTATCGATTGCAGTAATTTGGCCCTTATCTTTTTTTATGGAAAATTTATAAATTTTGAGTTGACCCCGTTTAAAGGAATGCGATATGTTTTTCTTTAGTTTAGCTTTAGTTTTGCTAGGACAAATTAGAATAGGTCCCCACTACAATGAAGGCTGTGTTGTGGTGTAACAAATCGAAATTCAACCTTCGATGATTGGATGAAAGAGCCTGTGTTAGAAAACCTCGAAGGGAAAGCTTAATCCTAGATACCCGGTGTCGGAAATATTATGTTACGGGGATATTTTTGAGAATATGGCATTGGTCAAATTTGTCTTTTCAATACAATTTACGCCACAATGTACAAAGACATTCTTAGAGCTGTAGTGCCTTCGTATGTGCTATATAAAATGCCGCTTTCTTGAATATTCAGCAAGATAACGATCTTCAATAAATGGCTAGGGTGGTTAGAGCTAAGTTGCAGGACAGTGTTGTCAGGTCATTTAGTTTCGACTTCTTTTTATATTTTTGATTATACACACGAGTACATATATTTTACCTTTTTTGACATTTTGAGACTAAAATTAAAATCAGTTAATTTAAGTAGAAAAAAAATTAAAAATGATCAGTTTTAATATATTTAAATTCCAAATTCCACCAAGAAAAAAACGTCAAAATCTTCAAACCGCTCAACTTTAAAATTATATGGTTTCCAAAGCAACCAAATTGTAAGTCCCCTAAATATTAAATCTCACAGTCCCACAGATTTGGACCCCTAAATCTAGGAAGAAACCTATTAATATGGCAACTTTATTTTATTATGCAACTACATATGTATATGATTAATAAACAAAAATTCTACTAAACAAAAATTTTATGATAACTTAAAAAACGTAGGTTTAAAATGTGATAAAAGCTATCAGAAAACTCACGTTTTGCTTATTAACTATCAGAAGCAGGTTAACAAGTTTATTCGAGCTAGGGTGAGTTATTTAAAGGGAGTAAAATTCTAGAGAAATATTAAAGTATAATAAAATGCAAAAAAAAAATACACTTATGTAAACTTGACATATGTACATATGTACTAAGTATGAATGTACATTGTACCATGTACATATCTGTTTTTTAATAATTATATTTTTTTAAATATTTGTATGTTAATAACACCGTCCAACAAAAAAAGAAAAAAATTGTTAGACACGAACCGGATGATAAAATTCTGAAACTATAAATTAAATGGAGAAAAACAACGTTTTCAGTTTTTCATTTCGTGATCCTGTGTCCTTTTTAAAGGACTTAAAATTTTCAAAGAAGTACACTTTTCAAAAAATATTTTAAGATACTTCCGCTGATCCAACAATGCCAAATTTGATGTCAAAAGAACAAGAAGAATAGTAAAATATTTTGTATTATTTTTATTTTATCCTGTCAAGATCAAAAGATGTCAAAAATGTCCTTTAAAATATTTATCCTTTAATATCCTTTAAAATTGCCAATAAATTCCTTTTAAAAAAAATAGTGCGTTAAAGACCCAAATATTTCATACTACATACCAAAATTTCATCCTCCTAGCTTTTTTACTTTAGTGTTAATAAATATTTTAAAATTTTAAACAGGTGATTTTTACTCTGTTCTTTTTCCGAAAAACATGTAAACATTATTTTTCAACGGCAACAAGTTTCTTGGAACATTTCTTTTTCGTACGAAATAATATGATCATCACTTCTTTCGCACGAAAATCAAAACAACAGTTTTCTCATGTCAAATTTTTCACCCGTAAAATAAATGTAGCTCAACATATTTGGCAAATAAAAACAGAGTACTAGGCTTCATATTTATAAAGTTCAAATTAAAATATTAAAAAAATGTTTATTTATATACATAAAAGGTTTATTGAGAAAAGTGCATGTTTTTGGTTTGTCGTTTATGTAGACCAGTAGTATCACGACAAATTGACCACCAGTATTCGGCCAGCATATGGGCGGTATTTTTTCCACGGTACCGATTCTCAATTACGGCGAGGTCTTGATGGAATCTCTCCCCGTGTTCATCACTAAAGTCTCCTAAATTACTGGGGAAAAAATCCAGGTGGCTATCCAAAAAATGAATTTTAAGTGACATATTGACTCCCATTATTCCATAACTATTCACTAGTTTCTTAACAATAGCTTCATAATCTACAGATTTATTATTGCCCAAAAATTTATTTATTACATACAATTTCAGGCACATACCACAATCTTGGAGCGCAGTTTATTAAAAAGTATTCTTCGTCCTTTTTACAAAGGTTTTTGTAATATTTCGCGATTAATTAAATGGTACAAATAATCCACACACAACACAAAACTTATAACGGTTTGGGCACTTCATATTTAAACGCGTTTGCAAAAACTATTACGTTGACGAAAAATTATAATTTATTTAAACCATTCTAGTTGACTTTTTTTATAAAGTGGCAACTATTTCAGAACCCACGAGAAAATATGTTAGGTGCCAAGTAATCTAAGTACTAGCTATTTTTTTTTCGAATGAAATTTTAAAATAAAATATAAAAATAAAATAATGCAAATTTAAAGTATTATTTTACACTTAGTAGTAAAGCTAGAAGGTTGAAATTTTGGCACGTGGTATTCAATATTTGGTCCTTCAACGCACTATATGTTTTAAAAATAATTATTGGAAATCTAAAAGGACATTAAAGGATAAAAATTTGAAAGGACATTTTTGACATCTTCTACTCCTAAAAGAATAATAACAAAATCATGCAAAATATATTACAACTCTTCTTGATTATTTGACACCAAATTTGGCATAGTAGGATTAGCAGAAGTATTTTAAAACATTTTTTTAAAAATGTAGCCCTTTGAAATTTTGAAGTCCTTTTAAAAGGAAACAGGATCACGAAATAAAAAACTGTGAACGCAGTTTTGCTCCATTTAATCTCTAGTTTCAGATTTATGTCATCCGGTTCGTGTCTAATATTGAGTGTCGGACGGTGTAATAAAATGATTTAAAATTATGAGATTCGATATTATTTAATATGTATATCGCACTTAATCAACAACTCAAACTTTAAAATTTTTAGTTAAAATCAAACCAATTTTTAACTTAACTTTACAGGCATATGAAAAACAATTTTAAAACCAACCGTTTTATTACCAAAAAGTAGACAAAAAATCACGATATTTTTACAGCGGGTAAATAGTCATTGCAGGAGAAGCTAAAATGTAAACTAAGCTAGACGCTTGTCTTAAAAATTTTAAAAGAACTTGGAATTTTTAAATGTACAAAAAACAACCCCTATGTCTCTCAAAAAACCAAAAACCACGCATGTTTTTGCCAGGACACATCTGAATCGGACCCCACAACTGTGAAAGAATGTGTGGTGATCTGACGAATCCAAATTCAGCTCTTGAGGATCGAATAGAAGAGTCAGTGTTAAAAGACCTCAATATTTAAAAAATATTAAATGCTATTAAAACTATCGATGGCCATAGAATAAAAAAATTTATTAAATATAACACTTAAATGGCCACACAACGATATTTGTATAGCATCACAAAAATGTTTGCTTAATTAGGAAAAAAAAAGTTCCTCTGTTTGTGATCTTCGTACACAATAATAATACTGTACATATCCAACTCAACATAAAGATTAGAACATTTTATTTCGGTCGGTTGGAATACGCGCAAAAGTATGAACACATTTACATACATAATATAAGGTTTTGAAACGGCAGTTTGTTTCTCTTTATGTGGAAAAGTATTCCACATTACCCATCCGATGGGTTTCAAATTTCAAATTTTCTGGAAGCTATCTTTTAATGTGTTTATTTTACATGTATTATTTTTTTATTATGAATAGAAATTGATTATTGCAAAATAGTCATTAATCTGCTGAAATTTTTGCTAATACTTTTTCGAAAATCGCTAAAAATCTAACTTTCTCCACATAACAGCCCATGTAAAGCCCGGAATCGGTAAAATTATGGTGTGAAGATATTTGGCAGGACATGTAATTAGTCCGGTATATCGTTTTTTACCACAATGACGGTCCAAAGTAAAGAGGCGTTCTTAGCTCAGTAAAGCTTTTGTATGCGGAATGGGAAATGTCGCTTTTCTAAAAAAATAAAAGCTTGTTGTATTAATAGAGTACAATTTTGTTTTAAACAAATATATTAAAAAGCTTAGAGCCTTACCGCCTTGTGCAAAAAAAGTTAAAGGTCACATTAGTTAAACAACATATTAATCCCATTCACTTTTGCTGGGCTTAATGTGTTGGTTACCTAATGAGAACTTTATCTTTTTTTGCATAAGGGGGTTATTGTCTAAATACTAAATTATAAGCTCAAAAACCTTATTTTTTTAAATAATTTTTGAACTGATTAAATATTACACATTTTTAAGAAAAAACTTTTAAATTTGATAGATATTTAGTTATGTTTTTCAAACAATTCTTTTCAAATAAAAATATTTAAAAACATTATTAATAATTTTCTATTTTTCCGTTATATTCATCCATGTTCTGAATCGAGTTCGAGCGAATTCGAAAAAAATTCCCTTTTTTATACCTGATACTTTGAGGACCACTTATCTTTGCCAGAACTACTTTTGAAATCAGGGAAAGCCACGTTCATTTAAAAAAAAAATTATTTATAATCTCCACCGATTTGAATTTCGATTCCCAGAACATGGCTGATTATACCGTTAAATTAAATAAAGATCTTAAATTAAAAAAAAATATATCCAAGAATAAAAAAGTTGTTGCTTATATTTGATCGCTAACGAACTGTTATATTTTCAAATATTTTTATTTTGAAAAGAACTGTTTGACTCACTGTATGTACCTTAATTTACATAAAAAAGAAACGTGTACGAAAACTTCACTTCGAAAATTAATAGAAATAATTTACTAAAATATGCTTTCGGTTTCAAATGTTTTGACAACCACTGCATTTTCTTTTTGGCTGACTTCTTAACGACAAAAAAAGTTATAATTTATAACGCAAATACCTATGTATTTAGGGTGGGTTGCCAGTCGTACTGTACCTGTACAGTACCTGTACTGTTTGTTGTCTAAAGTACTGATTTATGCATAACCAGCAAATCAGTACGCAAAAGTTTGTCTTATTGTCAAATTGTTTCAGATAAAGATATTAATATGGATGTTCTTTTCGAAGAGTTCTCAACATCAAAGGTTTTTGCCTAGTCATTACACACAGAGAAAATAGTAGAAGAAAAATGGAGAGTTTCTTAATGGTGGTGTGTTTACGAATTGGAGAAAATGTGTTATGTTCAGATATGATAAATGACATTTTCAAAATTGTACTTAATTCAGTTAAAAATTATACTTTTACACCCTAACAGCTGGATACTCTTCGATATTGGACACTTAGGAAATACAGGGAAACTAAGTTTTAGAAATCCGAGACAAACGGACTGGGTTAAGTTTAACGGAATTCTCGAGCGTAGACTCAAAAGAGTACCAATTATTCACACACACTCGATAGGGCGGAGGAGACCTTCAGTGGCACCCTGACTAGGGCGTTTGAAATCTCCTGCCCCATTACAAAGGCCAGGAAAAGCTTCCCTCCCTGGTGGAACTCGGAACTCTCGGCACTAAGAAAAGAAACCCGTAGGGCTTTCAACAGTGGTTATGCCAGTAAGTGGTTATGACAGTAAGTCGAATCTGCCAGACTAAGCAGAGTTCTGGCCAAGGGACACTCGAACCCAACGTATGTCAAGAGAGCGGATGATACCTGGTAGGAATCATCGGCGGAAGCACTTGACATTTTTCTTAGCACTCACTTTCCTGGCTGCTCGGAGGCAACTGTTGGGAAATCAACAAACGATGATTCGTTCTTCGAGATTGACGAATATATCATTTCAGAGGAAAGAATCCTATGGGCGATCGGAAGTTTTGCTCCGTACAAATCCCCGGGACCTGATGGCATTTTCCTAAGATGCTGCAGAGCGCAAGGAAGTATGTCACTCCCTGGCTGAAGATAATGTATAGACTCTGCCTATCCCTCAATTACGTACCGGCTAATTGGAGGAGAGTAAGGGTGGTTTTTATACCTAAAATCGGCAGGAGTAGTCATAAGACTGCAGGGGACTTCCGTCCAATCAGTTTGTCATCTTTTCTGCTCAAAACTCTGGAGAGACTTCTTGATTCAGACACAAGGCATCGACTGGAGGGTACATCACGTCTCTCATGCAGTCAACATGCCTACCTTAAGGGTCGGTCTACGGAGACAGCGCTACACGAAGTAGTAAGGACTATACAACGATCACTGGAATATAAAAATTTCACCATGGCCGCCTTCCTGGACATTGAGGGCACCTTCAGCAACTGCGATCGAACAGGCTCTAACTAATCTGGATGTTCAGGATTACATCATTAGATGGTTAGTGAACATGTCGAAGACAAGGACCGTTATATCATGTCTTGGTAACAGCGTGAGGTCAAAGAATGTTAGAAGGGGCACAGCCCAAGGTGGGCTGATCTCTCCTCTACTCTGGTTCATTGTTGCTAACTCGATTCTTACTAGCCTGAATAATAGGGGCATCAAGATGGTGGCCTACGTGGATTGGGCCCCTGCGCTAAAGGACAATTACGGTAATGAACAGGCGGATGGGCTGGCCAAGACTGGAGCTGCTCTTGATATTTCACATGGTGTGCAAGTCGCAACACACCTGGGAACTATCAGGAGCGAAATCTTCAGACACTTTCTGGATATGGCTGACGCTAAATGGAGGAAACTGGATGGCTGCAGGGCTACCAAGGCAACATGGCCCACATATGACATAGGTTGCTCTGAGCGACTTCTCAACTTCAGTCGGAAGGAATTTCAAGGATTTTTGGAGATATCGAGGGTGAAACTCAGTAACTTGCTGAAGTATGTTATCGCAACGGGCTGGCTGTAGCCACCTCAGTATTGCCCCTGGTTCAAGTTTGACTGGGGGTTCCAATTCTTGACGAGTGGTGTGGTGTCAAAACGGAGTCACTGTAAACTCTACTTGCAGCACGTATAGTTCTGTGCGTGCTACCACATTAACCACCCAACCAACCAACACCCTAATTGTACTAAAACTCAAAAATATATTTTTTACTAGTTTTAATTTTCGAATTACAAAAAATGTACGAACATACATTGAAATTCACTTGTTCCATACATTTATATTTGAAATTTCAATTTGGTAATTAAAAAACAAAATAAGGAAAAATATATTTGAAGAGCTTATGTAGTTTTAGAATAATAAAAATGTAGGAAACGTCCTACAAAATTAAGGAAATGTCCTAAATTTCTTATATTTCTAAAACTCTACATAAGCTTTTTATATATTCTTTTTTAATCAAGTTAAATGTCTTAAATTTAGAAAATATATATGTTATATACGCATTTTCTAAATTTAAGTAACTTTAAGTAGAAATTTATCAAAAAACTGATATCCTACATCAATCGGAATTTACTCAAAAAAAATTATATATGTTAGATACATACGCCTTTTCTAAATTAAAGTAAAGATAAGTTTTTTGTAAATTTAAGACTATAGCAACAAGATTCATTAGATTGTAGTAATATTTTGTCCGAAAAAAAATTCGACACAGTATTTACAGAATGGAGATTTGTTTGCTTTGATTTTATTAAATTTTGGTATAAAAAAAGTAGACCAACAAGCTTCAATGTTAAAGCGTTTGAAATTGTTAAATTGTACTAAATATGTCATTGGAGAACTTCAGTACTTTTGCAATATTAATAGTACTAAAAAAAGTACAATTGAACTAACTTGATCATCCCTGGTTATGTTATTTCTTCAATTCTACAATCAAACGCTTTTGCAGAACGAATCTTTAGTTGTTTTCAAAGTGGAGAAAGGAGAGAAACAGACTCTTAATATAAAACCTAGAAAGTGATTTGCTAATAAAGGCAAACTTTGGTTATAAATGTAAAGAGTTCTTAGTGAAATTAGCTAGAAAACCCTTTATAAAGGTGTTCTCGGTTAAATAAGACAAAACACCTATTGGAACGATTAACTCAAAACAGCAGAATATTGACATTGGTCCTTTAATTACCTAGCCACAGACGTAATAAACTCAAATTTTGCTTTTAATAAAATTAAGGTTTCTTTGTAAAATACTAAACCAAGTAGCTAACAAGAAATTAAAAATCGAATTTTAAGCAAATTGTTGTGTTTATGATTTTTCGTTGTTCACTTTGTTGTCCCGCTATAAGTACATACGGAATTAAATTATTGTTTGAAAAGTTTCAGTTTTACTAATTAAATTTATTAATACAATTAGAATACACTCAAGTCTTTTTTAAAAAAGATTAAAGCTTTTTATTATGAAAATGTAATCTTATATTTAAAAAATATATTGTACTGATTTCTCTGATTTCAAGACTGGCAACGCTATATGTATTACACTTTTTCAAAAAATATTTGCCACCACTTGGCAACATAAATCTCTGAAAAAAATTAGTGCAAAATACATTTGTTTTTGGGATTTTGTTAGATTGTTTTGCTTACACAAACATTTATGTATCAATTAAATACATAATGCTAATTATAAACACTAATACTTAAACAAATATTAAAAAAAATTTTAAAGCTTAATAAAACGAAAATTAAATAACCCTTGATTTATTCGTAAAAACCACTGTTGCCATAACTGTTTAATGAGAATATGCCAAAACTTCGAAAAAAAACATCTGATAAAATCTGCAAATCCGTAAAATGAAGAAAATATGCATGCTAAGAATAAAACTTAAATTTTTTAATATTTTAAACTTGCTAAACATGCGCTAATTTTACAAACAAATACGATTAAATCTGCTACATTTTAAAATAAAAAAAATGCTACAAAAGTGCTCAATAAAAAGGAATTTTAAAATATATGTATTTCATTAAAACGTTTATTTAAAAAAAATTGCAAAAAAAATCTGCTTTTCTTAAGTAAAAATATGCTAAAAAAAATCTGCTTCTGATTAAGAAAGATAAAGCGATTATAAAATATCGTAAAAAGCAGTTAGCATATTTTTTCAAAATATATATGCAATTCCCCAACTCAATCTGCTTAAAGCAGAAAATATGCGAAAATGGTAACACTTGTAAAAACAAACACAATTGCATATTCACAGCAAAAGAAAGACAAAGAAAACAAGCTAGGAAAAGGAAAATAAATATATTAATAATAAAGAAACAAATAGATAGAATACGTAGATGGAAAAATTTTTAACAATATTAATGACGTACATAAAAACAATTTAAGTCCATCAAGTATTTTTGTTTTGTTTCTATATACATATGTTATCGAAAATGTGTATTACACACAAAATAATAAACATCGTCACTTTAAATGCAAAGGTACGTAACTACACAAAAATTCGATATTGAATTCTTCGTTTTAATAAACTTTATTAACTAAATGTAGTTACGTCCGTTTGTATTTAAGGTGACGATATGTGCATATACTATGTATATACAGAGTTGGGCAAAATATATGCATTGTTGTATTTAAAATACAAAATATTTTGTATTTGTTTGGATTGTCCGCAATGTTGCCAGAAATGTTTTCTAATAAATCTGCAAAATTGAGCTTACAAATTTGAAAAAAAAAAATTTAAAAATCTGGGAAATCAAAATACTTTATTTTTGGGTTGATTTCGTTTTTATTTTCGAATTCATACAACAAACTAAAACTAAAGCTGATATTTGACATTTTTTGGTACATTAAAATCAAAAGTTGATATATACAAAGGAGAAAAAATATATATAAACAATGTGCATAATTTTTACATAAAACATAAAAATGTATATCCAAACACAATTAGTCAATTCACAAGGTATCCTAACATGTCATATTGTCAAAATGTCCTAATATTTCACAATGGTTTAAAAATATTGTTGTACGGCTCAGCCGCTCAGCGCTGGACTTTTCTGATTAATTACGACAGCACAATAAACACAGCAAGCAACGTTCTATTTATTTAAGACACTTTTTGTTAACAAACCAACAACAATATTTTTAAACCATTGTGAAATATTAGGACAAGTTTTATCCGGGTAACATCTGTATTTAACCAGCGGCTAGCAATTTTGGCGACAAATTACTTGCGGCGTCAAATTAGATCGGCTTAGGACTCTACTGTTTGGTAAACAAACAAAATAAAATTTATTTGTAACTAGCTTAACCCGGTGCGCTTCGCTACACTGACCCCGCACATTTTTATATTGAAATTTATAGTTTACTATAATAGTAGATTTAACCACGTTTGAAGACTCTCCCTTTAATAGTTCTTCAGTTGAGCGATATTTAATGTATGCATCCTATGGGAGGTATTTCCCCCCCTGCGCCTACCCGCTTTATTTTTATTTTCAAAAGTGTAGTATACCATAAGAGTGACTTTTAGAAAGTTTGAACATTCTCACTATTACAGTTCTTAAGATATGCGATGTTAAACATTGGCGTCCTATGGGGTATTCCTATACCCCCGCTGCTATTTTATTTCAATTCCGGGGCTCAGAAGATCCTACTGCAAAAAGTTCAGCAAAATGCGTGCAGCGGCTCTTAAGATATGCGATAATTAATATTGGCATCCTATGGGGCGTACCAATTCCCCTGCCCCTATCGAAAAAATAAGTAGCCTATTTTATTTTTAGGGCTCACGTGATGTTACTGTAAAAATTTCAGGAAAATCGGTTCGATAATTAATATTGGCATCCTATGGGGGGTACCAATTCCCCTGCCCCTATCGAAAAAATAAGTAGCCTATTTTATTTTTAGGGCTCACGTGATGTTACTGTAAAAATTTCAGGAAAATCGGTTCGATAATTAATATTGGCATCCTATGGGGGGTACCAATTCCCCTGCGCCTATCGAAAAAATAAGTAGCCTATTTTATTTTTAAGGCTCACGTGATGTTACTGTAAAAATTTCAGGAAAATCGGTTTAGTAATTTCGGAGTCTATAAAGCGACAAACATACAAACATACATAATTCATTTTTATATATATAGAAGATAGAAGATAGATAGATAGATAGATTGCAACAAAACCGAAAAATGGAAAATACACAAAATCTAAAATGTATTTTTCACACAAACTGGCTATTATTTAAGTTTTTTCACTTATTTTTGGCATTGTGGAAAATTTTTATATTTTTTTTAATCAGCTGATTTAAATTCAAAATAGCACATTAAATTATGAGGGGTTGCTCACAACAGTCGTATTTTTTCATTTTATTATTTTAAGACATATGACTTTATGACACCTTCTGAATCCTACATATGTGTCAGTATCGCGCTTAAAAGATGGCTTAAAAGAAAACGTAAACCAATAAAAGGTTTAAATTCATTGAGGCTAAGAGCTTTTAAAGTGTTGCTGCTCTTTTCCATCCACTTTTTAAATCTAAATATTTAACAAGTGAACAATCATAAATGGATGTGGAAAATTATATTGTTTCTTAAAGAGGTAAAAAAGCTACAGAAGAATACCGGAAAGAAAAAAAAAGACGAAAACAAATTAAAACTTCTCTATGGGACAAGCACGACTCAATTCCCCACATTGAAGTTCAAGAAAATAATGAAAGTATTCTCGGAAAGGAATTACTTATTTTTGTAAATGAAATCCAAATCCATTTAACAACTTATATCCGTAAGCACCAAAAACTAGTATTGCCAGCAAGCAAGTGTTTAGTGCAGCTGTGCAGTTTTACTCCAATCGCAGAAGTAACCTTAATGGTATCAATGCAGAAAAATTACTGTTCTGTCATTACAACATAAAACTTATGAATTTTGAATACCAACAAAGTTAACCAACTTTCTGACGCGTACGCGTATATTTTTTTATTTTTGAAGTACTCCGACAATAAAGTATAGCCGGTCAAGATCGACTATATGATACCCTACCCCACAGTATTTAAAAACAATTTTTCGAGATTGTACCCTATTTGGGACCCATGGGCAGTCATGGACCATCCAGAACAAAATTATGTTTGGAAGTTAAGTTTCATGTAAAAGTTCTTTGAGCCGAATATTTAGATACATATCTTCATATATATGAAATTAGATTTTAGGATGGGGGTTTATATGGGACCTACACAGAAAAAATTATGAGTGGTTTTTTATCAATTAAAAAAATTGTTTAAAAGGATTTCAGTTTAATTAATGTGATAATTGAATCAATTATTTTTTTTAGTTGAAAGAAAATTATAAATATAATTTTGATTTAATTAATATTTTAGTTGTTTTGAAATAAATTTTTAATTAAAATATTAATTAAATAACAAAAAATCTTAATAATTTTTCCGTTTAAAATAAAATAATTTAAAATTGTGGAATTGCTGTTGGGAATTGTCAAAACCTAAGCTATATTTAATTAAATCAATTAACAAATTGTTTGAAACGGCAAAGTTTTTTGATAACTTTTTTAATAAAAATTTAAAAAAAATTCACAATTTTAAATTTTTACAATTTTTAGGAATCTATATAATCATTTTGGTAATAGGTGCAAAATCAACAAATTGTTTGCTTGATTTTATGAATTTGGTTATAAGAGACGATTTTTAATTTTTTCTGTGTATAGTATGTATAGTTAATTTTGGACCCACCAGAACAAAATTTTGTCATGACATATGAGATATCGTTAAAATTATTGTCTCACAATTTTTATGTCGATATGTATCAACTACTTCGTCAGTCAGCCTTTCAATTTCAACATTGTAAAAGAGGGGTATGGATAGGGGGGATCGATAAGAGCTTAAAATATAATAAAAGCTCACGCATAAAAAAAACAAAAATTAAACATTTCAACTTAAAATGATGATTCCCCGCTTTTCGCTTATAAAATACAAGCAACTGAGGCGACGTAAATCGAATGACGTCGCAAATCTATGGCGACGCAAATTTAATTTAGAAGGCACAAAAAATTTCGCGACGGAAACCGAAACAACGTAAATCTAGGCGACATAAATCAATACAGTTATCGTATAACTGCGGTGAGGGGTATAAAAAAAAACATTACCTATGTATTAACAGTGTTGTCATATTTTTTTTTTCTTTTTTTTTTTTTTGAAAAATCTTAATTTTTGAAAACAAAACTTTTTCGATCACAAAAACTAGAAAAAATCACTAGAACTGCATGAGTTTTATTTATAATTATTAAAAAAACATGTCAGAAATAATACACAAACAAATTTACCTATAAACTTATAAATATTTATAAAATATATAAAAATAAAAATTAAATTCATCAATTTGTTTTATAGGTTCACGTATTAAACCTGTATATAATTAAATGAACTAAACTGAAGGAAGATTTATTTTTTATTAAAATTATGTATGTATAGATTAACTAAAGCAACTTAAATTTCAGAAAAACTTTAATATAGAAAAAAATTAAAACATTTCAATCACGCCAAATCGAAATCAATAGTCCGGTAAATACGAATTTTCTTAAATCATGTCTCGAATCACGTACTTGAAATTATCCAAAAACTATAGTTAAATTCATCAAATTACGTCTATTTTATATGTTTAAAAAAATTTTGATTTTTAAACAAACAAAAAGTTTAAAATTAACTGCCTATTTCACTAAATGCGAACGAACGCTTTCGTTCGCACAAATACATGTAAAACAAAAACAAATTTTTGAGAATTTAATAATTTTGAGTAAGTTAATAATATACGATGAGTAATTTCATTTTTCATCTTTTGCACCACCACATTTGCAGAAAAACAACATTCTTAATTTTTAAATAAAATTTTCTTGCTACCTATTGGGACTCTAAATTACCGTAAAAAAGGGTTAATACCGTACGGTTAACATCACTGTACGTACACATTGGCGATATAATTGTACAATACGAAAAATTTAACAATTATATTGCAAGTGTATGTATGTATGGTCCGCTTCATATTCCCTAAATGTTCTATTTTTATACAAAACATAGGTAGGTAGGTATAAGCCATTTTATACCTATTTAGAAGAGAATTATCCATTTTCATGCAAAATTTCCTAAAAATTAAGTTTAAACAATAAACCTATTCCCCCAAATTTTTAAAACAAGGCTAATGAAAAGCTTAAATATTTTATAAAAATGATAAATAGCTAAATTAAAAATTAAAATGCTTAAATTAGCTTCAAAAATGCCACAATTGTCACACTGGTGCTTAGAACGGTCTCTAACTCAAATGAAGTGTGAAGAACAAATTGTATTTTTTCAAAAACCAGAAAAATTCTAAAGCATTTTACCACAAAAACTCTTATAAATTATTTACTGCGTATGTATTTTAGGAGAATAAGAGATTTTGCTTTTATAAAAACAACATAATAGAGACAATTAAACCAATGCGAACCTGGGATAAAAATCATGGTGCAATTTTAATTTTTTTTGTACACTTAAAGCCCCAGCTAGCTGACAGTAACAGTAGTGTAACCGTACAGTAAAAAAAAGTAAGAAAGATCTGTTTTCTACAGATTTACCCCCATATTCATAAAAAATATTTAGGTTTATAGCAGGTTTATGAAACGAATTTCCTATGAAATTTTTTTAAGAAACCATTTATTAATCAAAGACGAATGTTTCTAAAGCCATTTTTTAAGCAACTACCATTAAAGTCGCATAAAACATTATTTGGTATAGCCGACGGCAGCATTTTCGTCGCCGTCGTTGAAAATTTGTCAATTTACGTAAATTTTGGTCGCCGTCAACGATTTGTTTGACTGGCGTTCTCACATTTTTAACGTAACGACGTAATCTCTTTTGATAGTTTTTGACATGAGTTACACACACTTTTTTCTCAGAAACGATGGAATATTTTGCTGGCTATTTCATTCATTCGAATGAATGCAAATGAACGAAAATTAATGAAATTTGCTGATTGCGTAAATGCATTGCATAGTGTGTATCCAGCATATGATTCACTAACGTAGATATGCTTTAACGTTTCATCAGCTTTTGTATTCCTTTGTATAAATTATTCGTTTAAATTTGGCAACGTCTTTGTCGTTTTTACGGTTAGTACAAAAAATGCATTTTCCATCCCTGATAACTACATGAGCAAAGAGCAATTCATTGAGACATTTATTGAGACTCATAATTTAAGAGAGAGTACACGAATTTCAAAATGAGATACTATTATCTACTTGAGCAAAGTAAAAAATGTAGAAACTTGTTTTTAGTTCGGTTATTTTTATTTTTCAAGTTTATAGTGGTGAGAATATCCATGGATGTAACTACATGTATATAATAACAATAACATTATTGTACGTTCATATGTTTTTGTGATTTTTCGATGTTCTGTTGAGTAAATGTACGTTTAAAATTTTTAGTCTTTAGCTGCTATGCCAGCAGCTCTCTACAAAAATCAACAATAAAAAGCTGGGTCTGTGAACGATGATAAACGAATGTAAAAACGGCGTGGTCGCCATTTATTTTATATTTTTCTTGTTGTTTTTGTATTTGGTTCATACGTAAAAAAAATATATACAATGGAAGAATCAACACTAGAAAACACATAAAAAAATGAAGAAGAACCCAGCCGTATAATAAAAATAACATACATACATAGTATGTACCTACATTTTTCTACTGTAAATACAACCGTGTAGGTATATACCTACATATGTACATAAGTTCGTACATATATTAAAATTCTTTTGTTTTGGTCTCATTCCCCGTAGTATTCCTCACATTTTATTTTATAACGCTTTTATCCAAATAATTTGCAATATTATGATAAAAAAAACGTAGGTACCTACCTACCTATTTCGAGGATTTTATTTGTAAGTTATTTTGCTTTATTTAGTGCATTAATACCTATGTACCTATATTGAAAACCATGGGATGATGAATAGTAAAATAAAAAATCAATGCTTTTTATTATGACAACGTTGAGGGGAAAATGAACTGAAATTATAAAATGCAATTGAAAAAAATGACAAGAGATTTTGTTTAAATAGGTACCTAGTTAAATGAAGGTTATGATAAAGAGAGAAGAGTTGTGGAGTACTTCAAAGGGAGCACAAAAAATACAAGTAGGCAGGTAAGTGGCTATTTTCAATGTGTTTTCTTCCGTTTTGTATATTTTGTAAATAATTCAATAAAAAAGTTTGTAAGCAGTTTTTTGCAAATACCTACCAACCTAATAAAGTTTAAATGAGAAATTTAATTTACCTAGATATGTATGTACATAGTACCTATTTAGGTACCTATCTAAAGAAAAAATGTGACTCAACTAATGAAATATTTTCTAAGAAATTGTTTCTTAAACTTAAGCTCACTAAGTGCATTGTTTTATCTATGACGTCACTTAAAGCATGAAAATGCATAGTTTGTTCACACCCTAACCCTGTGCCTAATTCTTTTACATATGTATACATATCCAACTATCCTCACCTAGTTTCAAAAATTCCTTAACTCCTTAATAGGTAGGTATTCTTGTTTCATATAAAAAATATTTTTAACAACCTTATGAACAAAAACCGAGTGATTTAATACCTATGTATGTATGTATGTACGTACTCCGCCATCATCACTTTCATAATTTTCTTGCAAGTTTTGTTTTTTTTTTTCTTTTTTACTTTCCTGAAGTGTTATTTGTTTGTATTTTGCAATACTTATGTAGGTACATACATGCCTATGTACTTATGCGGGTATTCTGTTTTTAACCAAAATTATAGGTACTCACCGAAAAGTAAAACGTAGTTATTGAATAGAGTAATCTCTTAATTTGCCTATTGTTTACGTTCATTAATATTTTATTTTTTAGTTAATTTTTTGTTGTTGCAAATGTGAGTTTTTGTAAATCTAACAAAATCCCCTAGTTATATAGGAACATACACATGTACATAGTTGTAAATAAAAAGTTGACATTTGGTGTCATTATTTGGCTGGCGCTCAAGAGTTACCTGATCGTTTTTCTTAATTTTTTTTATGTAAGATGATTTTGTTTTCATTTGCAATAACATACCTATATGAACATTTTTTGGAGTATTTTATATAAAACTAGCTGATTGGTCCCGGCGCTGCTCGCGATTTTCTAAATAAAAATAAAATATTAAATACTGGAGAATTTTGTTAATAACTTGGCACCAGCCCTATCTACCGTTCAAAAATTATATCAGGAAACTTATTTTTGTGTAATAAATATACCTACCTATTTTGTGAATTTCAGCCAAATAGTACCATAAATAAAAAAATTTAATATCATGACAACATCGCCACCTATCGAAGTTAAACTAAAGAGAAACCTAACTCCGGACTAAGATAATTTATTATCCGAGTTTGGTATCAATCGGTCCAGCGTTTCTTCAGTTTTAGGAGCACATACACGGCACAAACGATTATATACCTACATATGTATGTATACATAGATATAAGACCAGCGCACATGGAATTGTTCATTTCAAAAATATTAAAGATCAATTTAGGCAGTTTTATTTATTTTAGGGCTTGAAAAATCGTCTGTGTAAAGTTCAGGCGATTTAATCCAAGTTGACTGGAAAATCATAAGAACTAAGAAAAAAGTTATGGACTAAAAAGTTAATCAAAATATCACAAAAATAGATGGGTTTTAACATAAGTACCTATGTATGTATGTATAATTAAACCTAACTACCTTATCAAAATATTTAAATTTTAAATACATACCTACCTATAAAAAATTTATTTAAAACAAATTAAACATAAACATCAAGGTCAAAAAATAAACTCTCGATTAACAATATAGAAGCCTACATATGTACATATGTATGTAAGTACATACCTACATATTTACAATTTCATCAAAATGACACCAAAAATATTACTGAGTCATTCATGGTTAATCATAAACTAAACTATATAGGTAGGTACCTACCTACCATACCAAATAATGAAATGATCAATGAAACAAAAAAATGATATCCTGATGACAAATGAAATTTTTAGTATTTAGTAGGTAGGTATGTACAATGTCCCTGCATTCATATTGTTTTAATTGTCAAACCCATCAAACTTAAATTACATCATCTAGGTACATACATATGTATATATGTGCATATATTTATTACATCATTAAAAGGCAAAAATAGGTAAATGTTATTAAGTAAGTATGTATTTTTTACAAATCACTAACTACTTATAAAACACACTAAAAAGAACAAAATTAAAAAAATAACTTATACCTACCTACATATCTAGTATTTTAAAATAGGCATGTAGATATGTAAAAACATATGTATGTATGCATGTATCTACATACATGTATACCTAACTGCAATTTTTAGAGAAAAGAACAAAATAAAACGGAAGAAATGTCATAACGAAAACTTAAAAAAAGCTGAAAATATACAAATGCAGTGTTTGTTCTTAAGTTATTCGTTCATTCATTCAGAGCATTTAATTTGCCATATTTTAATAAAAAAAAATTGAGCACAAATAAATGGGAAAATGAGAACGAACATATTATAAATAATTTTATAACAACAAAAGCAAGAGTTGGAAAACTAAAAAACCTCCAAAAACAGGGTTAAAAACTTGGTACAAAATTGTAATTATTAGGGTATGATGTAGCTGTGAAAAGTACAATTTATACAAAAGCATTATGAAAAATTTTTGAAACTAAATTTTTTTCTTAAATAAAATTATGTATTGTTAAATATGTCCTCCGCCAAAGCTTTATTTGCTAAATTTAATTGTAATGAAGGTTTGAAATGTGACTCAGCAAATTTTGATTACAACTACATCATAGACCGAAAAATTAAAACTTAAAATAGTGGTTATTTTTACGCAAAATATAAATATTGCCAACCAAAGAAAAACAAAAAAAGAAAATTAAACTCAAAAATAAGACTTGTTTACGATTATAAATGTAAATAATAGTTTTTAATAATTATTTCAATTCAAAATTTTATTGTACATGAAATTTTATAAATTGAAAATTCCGAAAACCCCCTGATTGATAAAAATAAATTCCGGGATTCGGGATTTGTCAATGCCGAAAAATCCGTGGATTACGGGATTTCCCGTTTGGCATCCCTAGTTCGTTCGTCGTTGAACGTAAGGCCGTCATTTCTAAAAAAAAAACTTTAAAAACTTTAACTGATTTAAACATTTTACACTGCTAATTCGAGTTGACATTTACAGAACCAGACTTTTTTTTAGCTTTGACACGATATGTAGTATGTATTTCGGATGTACACTGGCGAGTACCATGCTAATAACATGTCGTGTAAAAGTACCTTTACACTAAAATTACACGTTCAAGTTTTTCTTGATAGAATTTTACATATTGTCACCTTAAATTCAAATAGGCGTGATAACACTATTTTTTTACAGGAGAAGTAAAAACTTTACAAATAATCAATAACAATGTTTAATAAAGTCGCCATTTTTGATCGGAGGGATCTAAAAATGTAAACATGTAGTATTACAACAAACAAAAGTCAATCAAAAAACTCTATTTCGATTTTTTTTTTTTGTTACGTCCTTTTGTTGTTTAGGTGACGATATACTGTTTGTAAAAATTTCAAAAATTGAGAGCTGTGATTAGCGTTGCCATTAGTTTTTGCAAGTTTTGTGAGATGAAAAAAATTTTTAATTTTTTTAAAAATACATAGGTACCTAAATTAAAATTTGCAGTCTATTGGATGATTTTTTTAATGCAATTAAACGATCTTACTATATATTTTCTCTTCCTAACTAAATGATCCCAACTATTCTTTTTTAGGTCCTGAAGTATTTTTAACACTTGATTCATATAAGTAATCTGAAGCTGATAAAATGGACTTTAGAATTTTTTTCTTCAACGTTGTATGTTGAACTTTGTTAAGTTAGTTTCATTATTGAATTTCTTAAGCACCTTAAAGTTTTAGCACCTTTAAGGTTTTTAATAAGTGTTTCCTTGTAAACTAATTTATTGGTTAAAAAAAAATTATTTTTATTTACTTTTTTCTATATTTTTAAACAAAATGAATTCCAAATAAATTTTTGTGTATTTTTTATTAAATTTTTTTTTTCATTTTTAAGCAAAATGAATTTCATATAAACAGGTGATCCTTAAAGCCCTGCTGTCAACTTTTTTTCTTAAGCTTTATAATTGTTGGATGTCAAAATTTTGATTATTATCTTTGTTTCTGTTTTGATTTGTTTCGGTTTTTGACATTGTACAATGATTTTACAAAAACAAATTGCTTGTTGTTTTTGTACGAGTTGTACTTGTTGTACTACCAAGATTACCTGAAATGAATTCGCTATGTCATATAAATTTTTGTGTTTTTTTTTTAAATGTTGGCAGGCACTTTTGTAAAAAAAGGTTTTTCTTAAAAATAGGTTTTTTTAGATATAAGTTTTTTAAAAATATAAAGATAAATGTCAAAAGTTGCTTGTTATTGTGACACATTACCAACGAAAGCAACACAAAAGACAATATGTTTTTGGTGTTGTAGGTACTTATTTTAGTATTGCAATTTATATAAGGTGGTCGGTCGGTCGCAAAGGCGAATTCATAGGAAAAAACGAATCTGGCACTGTGAAAAACAAGTACAAAATGTAAAAAAAAACAAAACGTAAACCAAGGCGAATTCAAAAAGATAAGTGCAACTCAAGGCGAATTCATTTACCAGGTGGCGTTGAAAGCACAGCTGTGCTACTTTTTTTTCTTACTTAGAGAGAGAAATGTCAAAAGTTGCTTGTGTTTTCGACATATCGATCAACGAAAGCAACAAGAAAATACATTGTTGTGTTTTTGGTGTTGTTACTTGTAGTATCGACACCACCGTATACATGAATTCGCCTTGGTGCAACTCGTCAGCCGCTCATCAGTTGTCTCCACGGCGAATTACAAATATAATTTCCAAATGTCAAAATATACTTTTACTTATGTTTTGTGCCAAAGTAACCAAAAAATTTCTGAGACAAATGTGCGCCTTGGTCAGCTGTATTTGACAATAAGCAATTAAATTGCAAAAACAAAATACATGTGGCTTTTTGTAGATGTAGAGTTGCACTTACCTTCTTAAATTCGTCTTGACGTAAACGCAATATAAAAAATAGTCAGTTGGGCTTTTGCGATTGCATTTTAATGAATTCGCCTTGGCGAATAGGTACCTATAAAAGTTAAAACAGTTTGCTACAAGTTATAGACCAACAAGTTAACAAGTTGGTACTTTTTGTGAATTCTCAGCACTGTCACCGACAGAAAACGAGAATTAAAATTACAAAAAAAAAAAAAAAATTGAGCAACAATTATAATAAAAGAGAAAACATTTTTTTTTTAATTATATTAGTTTTTCTTGAATTGTTCTTTAAATTTAGTTATTTATTATTAATCAAGTAGACAAAACATTTGAATTTTTCCTTAAAGAAATAGGTAGGTATAGGTTTGTATTTAATGTTGTTTTTAACGAAAAAAAAATAGATTGATTGTAGACACTTTAAAATAAATATATTACTTGGGAAGATATTTAGTTTAATCTTACAATTAAAATACATATTAATAAAATCATCACCTTTTTTAGTTCAGTTATTTTTTCTAGGACTTATCTTGCAGTTTTAATAAGCTCAGCAGCTTCAGGAGTAGAATAAAGTGAAGCAAGAAAATGTAATTCTGGGCCTCGTTTAATTTATAATTTATTTGACGTTTAATTTTTTTTTTTTTATTTATTTTGAAAAGTTTTGGTGACTTTTTTTTTGTTGCTAATTTTAAAAATAAACCAAAAAATAATAGTACATTCAATAAATATTTAAGCAAATTTCTGCTCTGCTTATCGATTCTTAAAAAATATATAAAGAGAAGAGTAATGAGTGAACACAAAATATGTAAAAACTTTATTTCTCACTTTTTTAACACTTCACTTTTGGTTTTGCTAAATAATAACTCTCTCATTAAACAAGAGAGTAGGTTTTTCGAGAGAGTTATATACTACATTTTGCACAGACCTCTCTTTTTTAACAGGTTTATTATATGGTGTATATTTTACAAATCGTTTTTATCTACGAAGTTGATTTTTAATCGGGTTTTTGTTGTTTTTGCTTTTACCGTTTTGTATATACTCTATTCACTAACGAGCAACGAACAAACGACCGTTTACTTTAGGTAGACAGTTTAATTTTTGCCTCAGCGGCGTTACGCGACGTTAAAAGTTTCGTGCGAAGATACAATTTAGCACCAGCAAATCTACGCGATTCGAACAATAAACACACAGAAACAAAAAACCGAACAAATACTTTTTTTACTTGCTGCTTCTTGAAGTTATTCATCGGTTCGTAACATATAAAAAGTACTGTGAATTTCTTTTTTCAATTTCCTACTTTCGTTTTAGAAAACCCTAATTTTTTTTTAATTAATTATAAATAAAATATTTGAAAAATTAATATAAAAATAGACTATAAATTAACATTGTTTAAAAAAATTCATTTTTCACTTTTTTAATTAAAATTTTAAAACATTTTACAAAATATTTTATAGCAGTTTGAGCTCTCTGCATGTGTGCTTGCTTCTCTTTGTGTAGTTAAAAATGTGTAAATGGTTAAAAATAATTAAAAGTAAAAAAAATAATTCATAAATTTGCATAAAAACGTGTTTCTTTTTAAAAAATTTCATTATATTTTTATTTAATTGCAATTTTTACTTTAATCAAAATAAAAATTTTGTTTTTATTTTCCTCTCGCTCTTGTTCTCTTAATTCTCTCTTTTTTTAAACAGTGTGTTTAATTAGATATATTTTAAATTAAGAAAAAATAATATTTTAGCGGAGCGCACTTACGACACACAACTGGCAACGAACGACAACGAACACAACGTCGTCGCAAGTGCTACAGCCATTTTGTACTTTGCATTCACATGAAGAAATTGTATAGCGATTAACAGAAAATAATTTTTTCAGCAAATCAGCCAAACTGGACAGGGTTGCTACAAAAGGTACTATGCTGAATTGTAAAGACAACGGAAAATAGTACTAAATCGGAAAAATATAAGAGTAAATATATGACATAAGCTTCACAATACAAATGTGGGAAAAATAATATATTCATTTAGTTAGTAATTTATGTGTCGCTCTGAACATTTACCAATAAATTATTATTACACGCAATATAAAAAAATGTTAAATAACTCCATAAAAGTCTGTTTTATTTCAGTTTTGAAAGAAAGGTAGGAATGAGACAATTTGCAATTTATTAATGCAAAAAATAAACTACGAAAATAATCAACTAATGAATTTTTTTTGTGAAAATACCAACCACATAGGCATGCCAGACGTATTGTTTTCAGTAGTACGTTTCGTATGAAAAGGGAATTCTTACTCCACGTCTACAACAGACATGATTTGCTGTTATAACATTATGTTATAAAAGCGTTGTTAAAACATTTGCATTAACAACCATGTTATAACATGAGAAAACCTCTAACATGATGAGTCTATACTTAACACTAACATCATATTAGTGTTTATGTTAAGCAGTTGATGTCAGTTGTAGATTGGGTGTTATGGTACCCACAGACGATGCAACATTTGTCAAAACCCGTGTTACTATTTTTGTTTCAGTTTTTACCACAGACGATTACACTAATGACCTCACTCCACAACTGCTCTCAATAGAATGAGAAAGAAAAAACAGTCAACATCGCCACACACGATGAAACATTGTGTTTGGAAACAAAAATGTTTGATATTTTAGAAACCAAAAAAGTAACAAGAATTTCAACCAGAAGGAACATTTGGCAAAACATTACCATGCCTCGTGTGTGGGTAATTTTATGTTAGAAACATCTTACCTGTTTTGTTAAAAAATAAAATATTCATGGAATATTAGAAATGCCCTTGTCATGTTGATTGTAAATATTATTTGCCATTTGATATTACGATACAAAATTATAAGGTAATTTCACTTTGTACTAAGATATATAGTGTAAATGTGTGTTGGTGCAAGCTGCTGAAAAAATAATAATTCTTAAGCTTCAACTTTTCTTAAACTATAAAAAATAAAATGATCTGAAAAAATGTGTATATCATAGAAATACATTTAAAATTTAATCTCAACTATGTACCTGTGCTTCATATTATTGTGTATCAGATGATTTACCAAAATCTATCCACTTGTTTAATATAAACATTTCAATTTCAATTTCGTGAAAAAAATAAGCCACTTTAAATTTTGACTCAAATAAAAATCCATACGGGTAATAAATTTTTAACAAAAATCTTTAAAAAAGTTTAGCATTTTTTAAAAATAATTTTCAGCATTTTTTGGCCATGTCTAATGCCAAATACAGCCAGCTGTTATCAGAAATCTTACACAGGGTCTCCACCAAGGCGAATTCAACAAGGTAAGTGCAACTCTACAACTACAAAAAGCCACATGTATTTTGTTTGCTTGTTGTCAAAAACAGTTGACCAAGGCAAAAATTTTCGTACGATAAAATTAATTTATTTATTAATAAATATTGTAATATAAAGCCATTAAGGCCAAAAAAACGTATTACATAGCAATGAATGCGCCTTGTCAGAAAATATTTCGGTTATTTTGGCGAAAAACATGACAACAAAAGTATTTTCTGACGTTTGGCAAATTCGCCGTGGAAACAGCTGATGAACGGCTGACGAGTTGCACTTACCTTGTTGAATTCGCCTTGGTCTCCACCTGAGATAAGATATTAGATTTTTATATCAGCAAACGTCACATTCAATCTCAGAGAGTATTATATTACGTATTATCTCAAATAGTGTGAGTATTAATAGGTGCGTTTGAGTACTTTTACAGTAAAATGTAGTAAATGAGTAAACTGAAAAATTTGCTCTCACAAAAAGCTGTTGTCCAAAAAAGTACGCGAACGCAAAATTTGTAAAAATTCGTAAAATAAAGGCAACAGCTGATCGCAAATAATTGAAGTGTTGAAAAATGTTTACACTTCTGACTGTTATCTTTCATATTTGTTTGTTTTTTATTTTATTAGAATTTGCTAATTTGTGTCCGGCTAAATTTGATCAATAGTACACGAATACTTTTTTTTTACTATTGATAACTTTAAAAACAAGGGCTGTTCTAAGTACCCGAGTACTTGACACTTTTACAACTCCAAAAAATTAACATAACAAAAAGTTTCAAAAGTTGGTATTTAGCCATATAAATTCTTCACAAACAAGTTTAATTAATTAATATTAATTCATTTTTTGTTTTTATTTTAGTTTTATTTCAACTTTTCTTTTTTTTAAACAATTTGTATGCCTTTCGTTTGCTACTTTTGTTTGTTTACCTTTTGAAACATATGTTTTTTTGTTTTATTAAATTTTACTGCAAACATTTCTGCAGTAAAAATTTGTAAGTACTCAGTCAAGAACTGTCACTTTACGCTCTCAATTTGTGTTCTCATTTACTGTATTTTGTGTACGCGAACGCAATTTAGTAAAATGCAGTAAAGTTCAGTAAAAAATAGTAAAAACTTTTGTGTTCTCGAACGCAGCTAATATTATAATAAATGATACGAGACAGTTGTTATAAGAAATCGTTTAACAACTAACTTATAAGATGAGCTGTCAAAAATACACATACATACACACATATAAAACAATAATAGACCACCATTATTAAAATGTGTAATTTTTTAATGCAAGTAGTGACAATCTTGTGAAAAGTGTTTAAAAAAACAATATTTTAAACTAAAAAATCAAAAAACTTAAAAAAGAATAAAAAAAAGATAGAAGTTTACTGTACGAGAATCAGTCGATTATGAAATCTTATAAGATGCGTGTTCCTCTTGTTTAATATTAAGATTAATATTAAGAAATGTGCTCTCTCATTCTGTCGACGTTCTCTCAGGTAGATGCCCTGCTTTATATTATAACAACTACCTTATAAGATGATCTGTCAAAAATACACATACATACATAAATATAAAACAAGAAGAAGACGCTATCAATAAAATTTTTAATTTTTTAGTGCAAATAGAGAAAATCTTGTGAAAAGTGCTTAAAAACAATATTTAACATTAAAAACAAAGAAAAACTAAAAAGAACGAAACAAGTTAACTGTACGAAAATCAGTAAACTATGAAATCTAATCAGATGCATGTTCGCCTTGTTTAAGAATAAGATCAAGGCCTATCCATTAGTTATGCGCAAGGAACCAGATGCTTATTTGGTTTACTCCTCCAACGATGTCAAAAGTTGTTTACATTTTGCATATACATGTATATTTTTGTTTACGATTTTTGTATTTTGCCACACATTCATGCATAAAAACACGTTTTTCCTTTTGATTTTGACAACCTCGACGAATTTTACACAAGCAAAATGCCTGTTGTTTTTTGTATTGTATTGTTGTAGTGGTAAGCAGACCTATTGGATAGGCCTTGATAAAGATTAACATGAAGAAATGTGCTCACATATTATATCAGATATTATCTCAGGTGAAAAACCCATGTTATACAAGCAAATACATTTGATTTTGATATCTTTAACATGTTTTACACACACAAAATGCCATGGTTTTCTATATATACAGTGGTGGTCAGCTATTTAGGGACAACTATTGTTTGCATTTTTAAAATCCTAGCTAAAAATTAAAAATCATATATAATTTTACAACAAATATAATATTTTTGTATTAAAAAATAAAAATACAATAGCAAAAATATGTTGTTAACGCAAATTAAATATTTCACTTTTTTACCTGAACATATAAATAAGGACAAATTGATTTTTTTGTAACTGTAAAGAAAATTCTAACAAAATTAGATCAATTTATTTGAAAATACGATAAAAAGGCATCTTCGCAGTCCATTATCAAGAAGCTGGCATCTAATAGTCCGATTTTTTATTTTTTGTGTAAGTTGCTTGGCTACTTCACAATTTATTTGTTTAGAACTAATAAACGGATTGGCTTTGCTTGTTTTACAAATTAAGCGATCATCGCGTTGAGAAGTTTTCGGCTTTCGTTTTTTGTTTTCTAAGGTTCCAATTTTTCTACTGTGTTGAATAGCATTATGTACCATCGTTTTCGAGCAAACTAGTACCTCTGATATAGCACGAATGCTTTTGTTTTAATTTAAAGCTGAAAATTAGTCCCTAATTATATGACCAAACTAAATTTCAACTGAAATTGTTTAAAGCACATGGTGCACCAACGTTTTTAAGTTTTTTTTTACTGAAGTCAGCTGTTTTGTGACACGGCTGTTAAACTGTTAACTGTCAAAACTGCTGATGTAAACGATATAGTTTATGAAAGTAGCTTACGATCATAAACTAGTTTGAAAATTACAAGTGTAAATGCACTATTAGCAGTGAGAGAACATTTCACTGAAATATTACCCTGTTTTTCTGCCGACATTATTGGCAAATTGCCGAGATATTTACCTTTGGTGTAGACATTGGGTAAACAGCGTTTCTAAATAATCTATGTTGAAAGATCTTTACACGGTGCTTACATTTGCCAGTACTGGCAAGACAGTTGCAATACATGCAAACTTTTTTACTAATACATGTACACTTTTCCAACTGTCTTGTCTACTGTCTAGCAAATTTTGCAGACAGTAAAATGGACAGTGATTTGACATTTGCTGACAGTAATTTGAAGTTTTGTTCGCAAAAATAAAAAAAAAAATCAACAATTAAAAGAAAATTAATAAATTATATTTTGGTTTTGCATGTTTTACTTAAGGGTTATCTATATTCACAAAAAATAGTTGTTAAATGCTATTTTTAATTTGTTAAGTTCATATAAAACACGTTTAACTAGAACTTGCACTGCGACTTTCACGTTAGACATTTTTTTAAAAGTGAACTGTCTTACACTGCAGCCACACGATCAAGTTTTCTTGGATAGTCTTTTACATATACAGTTTGTCAAAATTTCCAAAAATTGGAAGCTGTGACGTAGGCTGTACGCAATTTTGAAGCAATTTACTTTCAAGATGTCATCAAGAGAACAATTTATAAAGACAAACGAAAAAGTTTCTCACCAAATTTGTAATCAGCTGTTTTCTTGAACGTAAATTGATACACTCACTTGAAAGAGAATTGTAAAGGCAAGTTCGCTTCAATTTTTAAAAGTATGAGTGTATTGGTAAAAAAGTGTGAGTGTATTAAAACTTGATCGTGTAACCCTCAAGTTAACTACTGTTTGGACGCAAGTAGTGTTTTTGGCAACTAATATGTATTTGCTTACTGTCTTGTCAGTACTGTCAAATGTAAACGTACTGTTAATAACACTATTTTTTAACATCATTTGAGGCTAGTGGAGACATAGGGTAATGGAACACTAATGCCCAATTTTCGGGATAGTATTTAAATCTATATTATGTTAATTTTCATAAAAACTTAAATCGTATTTAATTACCGATTGATTTTTTGAGTTTTATATGAAAAGACTTATTTAATTAAGATAAAAGTATGGTAGCACTACTAAATACAAAAAAAATATCATAAAAAAGTGTAGTTATTTACAAGGTGGCCTCAAAAAACCGCTGTTTGTTATTACTTTGTCTGTTGTTTTTGTATTGTTGTGATATTGAGGTCACCTTGCTAAGTTAACCCAATAGAAACTTAAGTTGAATTTAAATATACCACATCGGTGACTTAAGTTTCATTTAAGTGTTTAGTGAAGAAGAGAATTTTGTATTTAAAACGATTTTAAACTTAAATGTGTTTTAATGTCAATCCTGAAAATTGGCTGTAAAGCTTCGTACAGACGTTGGTCAGATCTTACAATATTGTAAGCAGGCGTCGCCAATATAAATATTTTTCTGACGATGGTGCCATTGTCAAATGCATTAATTGTACACGTCTGCCAAATAAAAATGAGCTTACAATGTTAACACCGTTGCAAGGCATTTTTAGTCAATTTTAATGCAATTTAAGCCACGCTGCTTAACAATATTGTTAACGCTGCTGACCACCATCTGTACGAAGCTTAAAATTCCTTTAAAAATATAAATTTTGATTTTTTACATATGGTTGGGATATCTATAGAGCAGGGATGTCATTGAGAATTTTAAAATTGTGCTTTTTTGACATAAATTGTACCTAATAAACGATTTTTTCTGTAGTTCAAATTATTTTTATTTGTTAAAAATACCACGAAAAGGTATTATAAATCTTACTTACTTATATACCATTAAGATGAAGATTTCTTGTTAAAACGAAATGAAAATCTAAAAACGAAAAATGAACTGGACCTAGAAATACGCGTTCAGAGGCAGAGGAAACCACGGAGTATGAGACGGATAACGTTAACATCGGTGCAGGTACTTGAGACATGGAAAATACACAGTAAAATTATAGGGTTTCATGAAATCTCTTGAAATAACTATGTGTTGGTTCACACTGTTCAAGTTTTAGTCATCAAGTCTTGAGCTTTTAGGAAAGAAGGGAAGAGGGAATGCCATTTGTTTTCCTCTCTCTCTCCTAAAAACTCAAGTCTTGACGGCTAAGACTTGAACAATGTAACCCAGCACTATATGTGCAAATGAGCAAACTTGCAAGACTCGTTTCATGAATCGCCTTTTAACTTTTTTGTAATTTTTATCAAATAATGTCAATACTTAAGAAACGTCAATACAAAATTAAATTAAAAAATAAATAAGTAATATATAAAAAAGTTGAAATTTGTGTCTATAAAGTTAAATTCGTGCTCAAAACACCAAAAGAAAGCCAAAAACTAGTTTGCTCAGATTATTCCAACATATTGCGAAGATTGCGAGACTTAAGCGATATCATGAAAACTCTTAATGAAAAAATGCAACTGACTGTTTTGTTTATTTTTTTTCTTTTGTTATGCTTTTTATTAATAAAAAAAAAACGTTAAAAAAAGATGTGCGACTTTAATTTTCTCAAACGACTTTTTTGTGCCAAACGACTTTTTTGTGCGACTTTATTTTTTTGAAACGACCTTTTGTGCGGCTTTTAAAAACTGTCTAGTGGTAACCCTGGCCGGATTAACTAATGAAAATAAGAAAAAATACCCAAATAAAAAAATCTCACAATCACCAAATCAAATTTGTTATCCCCGTTTTTAAAATAAAATCCCCTATTTGGGGGAAAATACCCTAATAAGCCATCACTGGTGTACAATTGCACTTTTTGAGTTTACTACACTGGTGTTCAAAAATGTTTTGCATATGTATTCTGAGAGAATTTTTTAAGTACAGTGACACGCAAAACTAAACGCACAATTTTTATTAATATTATATCACAAGATTTTTTTTCGGTTATATAAAATTTATAATAATGCAGTTCACACTGAATTAAGTGTATGTGATTAACTTCCGTTGTTTAGGGGTTTCTGTAGAGTTGGTGATTAGGGATTAATTAAGAAAATTATGATTCTTTTCATAGCTATATGACTAGGTTACCGATGAGGAAAAAAAACTTTTTATTAGAAATAAAAATTTTTTTTTTAATTTAAGGAATGGCTATCAGGGGAAGAAAATATTGAAATTAAATAAGATTTTATTTTAAAAAAGCCATTTCATGTCAGTACTTTCATCTAAGCAAAAGGAAAAAAATACACAATTTCTTAATTTTTCCTTAATTGCCAACTCTACCGATGTTCCTAACTGCGCAGCGCTACGCGCAATAGTACTGCGGGACAAGGGCACAGATTATATTAAATTAGCATTATAATTAAGCATATGAAGAAGTTTACTAAACAACTGTTTAATAAAAACTCCATCGATAAACGGTCTGCCCTGCCTGACAATATTTAAGGCGACTACGTCTGAAATGGCTTTTTTTTAAATTAAATCTGATTTATTTTCAATATTTTCTTCCCCTGATAGCCATTCCTTCAATTTTTCCAAAAAAATCTTTTTATTTCTAATAAAAAGGTTTTTTTTTCTTCATCGGTATATCCAGTCATATTGCTATGAAAAGAATCATAATGCCTCTTAATAACATTTTCCCAATGTCCTTTAAATGTTTGATAACATAAAAGACATTGGGCATTACCAAAGGCATTTTTAATCATAAAATAGTTTTGCATTTTAATATTTTTTAGCAACAAACTAGCGTAGCTTCCGCGCATGTGCATTCGTCGCTGTCTGACGAACAACTAAATTAATTTCATTATTATTTATTTTACACACTGTATTTGAACAAATATCAATGCATCTATCGTACATGTGCGCTTGTTGCTCTCACACGTACGACAAAAATAATGACCGTAAAAAACAAAGGGGTGGGGCTTCTAAACAATTGTTTGCCTGAATGAGCATCACTGGTTTACTACTTCTTGAGTATACTAGCAAAAAAAGTACAATTCGACAATTTTTGCCAACCCTGATATACAGCATGCTATTTATACACAGCTTGTCTCTTTCTAATGCATTAATTAAGCCATAAATATTAAGCTACCCACAGACGAGGCAACATTCGTCGAAACATGAGCATGTTTCACTAAATGTTGCTACGTGTGTGGGGATTTTCTGGTTGAAATCCTTGTTACCTTTTTGGTTTCTCAAATATCAAAAATTTTTTATACATCATGTTTCCAAACAATGTTTCCTCGTGTGTGGCTATGTTCACTGTTTTTTCTTTCTAATTTCGTTGAGAGCACTTGTTGTGTGAAATGTTTTTGCAACTCTCGGAGAAAAAAATATGAAGAAAGAATTCGGAAAATGGCAACAATTGCAAATTGTAAGAATTGGAAAACCTTTTATAATTGAATATAAAATTTTTCCAAATTTATGGGACATAAAATATGATAGGTATACAAAGAAAATAAATACATTTTTTTTGTGTCTTGTTGTATATTCAAAAAATACGCAATTTAGTGTTTACCACAAATTAGTTTTGTGGTGTTTACGGTCCAAAATGTCAACCATTCCAAACAAAACACTAACAAATAAAACCAAATTGGCTCGAACTGTCAAAATCAGATGGCGTTTCGACACCACCTGTAGTGGAATTCGCCTTGAATAAGTTCAGAGGAATGTCAAAAAAATATCAGCCCTAGAGCACAGTAGAGAAAAGGATAAATTTGTAATTTGTAATGCATTTTAAATAAACATTTAAAAAAATGTGTATAAATATAAAAAACTTTGTCTATATTTTGACAATATTAATTTGTGTCGTAAACGCTCAAGATCGAAATAAACAATCAATAGTATTAGATAAAACAATCAAAAAGCCGACTGAAACAACCCCAACGACTGCAAAAACAAACAACGAAGAATATCATGAGGAATTGGTTGTGCAGCCATTGGCGTCTGGATTTATTAACACATACTTTCAGTTTACAACAAGGTGGAATTACGGAAAAAGGGATAATTGTAAGTATTTTTAGTAAAAAGTAAAAGTTTTTAGTGTGCAGGAGGGATACTAATTTTGTCATTCCTTGTGAAACTTTTTTTAATATTCATCTAAGAGCCCATAAATTCTGGTTCTGGGTTGACGAATAAACGTATATTGATTTTTCCGTCTGGTGGCCTAAATATTTAAAGACTCCTCTTATCGGGGAAAGAGGATTAAATATAGTTTACCGACGCAGCTCCAAATAAAAAAATGACCTAGGGTGATAGAAAATTAAAAAATAAAAAGAAAAAAAATAATTGGCGCAAACGCTTAATTTTCGAGTTACGGACGTTTAGTTTTAATATAAATATGCGAAATGGATATCATTTCAAAGCTTTTTACTAGATCTTTCTGGACGTACAGAATTTATTTGAATATTTTTAGTTTATTAAGAAGTTGGACGAGTTTTCAAAAATACAAAAGTTCTTTATTAAGTATAAAAACAAATTATTCATTTTTTTCTAATTGTTTAATGTATGTATATAATACATACTAATTTATTTAAGAATTTTAATTAAAATACAAGTAAAACTTTATGTTTATGTTATACTAATGAGGAGAGAATCCATGCCCATGGGCAAAGGCCGTCTATACAGAGAATCTTTAGTTGGCGAAGCCAGTGCTCGTTATATCATGGAGGAGAAAATCATTGCGCCCGGCCGAAGACCGGCTATGCAGAGAATCTTTAGTTAGCGAAGCCGGTATTAGTTATACCATAGGAGAAAAAATCCATGCAAGGAAGCTTAAGTAAGCGAAACCGGTGTTTGTTATACCATAGAGAAGAAGATTCTTCCGTCCGGCCAAAGGACGCGATGCTAGTGTTTGTTATTTTATAAAATTTGTATTACACTTTTATTTAAATAAACTACATTCTTTCGTAGTGCACTTCCGTAACAATTCGACGTAAAATGAAAAAAACTGTAATGTGAGTTAAAGAGTTTAAAATTTTGAAATAAATTATGTATATTCAAAAAAATCTGTTTAAGAGCTTCAAAATGATACCAATATTGACCATATATGTTTATAATTGTAGTGGAAAATCGCATATTTATATGAAAACTTTAAACGCCCATAACTCGAAAACTAAGCGTTTGCGCCTACTTTCTTATTTTATTTTTTCTTATTTTTCCATTTTCTATCACCCTGGGTATTTTTTTATTTGGAGCTGCGTCGGTAAACTAGATTTGTTCCCACTTTTATTTAAATAAACTACATTCTTTCCTAGTGCACTTCCGTAACATTTATTTATTTCAACCAGTAATATAACAAGCCTAATTAGGCCAATAAATTTACATTGCATTTCGACGTAAAATGTAAAAAAAACTGTAATGTGAGCTAAAGAGTTTAAAGTTTTGAAATAAATTTTGTATAGGTATTAAGAAAAATTTGTTCAAGAGCTTTAAACTGATAATTTAAAGCTCTTGGCCATATACCTTTCGAATTGTAGTGGAAAATCGCATATTTATATGAAAACTTTAAACGTCCATAACTCGAAAACTAAGAGTTTGCGCCAATTTTTTTATTTAGTTTTTTTTTTGTTCCGGGAAAGAAATGGAGAAATCTTTGCGCACCTTTAATTATAAGTACTCATAAGGGCAAGTATAATTAAATTAGGTATGGGAAGACAACTGAAGAAATTATGGGTTAGAATTTTCTTTCCGTCTTATGGAGTGAGAGATCAGTCCAGGGAAAAGATAATATGTTGAGTGGTAAATTATAAATTCAAGTATATATAAGGGGGTTGACTTACAAATTTTAAATTAAAAAATGGAAATAATTTCGTAAGAGCAATTCGACTGCTGTGCGTAAATGTTAAATAAGAAGTACTGATACACCATGGACTGCAAGTTGATTCAACCTCAGCTTATTTCTAAAACCCAAACCGGATAAACCTGACAGTATAAAGTGTTACGAGAACTAAACTACACTGAGAAAAATGACAATTCAATATTTTATAATTCAGCCATGATTCTTAAACTTCGATAATAAAAAGTTTAGGAATTCATGATTTAATAAGATTAAGCTTTCTAATAAAACAAATTCAGAAAATAGAAATAATATTTTCAAAAATCAAAAAAATATATTTTTTTATGTCCAATGCAAATTGAACTGAGATTTTGCGAAAATCACTTCTATATGACAAGAAATCATACCACAAAATTTTTTGAACACCGGTCCATAATTAACTATATGCCCCATATAAAGCCCACTCTCGAAAAACACTAGTACGCCTTAAACCGTGACGAATGCTATTGTTATAAATTTTGTTCTGTTTCAGTTTTATATGTCTAGAAATTTCATTTACATTTGTAATACATAATTTTTGGCCTTAAAGGCTTTTTATATTACTTGGATTGAAATAAAAAAATAAAAAATTACACTTTGAAATTTCATGAAGATTGGTCCATAATTTATTATAGGGCCCATATAAACCCTACTCTCGGAAAACCGTTTAATATCCATAAAAATTACACTGTCAACTTTCTAGAAGATCAGTCTATAATTTACCTTAGGCCCCATTTAAAGCCCACTCTCGAACACATTAGTACGACTAAAACCGTAATGAATAATGCTTTTATAATAAAGTTTGGTCATTCATAGTTTTATAAGACTATAAATCACTTTGTCAAATTTCGTGAAGATCGGCCCATAATTGACCATATTTTAAGTAAGAATTTCTAACTGTAAGTGGAGGGTATCAAAGATTCGGCACTTTTACATATTTGAGATAGGTACTTAACATAATGTCGCATCAAAATCTGGTAGAATTTTCCGTTTGCCTTCGGTTTTAGTATATTTTCCGTTTCCAATTTTAAGAAAGAGATCGGCAAATCGTCTAGCGCAAACGTCACCCACGTCAAGTACACTCACATGTTCAAACAAAGGGCCAAATATTTTATTTATTTATTTATTCTATTTTTTTCCTTTTTGCACTATCGGGAAAGTTACGGAATTCCGCATTTAATCCTTACATTTGCAAATTTTTTTGTCTAGAAATTGACCCTCTTTTGTTACGTTTCTAAATTTAAATTGGCTTAATTTATGTAGTCACTGAAAATTTTTGGTCTTTTTTATTCTCTTGTTTTTTATGCTGCTTAATTTAATTCACTATAATGTGTGGGAGTCGTTTAGATTGTCATGGTGTTTGGTTATATAAATATTTTTTAGATTTAGAAATCTCATATAGTAATTTTTTTTCTTTTATGTAAACATATATTGAATTATATCTCTTAGGCCCGTTTTCACAACTTACCGATAGCTACAGGCAGGATTTTATTGGCCGTATAAAAAGTGTTTCATTATTACAACTTTACTTTTGGTCCCTATTACGGTTCACAACTCAACTCAGTTGAGTTGTAAATAAGACAACTGGTTGTGATGAGTTGTAATTTTTTGATGTTTTTGTTCTCCGTAATATAACAAAGTTGTAATCCATAATACAAAAATTAAGAAATTACAACTCAACTGAGTGGAAAAAATAAAAAAGTTACGCTTTTCTTTCAAAAAGTTACATTTTTACTTCAAAATTACATTTTGAAACATTCTTTTTGTATATACATATATACATACATATATAAAATAAATATTCAACATTTTTTATTTTTCGAATTTATTCTATGAGTTAAATTTCAGTTATGTATTTAATAAAGCTTTTTGTAATAGATCTTTTCCTTAAATTTTTTTTAGGAATGACTTTATACACTACCAGACTATTATATTGTATTTTCTTGTTACATTTTACCTTAGCTTTCCGTTGGAAAGCAATGAAGTATATTTATGTACAGAAAAAGTTACAATTATTAGACATCAGCAGAATGTAATGCATTTTCTGTCCCGCTACGGATAGTGATACTTTATAAATTGAATGTATTTAACTCAACTATTTTAACAAATAGATATTGGGAATTATTTCATTTTCTGTACATAAATATACTTCATTGCTATCCAACGGAAAGCTAAGGTAAAATGTAACAAGAAAATACAATATAATAGTATGGTAGTGTATAAAATCATTCCTAAATAAAAAAAAAATTTAAGGTATAGATCTATTACAAAAAGCTTTATAAAACACATAACTGAAATTTAACTCATAGAATAAATTCGAAAAATAAAAAATGTTGAATATAATAAAGTTGCTTATGAAAATGAAATAATTCCCAATATTTATTTGTTAAAATAAATATTTTTATTCGATACTAGAGTAACCCTGCCCGGGTTGCAGGACAATACAATATCATACGTTTACGTCTTTGTATTAAAAAAATGTAATTCTCATAAGGAAAATACATTTTATATAGAGACAACACACCATCAAAAAGTGCGCGTATAACGCATAATTGTAGAAATTTTTCGATTGTATTTATAAACCATCAGTGAAAGTAGACCTTTCCAATGCATGTACTCGTTTGAAAATCGGTTGAGTGGTTCTCGAGTTATCAAATGACGAACATAGGACAATTTATTTATATACAATAAATATAGATTCTAGCGGCGGAAAAATAAAAAAAATATTGAATTTAAAAAAATTTTAACTCAGTACCAAAGCAGACATATTAGTGTACTTAAAAATTTATGCCCCCTTTCACCACCAGTAGTGAAAGCTATTAAACAAATAAGCAACACAAGAGTAGATTTTCATTTGACTAATTTTGTGGCATTTTGACAAAACAGCAAAAAAGTTTTTAAAAAAACTCTGGAAAAATTATTTTAATCAAATTATAAAATAAAGCAAAACTAAAGAAAAATATCGTTTATAAAAAAAATTTTAAAAACGTAAACAAAAATGATGTTTAAATGAAAATTCGTATAATTAACAAAATATTTTTTAACTTTTTAAATTTGACTTAAGATGTTTTGTCAAAATGCCACAGAATTAGATCTTATATGATGGAGTTTTTTTTTTTTAATATTTGTATGTATAATAAAGGGGAAAATCAGTTAAAACAGGGTCCTCTTATTTCAGCAGAAAATTGTTGATGAGTGTTTGGTCCTATTTATAGCTACACCACCATAGGTGGAGAGAGTATAATGCTTTTGTGCTATATGTGCAACACATAAAAATATTGGTCTTCTTTTAGTATATCAGGTCCGAATCACTTTCTGAGTGGATTTAACGATTTCTGCTGATACGATACCGATACCGATACATAAAAAGAACTATCGACGATACCGATAAAAATATGCAATTTGAATTCAAGGTAAAATTGACCAAACTCAAGTAGAACAATTTTTTTATACAAAATTATAGTGTATGAGATTATTAATATTTAAAACTGATATTAATATGATTTAAAAAAACATAGAGTTTGATCAAATGGTAGTATTAACAAAAAATAAATATTGTTTTTGTAGAAAAGACCAGTATAAGAGATTATAAATATTTAAAATTTAAATAAATCAGATGTTTGTTAAAAAATACAAGGTATTCTCAACTTTTGCTAGGATATATCTCGACCACTTCTTTGGCAGAACCACAGATGAGGATGGACAGGGGTTTATTCTCCTCGGATTTTCTTATAATGTCTCCACAAACGCTCCAGGCTATTATTAGGGTTATTAGAACTGACCTTGTCTTCCACAATTTCAGAATGCATAGTCATAGTAGCTCAGTAAGACGTTTTTTCGAAGAATTTTAGATAAACAATAATTTTCCTTATTCTCTAAACCCTCAAATCTTTCATTCAGAACTATTGCATTTAGTTGTTATGCTAAAATAAGCATTGTAAATTAAATTGTTTAAAAAAAAACTCTAAAAAGTAAAATTTCGCCGAACCGATATATCGGCAAACCTGAAATTAAACCATATGCTCCAGGTACAGGTTGCAATTTTGGAGATAATTTGATGTTATAATTGTCATAAAACATGGTAAGAATCGGTCCATAATTTAACATATACCCATTCCAATTTCATGCCGGAATATAGTCTTTGTGACCATAAACCAACCTATTATATTGGTATTACTATTAAATTTGGCACAAAAATATTTTATTGCAATCTAAATCATCTTGCCACTTTTTATTTGAATCGGTCTACATTTGACCATAGCACTCCCGTAAATAGCTTTTTATGCCATAACTACCTTGTATATATTGGTCTTAACGATAACTTATATGTCATGTCAAAATTTTGTCTTTGTAGGTCGAAATTTGACCATATGACCCACATAAATTGCCTCTCTAAAATCCCTTCAAGATGCAATAACCTAAATGATGTCGATATCTGTAAAATATTCGGAAAAATAACTTTAGCTTCATAAAAAAATTGTATTTTGGAGGGTCCTTGATTGCCAATGCTTGACGCAAGGGGTGCGGCGAATATACGGATTCGTATTGACTTACTATTCGCTTGTTATTTTTGATAAAATTTATGTTATTGATATTACCATCTAATGATGGTATTGACAATGCAGTAACAACAATATTCTATATCTAGAATTAAGAAAAAAAATTTTTTGTCATAACAAAATAAATATACATATATCCCAAAATTTTATGTATCTAAACGAGTTGAATTGATTTAAATTGAACAACGATCCCAAAAGCATAAAAAATAAGGATGTGAAGTTAAATACGCCAGATAAATACGTCCCATATTTATTTTAAATACGTTCCACACGCTGTTAAACGAATTGGTAAAACGAACAAATTTTCTTTTGGTAACCAAAAAACAATATAATTATTAAAATTAAAAACAAGAATAATTTTCAATTAAAAACAAACTGAAATTTTTATTAAAAAACATTTTTATTATCATTAAAGAAGTTATTTCATAGAAATTCGGCAATCGGTATTTCAAGAAGACACGAATCGGGGTAGCGGAAGACTGGACTAGTATATTCCACAAATTTTCAAAATTATATATATCCGATATCGGGCTGAATCTGGACATAGAACTTATAGTCCTGGAATCTACTAGCCCTAGGATACTTCTAGTCTTCCGCTACCCCGATTCATGTCTTCTCGAATTACCTATTTTTTGAAATAAAAATTTTGCATCTAAATCCAAATTTTTAATGATAAATTTAGCTGCAAATACCAAAATAGTTGCACTGATCTTCAGTGACACCCAATTCGTACGAGGGCTGTTACGACTTTGTTTTTTCTTCATTCCCTTTTGAAGCAACTTCCAAAAATCCTTTGCGTTCATTCGATGATTTTTAGTTGCATGTCTTTTTATTTACAATAGGGCCTTGATAATCAGTAATTCGATTAACCGAGAAATAAAAAGGTGTTTTTTGCATCGATTAAAATTTTTTTGGCAACGAATACCTCGTATTATCCTAAATTACAAAAAAATTTCCTTTTTTTAATTTTCTTATAAACAATCAAAAAAATGTGAATAAGCGAACAAGGGGAATTACTCAACGTACTGAGAGCATGTTCTGCCAAAATTAATTTTTTCTTCATAATATTTAAATATTTACATAATTGTACATTATACATACATATTTACATAATATAAGAAACACACATAAAAATTGGTAATGCAGAATGCTGCCGGTTCTGTGTGCTATGGATAATCGAGGTCTCACTGTATTTTCAACCTGATAATCCAAAGTAAGAAAAAGAATAAAACTTTACAAGAAAAAATAAATTAGTTTAGAGAGAAATATCGGAAAACGACATAAAAAGCACAAGCCGAGCCCTTTTGTTAAAAAAACAAAGAAAAAGAGACGTCGTAAAAGTCCCCGTGAGAATTGGCTGTGAGCAATAATGACTTATTTTACATCCTCCATCAAACTGTGGGGACTATTTAACTAAACATTTTTTAAGTCATTATTTTTTTTTTTTTTTTTTGATATTCAATATGTAACTAATCGATCCAGGTATTTCATTTAGTCCATTGAAATTTTTTTCCGAAAAGTTATAGGGATAGAAACACGGTAAGTATTAGGATCAAATATATATCTTTATTTCGTTAAAAGGGTCTATTTTATTAGATTATATGTATATTAATTAATTTTATTAGATTATATGTATATTAATTCCATTTTGCAAGCCACAGTTAATTTATAATTTGTTTTTTCTTGCTTAACATTCACTGAATAAATCCAGCTTTTCTGTAAATTTGAACAAATCCCTGTAAATTTTAATAATACATATATTAAATTGTCTTAAAATTTAATGTTAAAAATTAAATATATTTTTTAGTACACAATACCCGATTAATACCCAGATCGATTGCCGAAATACTGCTACATTCGGATGTAAAAGAATTGCATATATCCTTAACGCAGGGTCTGTGGCGTTACGAGTCTTGGGGTTATCCTATTCACGATAATGCACCCGGTGCTGAGGCTTGGGCTTGGTTTGCTGGTGAAAATTTAACTGACAACGAGGTAGATGAACAATGGAAAAGTGTGACCAGCACATTTTCGGGTATATTATGCGCCTCTTTGAATTTTATGGACAAAACAAATACAATTACACCTAAATATGGATTTCAGCCACATTTTGTTATCAGTAATACAAATAAAAATCTAAAAAAACATGTTAGATACTCAAGTTTGCCGCGTGAAATTGTATGTACGGAAAATTTAACACCCTGGAAAAAGCTGTTACCTTGTAATAGTAAACATGGGTTTGCTTCTTTACTAAACTCTGGCAATGTTCAGAATACTAACTACCATTCGTTGGCCATTAAAGTGCGTACTCTTTGCAATGCCAACGATGAGTGTATTCTGGAGTTTATAGAATCCGCGAATTTGGTATATGATCCCAAGCTATTGGGAGCTGCTAATGAATATGATTTTTCTTTACGTCGCATGTTTGGTCAGGGTTTGAATGGCTATTGTGCTTTAGCGGATTCTAGTAAAATCTACGTTAATTTACACACTCCACTGCCGTATGAAATGACTCCATTGCCCAGTTATAATACCACTTCTACACGAGGAGGTTATACCACACAATATGGCGTCTATGATATGCAAAAATACAGAGAATCGCGCTTATTTAACATAGCTTGGGTTTTGCGCAACTCTCAAAATACAGTAATCGTTCCATCACCACCGCCCTTGCTAACACATCGCTACATTGTAGGCTATGGTCAGGAAAGAGGCAAAGTTATAACCCACCTTACAAATACCCACTACAATGTTTTACCAATCATTCTACAGGAAAATATACCCTGGTATATGCCCATCTATATGCATACACTTAAAATACGTGATCGACAGACTGGTGAAATGATTGAACCCAAAATTATCAACTATCGTCCGGGTGTACAACGTGAAAGACCCTACTATTTAGAATTGGCCTTTAAATTGCCTGAAAAAACTTCAGTGGAAATATCATTTGATTTTGACTATATATTTTTAAAATGGCTGGAATATCCCCCAGATGCTAATCACGGCCACTATGTTGGTTCAGCAGTTATTACCACCCAATTACCTATAGCTCGCAATTACTCCTCAATTCCATTGTCGGGCTACCGTTTTTCCGATTCATTTAATGCATCACGCAATACGTACATCTTAACTTTGCGTACGGAAACTCTAATATTGTCACTTCCCACACCCGATTTTAGCATGCCCTACAATGTTATTTGTTTAGCCTGCACAGTGGTCGCTCTAGCTTTTGGTCCCATACACAGTGTGGCTACGAAACGTATTGTGGTTGAACAGCATGATTCCGAGGCAGTTCAGTCGTTGATGGGTAAAATATTTAAGAAATTGCGTAGTCCAAAGAGCAAAGACGACACTTATTCCCCCACTAAGGCTATTCCATTATTGGATGAAAAGCAAAAAACGTCTGAGCAAATAAAATAATTAAGTTAATAATTTTGACTATGTTTCACTCATAATACAATGTACTAGTCTGATATTTGATTATATAAAATTAAAAAAAAAAAAACTTGCATTTTTGTGTATTTAATTGTATTAAAATTTTTTTGTTATAATAAAAATTATTTAAATAACATAACATACAATAAAACGGAGATGTTTTTTTGTGACTTATAGTTAAATAAAAAGAAATTAAAGACTGGCAAAGGTACTTATCCATAGTCATTGAATTCCAGACTCATTTTACTTGCATGAGTCTATACCTGCCAGTGCCTAGTTATTACTGAAATCACCGCCATAATCTGTTCCCTATTGAACCTTAATGCAGAATATGTCCTCCGTTTATCATAGGCACCTGGATAACTATCTTGCCGCGATGTGGTGGCTTAAATGCCGGCGGTAGTGCATGTCTTAAAACTTGAATCAGTGTAGTCTAACCGGAACAAGTTTGAAGGCATAAGCTTTAAGGCCAGCATGACCAAGGGTTATCTATCATCCCCTATCCCCTCCCCATTACCTATAATCCTACCTACCCCCCTTTGTTTTCCCACTTCCCCCAACTTTTAAGGTCAAGGTGGTTGACAGCAGTGCCGAGGACCTGAATGGCTAGTTAGAGGTTAAAGAAACTGGTCGCGAACAGCTTCCCTCTGACGCCGATGGCAAGGGTCAGTTGTAAGTCTAGCCTAGTCCGCGCAAGCCGTCACTGCGCGAGATGGTCCTTTTTTATACGTGCGTACTCGTGGGACCAGAAACTGGACAAAATTTAAAAACAAAATGAAGGAGTTGGTGCAGGAAATATCACTGAAAGCTCAGCAGGTTCGGTGTCAGATTCGGACTCCGACTTGCTGGGTATTCACAGAGATATTCTGCTGCAGGAGAGTCAGTTACTGGCAGAACTGACACCATTGTGAAGCAGCCTCAAACAAATTAGCAACCCACCTCATCGATAACAATGTGGACGTGGCCTAAATCCAAGATTAACAAAAACCGGGTAGTTGAATAAAGGGTCACGGGGTACACATTGTTCGTATTCTTACAGTAATGGAGACCTCACGGTTGTATCAGGAGAAGCCAAGGACAAGGCACTAGCATCGGTATACTTGCCATACGAGGCTACCGATTCACCTGGTGATAAAGTGCGAGAGTTGGTGATGTACTCAGGCAGAAGCGGCTCGATGCTGGTACTAGGGTTGTGACGCCAATGCACACCATACCCAATAGGGAAGTGCAGACATATACAAAAGAGGTGAGTATATGTTTAACTTTATAATTGCCAGCAATCTTCTTATTTGTAACAGGGGGAATACACCTACGTTCAGAACTAGGGATAGGGAGGCAGTGATAGATATGGAGGGTGGATCTGGGTTTTTCCTTCTCTGACCATAGTCGCCTGTCCTTTAATCTAATGTTTGATAGGTCGAAAAGGTGTCCGTATAGACATTCAAGAAGGACGGTTTTGTGCAAAGTAACCATAGAGTTACACACGACTGGAGGTCGGTGTGCAGCAACTGGTGAGCACCTTCACGGAGGTATTGACTAGTAGCTATGAGCGATCCTGTTCAATGAACTTTCTGGGCAAGCGCACACAACCAAGATGGTGGACAGACGAGTTCAGGACCCAAAGGTCCACTGTCAGAAGGTTTTAAAATAGAGCGAAGTGTACGCGTAGGAAAGAGGATTGGAGTAACTTTAGATTGAGTTATAATAGATATAAGGGAGATATTAGAAGAACGAAAAGGGACTCGTGGGTCAAGTTTGGTGAAATCTGTAAGTGAGATGTCCAGATTCGGGAGAATTTTATCCAAGGACCCGGTAGTCCCGGGATTTATTCAGAGTTCCGGTCTCTGAATAAATCCCGGACGGAATCTAGCTCTTTCCGGGATGTGTGGATCCTGGGTCGGGGGAACAGGTTGAATCAGCAGGACTAGATGGTATCTTTCCGGCGATGCTACAGAATATCGGAGGATCATCACTCCTGCTGTTGGTTGAACTGTTTAGGGTCTGTATGCTGAACGGGCACATTCCTAAAGGGTGGAGGGAGGTCAGGGTGGTTTTCATACCCAAGGCGGAAGAACCGGTCACTCGAAACCCAAGGATTTTAGACCAATCAGCCTATCGTATTTTCTCTTGAAGACGTTGGAAAGACTGATTGATCTACATCTGGGGACGATGTTTGACGCCGGCATCAGCGGCGCTCAACACGCCTATCTTTAGGGTAGATCGGTTGATGGACCCGGAGGAGTTAGATACAGTTGAGCACATTCTGTGCCACTGTCCCAGGCTACAGGGCAGCAGGCTGAGGTGGCTGGGCAGCAGATTCCTTGGCGATTTAGGGGATGTCTCGGGCTGTAGACTCGAGAGTCTGATAGGATTCGTAATGGGGATGGCCTGGCTACGTGGCAGGAGACTGGGAGTTAGCCGCACATAAAGCGGATTGTGTTGAGTGGCGTTTTTTCTCGGGTGTGGTCTGATCTTCTTTTATATCTATCAGTTTTATTTCTTATGCTTTCGCTGTTTACTTCACCTACTTTCCCGCTATCTATATCTAAACAAGGCATCACAATGGACCATATTGGTCTCTGGGTGAAGGAGACTTCACACCAGCCTTTCTACCTACCTATCTACCTATTATAGCCAGGCCACAAAAATCCGTGCTAAGCTTATTACTCTCTGAATAAGAGGGCCTGTTCGGAAATGCATCACTGCCTGCATCTGATGCGCATCTATGATTAGTTTGTGATGCTCATGCAAATCAGCTTGTTTGCGGCCCGTATTGGTTATATTATTGAACACAATATGCATCAAGAATTTTTGTGATGCGTATTTTAGGTTTGTTTGCGCATCATATGCGTTTGTTATGTATTTTCGAACAGCTGACATTTGCAGTAATGCATTTCCGAACAGGCCCAATGTCTTACAGTGAGCCATTTAAAAGCCAATAAATCTCATCCAGATGCCCGCCGTCTTCGCAAGCTCATCTTGATAACCATGGCAACCCGTATGCCCTGGTATTCATATTATCGTTGCCTTCGAATGTCGCAAGGACACCCGCTAGGGCTGTCCTAGTTTTTTGTTTCAAAAAACTATGAAAGATTAGTTCAATCTTTCGGTCTGTGAGACAGCGCGCGGATATATGTGTTATACAAATTGGCGCGGGTATGGGAAGTTAAGCAAATTTTCTAAATTCAAACCACGCATGTTAAACTAAAATCGTAATGCCTCCAGGAGGCTTATTCTGAATTGCGATGCGAAAATACATAAATGCGAACAATTACTATTCTGTATTGTGATATTCGCAAAGTTTTTTTAATCGCATTTCAAATGCGAAAAGGTGGCATGTCGGTATTCTACATTGCGAAAACAAATGTCAAACACATGTCAAATTCGCAAAATTTATTCGACAACAAAATAGCATTCGCAAAGTACAAACATGTAAGTGAAAGATAATATTTTATTTATTTATTCATCATATATTTATTATTTAATTCAGGGATGCAAGCAATAAGACCACCAAACCGCGTCAATTTGAATTAATGATAGAATTTATGAATAAGCACAGCCAATTGGCAAGAGGCCATTTGAAAACACCAAATGCACGTCCGTAGGCAAATACTTTGTGGCAAACGTTAACTGAAGAACTAAATATCAATGGACCACCTATTAGAGAAGCTGCAGGATGGAAAAAGTATGAAATATATAAACCAGTTCAAAAATATTGGATTTAAACTTTAATTTTAATAGGTTTGAACCGATTTTAAAGTACATACCAAACAAAAGCTTAGACGAAATAAAACAGACATTGGCGTCGTCGAACCACAGTGCCACAGAATCCAATTTTATTATTTTTTTTCTTACAGAATGTCCTAAATAAATTTTATAAACAATTTCCACAGCCAAACACAATTTATTTATTTATTTACAAAATATTTTATAAAATAAATTTACAAAATATATACAAACATAAAGGCGCCGGGTGACTAGACCATATGCGCTCATTGTAGAAGGAAAAAATCTAAATTATACATACGTACATATGTAGCATAAAATCAAAAAATATAAAATAAAATATGAGTAGAAAAAAAAGAATGAAAAAAAAAAACTAATCGGATAATGGATCCCACTATACATCCTGAATGTTATGTTTCCGTAAACTCCTCTTTATGAATGGTAAATATACGCTTGTCGTACAGTCAGTGATTCTATCCAGGGATTCCCCCATTTTAGATTCTTCACATTCCGTAAGTATGTGTTCAACGGAAAGTATGACGTTGCAGAAAGAACAACTTGCCCGATCTGTGCCATTGTAATAGTGTTGAGTATTAAAAATAGTTTTTCCCACACGGAGGCGAGCTAGCATGACCCAATCGCTTCTCGTCATGTTGACATTGTATTTAGGCCTTAAAGGATGAGGATGAAGTCGTCTTTGTGAAGCTCTGAATTGATTGTATATAATGCTTGGAAGACAGGGGACTTCTGTAATATTTAAAAGGCTTTGTACCCTTTTGGCCGCTGCATCAGCACTTTCATTACCATCTATTCCAATATGGGAAGGCACCCATAAAATTAACACCAGTTGGTCAGGATTGGGTATTTTGATGATATGGTTGTACATTCCGTTGTGGTTTTTTGATAATGCATTTATTGCACTGAGACTGTCCGTGCAAATCAAAGCTCTAGATTTTTTGCCATTTACATGTGAGATTGCAGCTTTAATGGCAGCTAGTTCTGCTGAAAAGATTCCAACTTCGTTAGGTAAACGTGCTTCCAGAATCGTATCAAATTGGGTTGGACTTTTCTGCTCAACAACACCATAAGTTGTAATGCCCTCCCGAAAAGAACCATTTGTGTAAATAGTTATTTCCGGAACGAATAAATCTACTTTTTCCCGTAGACTTTTTTTGAAGATTACCGGGTTGCTGTTTTTGTTAAAGAAAGATAGACTTGAGTCCGTCATTACATAGTTGTTGCCATTAAATGTGTCATGAGGTTTTTCCGGCAACATGATAGTGTGTTTATTTAACAATGCAATAATATGTGATATTGCAGACGTCGGACACCGATTTTGATGTTCCCTGTACCTCCAAATCAGGCTATGGAGGCCGTCTTTTAAAATTGTAAATGACCTAGATGCTAAGCTTACCGAACTCTTTTCCAAGATATATTTAAAGTCTTGGTAACGGGCTTCAATTTTTAATCGCTCTAATGGTGTTGCTCTTAGTAAACCCGATGCCGTTCTATAGCAGTTGTTAATGGCAGTATCTAATTTCTTTACGTTTTTCCCAGCTGTCCAACCGAATATTGTTATGCCATGTAGCAACGCACCAGTTACCAAAGATTTGCAAATATCCAATGCAGTATTAATATGCGGACCTTTTTAACTTTAAAGAGTATTTTGCGAATTAAGATCTCCCAGCAAAATATGCTGAACGCCGTTGGCCAGTAATATATCGTTCACCATAGCAGATGTCAGATTAACATCGCATTCTTTATAAATAATAGTTATATGAATTTCCATGTGATGCTTTATAATTATAGTCTTGAAAAGTAAGTTACCATTAGATTTGACATGATTTGTAACATTAATGTTGTTCTCGACCAGCAAAGCAACCCCAGATTTTGCATACTGGCAGTCCTTATTATGCTGAAAAACTTTATAACCAGGCAGATGTAACAGGTGTTTGGTCTTGTCAATAATGTGGGTCTCTTGTAATGCTATTTTATTCGGTTTATGTGCAGTGACGAGTAGTTCCAACGCGTATTTGTTATTAAGGAAACCTTGAATATTCCACTGAAGGAGAGTAATATTCAGTCCATTATCCATGATTAGTTATTTTCCTTTATTTTTTGCCACTCTTTGCCGTGTTTTTTGTTTTTTTTTAATGTATTAGGTGTTATAATGACATTTAGATCAGGAAATCTATTGTATAAATGTGATGTAGGTGTTGTATCACAATGAGGATGGTTAAAGTTAGTTCTTGGAGGTGTAGCTAGACTTAAACCTTCGTTTATGTCCTGAATTATCATTTCCTCACTTAAATTTGCATCGATAATCATATTTGAGTCAAGATCATTTTCATTAAAATTGTCATCACTAAGGCATAGTATGTCTTCTCCGTTTATGCTTGTTGCGTTAAATATTTCCGTTGTTGTTGTGTTGAGTGTTTTGTTTCGAGTGGTGGTTGACGTTGAGAAAGCAAATTCATTCTCTTGAGTATTTTTTTTTCTGTTGTTATGGTTTGCGTTGCGGCTGCATCGTCGTTGCTGTTATTATGATGAGAAATTTGTGATTCTGTTAAAACAGAGTTATCCTCTTCAGATGTTCAAGAATGATAGAAGAAAGATTACGACAACACGAATCAAAAATTGAATTTTCTGCGCAGGTGGGTTAAATGACGTCACGAAACATACACGAATAGGTAACTCTAGCTTGGGTTAAGCTACGTCATCTAACGGGAAAACATGCGCATGGCGTAATCTCTTTTTATATCATTCTTGTCAGATGTTTGATTGTCAATTATTGCAGCTTTCTCAGTAGCTGCACAGTTTTTGTTGGTCTGTAAAGATATTGTCTTTGTAACGTTCTTTGCTGTTGTATGTTCCTTGTTGTTCCGCATAACGGTTGTTGTAGTTTTGCCAATGAGTTCAGGTTGTGTTTGTTGTTCATTCAATACTTGTGCGTATGTTCGTGTGTTTTTCGTATTTCTAGTAACAGGTCTGAGGGTGTTTAATATAGGATTGCTGTTGTAGATTTCCCTTGCTTCACGATTTGTACATCTTCTTGATATTCTTAAGTGGTTTACAGATTTATGTTTCCAAAACGATGGACAATTCGAATCATATGATGTGTGAGTTTCAAGTTGACAATTTACGCAAAATTTTCTGGTACATGAATTGTGGGGCGTTGGAGTCCCACATTCTTTGCAGATTTCAACATTACGACAACGTTTCTTTGTGTGACCCAGTTTCTGACAATTTTGGCATTTCATAGGGTTTGGAATGTATTCCTCCACGGAAACCCTTTCCCAGCCCAACTTTAAAATTTCGGGCCGATAAATAAGGTCAAAAGTTATAATGGCCGCTCCTATTGCCACTACTTTATTTTCCTCTAGCTTTGTTATTTTGCGAACTTCTATAACCTTTTGCGTTTTAAGAGATTCGAGCAACTCGTCCTCGGGAATGTTTACAATTTTTCTTGAAAATATGCGTCCTTGAATCGAATTTAAAGTTTTGTGAAGGCATATCCTAACGGGTATGCAATCTATGTAGTTTGCTTTTAAGTATAGTTCCGCTACTTTGTTATCAGGAACTTTAATCAGAAGATCGCCGCTTCTCATTTCAGTTACTTCTAAACGATTTTTGCTAATAAAATCAAGGCCACGTTCCACTTGGAAAACATTGTAAGACGAAAGTGGAGCAGCTTCAAGCTCAGGTTTAGTAGGTATGGCTGATGCGATGAGGTAACGTGGAAGATGTTGGTCATTTGCGGCAATTTCTGGTAAAGGCACAAAATCATCTGAGCGTGGGCGTTTATTTCGGTTATTCTTTTTTCCATTTAGGGAAGCAAGTTCCCTAAATCTATTGTAATTCGGGGGATGAACCCCGTTCATAATGGTTTTGTCTCTTTGTGGCGCAGAGAATTTCCAGTCTCAAACAACAAGAAGAAAAAAAAAACGGTATTTAATATCCCGTTAATGCAAACAAATAGTACGCAAAACTAAATTTACACTCTCTCGCTCAAATACAATCTGAATGTCAATACGAAAACGATGTTCACGCGGCAACTGCCCGACATAGACTGATGCACAATTTATTTATTTTTAATTTGACGTTTGTTGACACTGACGTTTATTTGAGCAGCGTTGCCACGATTTGAAATAAATTGCGAATGCGATTGCGAAAGTCTAACAGAATACCAATTTTCTTTCGCATCGCATTTCATTTGCGCATCGCATTGATTTTCGCATCGCAATTCAGAATAAGCCTCGTGAAGTTTGTTTGAATACTTCATTGAATAAAAATTTCATAATGTTCATGAATGAAGTTATTCATGCAGCCCTTTATTATGTATGAAGTACACACGTATGTTGCGAATGAGAAAACAAAACGTATGTGACGAGTGCTGACTTAAAATATTTTAAGGTTTGACAGAAAATGGTGTAAATTAGGCAATTATTAAATGTCACTATATCATTAAAACTAAAGCTGTTAGGGAAATCTAATTACACCATCGTCATCAGCATATAAAAATACATAATAAGGATCATCAATTGTTATTTAAACTTTTAAAAAGCTCCATTTTGTTGTTCAGTGTAATTGAAGAAATTTTTTGGTGTTTTTTTTACCTTTGTATTAATATGTTTGGAAGAAGCAGGAGCTTTTTCTTGACACAAAGCAAATTTTATTGATCTTCACTTTTCGAATGTAACAATAGGTGCGGTGCGATCACGTACTTTTTGGGTAAAGTTCGGTAAAATGAGAGTAAACAGAAATTTCTGTCACTAAAAGACATGTACAAAAGTACGGGAACAGTAAAAAAAACCCAATTTCTACCCCCCAAAAGAAAACGTTAATTGAAATACATATGTATGTGCAAATAAATACATATGTATGTTAATGACACATTAGCAAGTATGAAAGTAAAATTCATTCATGTACTTATTTGTTTCAACATTTTCTATTGTTTATTTTATTAATATTTTTAATTAGTATTGTGGTTATTTTGTTGAACCGATTTATGGTTTTTAATACAAATTTCCATATTTTTAATAAGGCTAAAGTTCATTAAATTTAATTTTCATTTTTGGATTTTTAAGGAACATCGTGATTAGTGAATGTGATTTATAAATCACTGTTCTTTAAAACTGTGACTGCGATCACGGTTTGTTAGTTTGCAGTTCTTTTATAGTTATCATAAAATAAAACACGTATACTATATTTGCTAGTATATGCTTAATTTTTTATAACACGAATCAAGTTAATAGATTCAGGACCTAAAAAAAAGCAGGATATGCACTAACACTTGCATTTTTACAAATAAAGTTCTTTTAACAGGGTATTTTTATCATGCACAAAAATATTGTGGTCTTACTGTCAATAAAAAATAGCAACATTACTCGTTACTGCATGCAAAAAACGCTATTACCCACACAAACAGTGAAATATCACAAATTTGTGTATGTAACAATCGGCCTTATTACGGTTCTCGATGTCGGTAATAGCTTAAGTCGAATTTTGTAGTAGATTAAAGAACACAGGTTGTGTTACTTTAATCTTCTACAGAGTCGTTTTCGACATCGAGAACCGTAATAAGGCTGAATATGAGAAAATAACGACTTCGCTAGTAGCTGTTAATTGACAAATATGGTCACAACTGTGATTCGTTATTTTTCAGTAACCTTGATTAGATCGCAGGTACAGAAATATCGCTCATCTATAAACCACACTATCTCTTGCATTGTTTGGTATTTTACCAACACATTCTCATCACTTAAGTTTTTACTTAGGTTTTTGACAAACGAGTTTCATATCTATGTAATCTATGGTTGGAGTTTCGAAAGGGATTTTTGTTGTTCGTAATAGAGAGTTGCCGTTCCGAAAGAGACTTTTTGTTTTCGAACTCGTAAATTATTTCTTTCGAATCGTAATACGCCGTAGCCCCCCAGATTTAAGATGGGGGAAATGTTAAGAAAGTAAATTTTGTTAAGACTAAGTTGAAATTATTAGTTATTTTGTATTTATTAGCTATCTTGTATTATTTATTAGTTATCTTAATAGTTTAGGAAAAGTTATTTTTTAGTTAAAAAATAAATAAATAAAAAATAGCCAATGCAATAATATGCCGTCGTACTATTGGATAATCGTGAAAATGGAAGAACGTACTATTGAACGTCCACTGAACCTTGTTTTAAAAAAAAGCAACATTAATTTAATATATATATATGTATGTATATTGAATTTTTATTTAAACTTTTTGCGTATTTCACGATGTCGAACGAATTATTTTTTCGTACAACTACATTTGAAATAAAAACAAAATCTTACAGGCTTATTTTCCTTGCGTTACATTTTTTTCATATACATAATTTGTATGAATTGTAAAATTTGTTTTTGTTTAAAATGTAGATGTACGAAAGAAAGAATTATTTCGACATCTAATTTTTTTTTTTTTTTTTGTTCACAAAAATCGTTATTTATACGACTAAATATATTTCGTTTAATAGTTTTTTTAGTATGTATTAAAGGGCTAGGCTGCACAAGCACATTCTATAACACTCGCTAAATTGTGCCTGAGAATTATATAAAAAAATTTCAATGTAATCGACAAGTAATACAAATTTAAAGTGAGCGAGGGTTTAATTTGCCAACAAAAAAAAGCATCAACATTTATAGAAATGATTTATATTGCGTTGGCACAAGTATATACATATATTGTGTATTCTAATATAGGGTTAGTGTATAGAGTATTGCATGAGTAACTCTGATTATTCATGTTATTCGTACGTTTTAATCAGGGGTGTCATAGAATCCAAGTCGGTTTTGCTAATTGTCGGTTTTTCAAACCAATATTGGTTTCATTTGGTGTCATAAAAACAAGTCGGTTTTGTTATTTTCGAATACAAATAAAACCGATATTCGAAACAGCTGTTTTATGTTTTGGTTCATGTGTTTATAGTTTTTAATGCAATTTTTGTTTGATAATTTTTTAAATTATGATTGTGCTCTAAAATATTGTTAAAACTTGTGTTTGCAATAAAAGGAAAATTATAGAAAAGAAAATAATGGAAACACACTAAACATATGCAATAAATGCCATCGTTGTATTAAATATTTGCATTTGTTGTTTACATTGTTTAATTTTATTGTTTTGTAGAATTATAAAGCAAATTTATTAAAAATAAAACATAAATTGTTTCTTGTTAATAAATAAAATAAATAAATGTGTTGCGAACTTTCAGTACGCAGAAAAAGTGAGAATACTTTTGCAAACTCGTAGCAGCCCGCTGCCGGAGACTACCGGAGACATGCAAAAAATACTAATTTACCAATTTTATTTATTTCCATCTATGCAAAATAACTAACTGTTGAAAAAATTAAATAAAAAATTTAACTTTAACCAACTATATTTATTTCCAATATAAAAACAAGAGCTGTAAGCTGCTTGGTTTATTTTCAATAAAAATCCGATAATATTGGTTTCTGTGACACCTAAAACCAAGGACCGGAAAACGTTTTTTTTTTATGTTTTTAAAAAAATATTTATCATTGGTGTTCGAAAAATATTTTAAATTGTACAATAACCAAAAATAGATAAAAATATTTTGTTTGATATTGTTTCTTAAAGTTCAAAATAATAAAGTTCTTAAAAAAAACGTTTTTGAGAAAAATATTTTTTTTTTGTTCTTTTGTACAAAAAATTAAGAACCGAAAACTTAATTTTTTCTTTTTAAAAATTTAAAAATCATGCGTACAAAATAATTTTTTTTTTTCATCAGTTTAAAAAAATAAAAGCAAACACAATAAAAAGATATTTATTTTTTCAGTACAATATTATTTTGTACATGAAAAAAAAAGAACCGAAAACTAAAAATTTAATTTTTTTAATTGACAAAATTTAAACTCATACGTACAAAATTATAGTAAAAAATATAAAGCTAATAAATAATAAGTAGTTATAACATGATAAAGATTATCCTAGAACTAAATAGTAATCTTATCAATTACCTTGATGTTGAGTTTGAGCAACAATAAATTTTCTACATGCTCAGAACTTAAATTCCTTCTATTTTTGGTCATAATAATTGGCAAAGCACTGAAGGCTGCCTCCACAGATACCTGTGTTGCGGGTACAGCTAATGCAACAGCAGCTAGTTTTGATAATTAAGAATCTCTAAGGATTTTTTGCATTTGCAATTTTAAACACAATTTTATATTATAATTTTAATTAAAATTCTCAATTTTAACTTCAAATTGAGTTTTTATTGTTAGTTTCTAAAAACAAAAAAAAAAAAAAAATATTTTTCTCAAAAACGTTTTTTTTAAGAACTTTATTATTTTGAACTTAGAAGAACAAAAAACACAAAATAATTTTTTTTTTTTTTTTTTTTTGTACAGTTGAAAACATGTTTTGAACACCAATGATAAATATTTAAAAAAAAAAAAAAAAAAAAAAAAATTAAAAAAACGTTTTTGTGTATTTTTCAAATTTTTGTTTTTTTGTTTCTTTTCATGTACAAAACACATATTGTACTTAAAAAATAAATATCTTTTTTGTGTTTCCTATTTTTTTTTTAACTGATAGAAAAAAAAAATTTATTTTGTACGCATGAGTTTTGAATTTTTCAAATGAAAAACTTAAATTTTAAGTTTTCGGTTCTTAATTTCTGATGCCTGCCTAAAACCGACACTAATTTCAGTTCGAACAAAAAACCGATAAAATTGGATTTCATGACACCAATGTATTTTTTTTGTCGGTTTCAAATCCAATACCGATAAGATTGGTTTCTATGACACCCCTGAATGTTAAAAACGTAAATTTGAAGATTTTTGATACTACTGCTGCATAAAGAAAAGTTTTTATATAGAAAATAAAAACAACAGAATTATACAATAACAAAAAACATAATTTTTTGTTTTACATATAATTTTGCTCAGTTTCTTTACTCTACTTTGGGATCCCTTGGGAAAAACTACCTTTCGGCAAAAGTAGTTTTTTTCTACAAACAATATATCTCGTATGTACAACTTTTCAGAATTGTTTGTTTTAAAATTTTACTCTCCAGAATGTCTCTTGCCAAAAAAAGTAAGCGAATGGAAAAATTGCAGGTTAATCAAAACAGATGATGACAAAAAGCTTATTGTTGTAGTACCATTTTTGGTACAATCGAGCTTTAAAAAGTACAATGGTACGCCAAGTGCATATTGTGTACAATTCATAAAATTTCCCAGTTTAACACTTGTTTTGCTTATTATTATATATGATTATCTCAATTGTAAGAAGTTTTATAACTGCCGTATTCATAAAAAACTAAATTGGATATGAAATCTATTTTAAGGAAAATTTGTATGAAAATTTTGTTTTAAAAAACGTTTGAAATCTATTTTATTTTTTATGAATACGGCAGTAAATATTTAAAAAATAGATAATAGTATTTATATTTTTTTTAGTTTTTTAAGTTCTTTTAACGTACAAGTGATTTTTTTTTTTTGTAAATTTTATTCAAATATGGTAAAACTATTAGCTTTTATTAATAATATTAATAAATATATTAGTAAATTGTTATGAACGAAGTTTTTGTTGTTATAATAAAAATTTAAAAAAAAAATTGCACCAAAATTTTTTTTGGTACAATTGGGGTCCAAAAAGTGCAATTTTATTAACATGTTGGTACAATTAAAAAATTCTCATTTTGCATCCCTGATTGAATCATATGTTTTAGTTTTCTACTGGATTTTACTGGCAAAAATTTGTTCAGTAAAAATTTGCAGGCTTTAAGTTTGACAACTGTCAATTAACTACCTCAGTAGATGCTCTCTTTTGCAAATTTATGTGTAAACGAACGAATTTCAGTAAAATCCACTACAAATTTTGGGGTAAACGAACACAGCTATTATTTACCCATGTAATGTCAAATTAATTTATTTGATTTTTTGCGCTTGTTTTAATTTTTTTCCTTATGGGTTTTAAAATTTGTAATGACTATTGTGCGGTTTTCACAACACAGTTGATTCAACGTGTAGTAAAATTAATATGAAAAACAGGTTTTTGAGTGGTTTTCATATAAATTTTACTACACGTTCAATCCCTTGTGTTGTGAAAACAACACATATACATACCTTGTACTTATTCTACCATGGCTTGAATAAACTCATTCATTTTGAAAAATATGTGACCTGAAGTAAAATATTTCGAGTGCGAATTTAATAGGCTTGTGCAGACCTGTAGTATATATGCATAGCAAAAAGTGTTTTCAGTAATTCAACGGGTTATATAAAATTGATTAAAGTTGACACATAATATTGTAGTTTTTTGTTTTTTATATGGTTAGTTGTTATCTACTTATTTTCTTAATTTGCAAAAATACTATAAAATGAAATAGAAGATCAAACAATTATTCAAAACTATATATTTAAGTTAGTTAATTTAAAAAACTTTTTGATTTTTTCTTGCGTAAAATTAAAACATTAAAAACACAGAAATTTTTTTTTATATTTTAAGTCTTAAACATAAATCTGTTAAAAGTTAAGAGATAGAGAATACAAATAAATAAAGTAAGAGAAGAAGCAAAAAAAATGAATTTAGAGCTATAATTTTTATAGAATTAGATATAGTATATAGACAAAGTTAGGAAAAACTTACAACATTTTTATATATTTAAATAGAGTTGAGAATTATTTATCACCTCATTCAAGTCGTAAAACAAAATAGAGATTTAGAGTTTTAAAGAGTTTTGGGCTGCAAAAGGAACTGAACTGAGAAAAATAGTAAAATGTTGATTTCATTTACTCCCTACCTAACCCAGTAAACGCAGCAAAAAATGGCATTATTGCTAAACTTTTTTCAAAAAAAAATATCTTTCAATTGTTTACAAAAATTATATTAATAGTTTTAGGTGCATGTAATTGAAACCAACAAGCATTTTCTTATTTGGGAAAAAATAGTAAAAAAGCGATACATTAAAATGGGAGACAATCGATTTATAACAATATTTCCTATGATCACGTCTTATTGCTCCATTTTGTTTTAGACTTTTTGTCAAAATTTTACATATTCTTAATTTGTAAGTTATTTTTAGCAAGGCAATGCTTGAGTTGTATTGAAAACTTATTTTTTAAAAATTCACTGTGGCGGCTGATTGCCGTAATAGGAATATGCACCCGGTGGTGGACCTTGTGGTGGCGCTCCTGGTGGTGGCATTTGTTGCGCGCCTGCCGGTCGATATCCTTGATAGCCCTGAGGTGTAGGTGGAGGATATTGACCTTGTGGAGGCATTGATCCATAGCCGCCCTGCGGCTGATGATAACCATGTTGTGGGTAACCGCTACCTGGAGGCGGCGGACCGTATCCTTGTGGTGGTGGCGCACCATAGGGTGGCTGAGGGGCTCCTGGAGGAGGTTGATATTGATTGGGTGCCATGGGTGGTGGCGGTCCCTGTCCGGGTCCACCATTGGCAGATGGGGGTGGAGCAGTGCTGTTTGGCGGTCCTGAACCCGGTGCACCCTGCTGCCCATACGGTGATGGAGCACCGCTAGGCCCAGTGGTTGGCGGTGATGAGTATGTTGCCTGCGGACCAGATGGCGGTGGTCCATTATTCGAGGCTGGCGGATAATTTTGTGTTGTTTGTTGTTGCTGTTGTGATGATGGTGGCGGTGGTCCTTGACCTGGAGGAACAGCTTGAGGGCCGGCCGTTTGTGTCTGTGGTTGTGCAGAGCCGGTGGTTGTCGCGTTGCCAGCACTACTGGTTGGCGGTTGTGCAGGTGGTGGTGTTGACTGTACACTTGTAGGGGTTGCTTGCGATGGAGGACCATTTGCGCCACTAACTGCTGGTTGTTGGTTGGGTGGCGGTGTTTGCCCAGTACTGGGTGATGAACTATATCCACTGGCAGGCGGAGGATTTGGACCGCCGGCTTGTGGTGGTTGTGGCGTTGATTGTCCGCTTTGTGGTGGTGGCGGTCCCTGCACTGGATAACCTTGAGGTCCCGGTCCTGCCTGCTGATAGGGTTGGTATGGCGATTGAGCGCTGCTAGTAGGCGGGGGACCATAACTACCGGGTGGGGTATTACTTGCCTGTCCATAGTTATTCGGTGGTGGTGCACCATAACCACCATAGCTCATAGGTGGTGGAGGACCACCACCGCTACTCTGAGGGGGCCCGTACTGATTAGGGGGTGGTGGTCCTTGACCTCCAGTTGGTGGACCATACATTTGTCCTGGTGGCGGTTGCTGTCCAGGCGGCAACTGCTGATTAGGTGGTGGAGCGTACGAACCAGGAGGACCTTGTTGTCCTGGACCACTGCCACCGTAGGGATGCTGTTGAGGTGGTCCAGTGGCCGCAGAAGTTGGTGGCATACCGCCATGTGGTGTATAGCCAGTTTGTGCGTTAGGTGGTGGAGGTCCATAGCTATGTGTTGGTGGTCCATAGGGATAACCTCCTTGTGGTGGATATTGTGGTTGTTGTTGAGGCGGATAGCCTGGATAATGGGAATGCTGTTGTTGTGGTGGTTGATATGCACCTCTATATTGACCTTGCTGCGGTGGAGGTCCTTGCTGTTGCTGGGGTTGTTGCGGTCCCTGTTGATTAGGACCCTGTTGTTGCTGCTGCTGTTGTGGCGGTCCTTGTACCGGTGCAGGAGCACCAGGTCCTGAGGGTCCACTATTGGGACGTTGTTGATCTGGAATGAAACATTTTACAACAATTTATTGTTTTTATGTGTCTGTATAATCGAAATATAAAAAATTTAAAATTTCTAATTTTTTTTAATCAAAGAAAGTCTCTTTAATCTTTAAACCAATATTTATTAAACCCGTCATCACTTGTGGTAAATGAGGGTGTACTAATTTTGTCATTCCGTGTGAAACTTTCAAATATTCATCTAAAAATCCATAAAGTATATATGTATGTGTGTATGTATGTATATATGCAAGGCGAATTTATTTTTCAGGTGGCGTTGAAAGCACCAGCGTTACCGTTGTGATACTTAAGTATCAATTTGACCCTTTTTCGACGGTCTTGATAAATAACCCGTTTGTATCATTTTTAACTATTGTGTGCCACTTTTTGACCCTTTTTGGAAATAGCTCTCACATTTTGTTTTTGTCAACATAGCTTCAGCTAAACAAGTGTTTTCAAAATAAGCATTGCTTAAAAATAAATTTTGGAATAGACATAAAGTAGAAAGTTACAATTTCATGTTTTTCTCTCTTAATTTGTTCGAAGCGAAAATAGAGGAGTGGACTTCAAGTGAAGATTTAATAACAAAATATAGAACGCACATTCCTAAAAAGCTTAAAACATTTTTTACGACATTTTAATTAGTTTTCCGATAGTAAAGTACAAATTAAAGTAAAATTTTCCTAATAGCAAACATAAGTCATATATGTACATACATAAATATTTGTTATTTTTAATATACAATATATCCTAGCTAGCATTTTCAATCGTCTAGGAGTCTACTGGGAATCTCATGACGAGTGTTTTTGATCGTCGACGAGCCCAGTTTTTAATTGTAGGCGATTCCTCGCACGGGAGAAACTGCTACACGTGCTAATTCGTATGAGAGATTCTTCCATAACACAGCAAATGACTCTTATATTAATCCTAAAGGGAATCGTTTATGATGTATGTAGAGATCATCTAACGAATCTTTCAAAAAGCATGCCAAGTGTCGTATGAGACTCACGTTGGGATTATTTTACGACTAGTGAAATGATCAGCCGTATAACTGAGCTACCTTAATAAAAGCATCAAGCGTGTTTTTCATGTCAAAGCTTATCATTTTCATACAATTTATATCAAACAAACCTTAAAGTCGCGAAATCAACACCATCCTGTCGGAAAATCTTATTTTACAGATCCTTAGGTCGGTTTGTTTTATTGAAATTGTATTGGCAATAGAATTTTCATATTTCAAAAACGCTCTCATTTAGGTAGCTCAGTAATTCTTATATGACTCTTACAGGGAGTCGCAAAAGGTTTATTCCAAGATTAAAAAACGAGCGTGTCAAAAATATATAAAAAAGTAATAAATAAAAAAAAATGTAGATGTTTTTGTTTTTGTAACACGCCATATAATCATCAGAAGACTCTTTTAGTAGTTGTATATTGAACATAATCATCTAACAAACAGCCGATGCTGGCTGGGATTTTATTTATTGAATATCTTATGGTGTTTTCTTTTCTACAAAAAAATTTGATTATTCATTAAAAAAAAGCAATTTGGTGTTTGTATCTTAAATATGTTTTGCTCTCCAAGAGGGTAGCATGTTTTATTTAAAAAAAAAAAAAAATCATCCTTACTAATGGCATGTCTTTGAACTTTTCACCCCGTATAAATCGACAGTGTTGATAGTGCCCTGTGAAATAGGTGACTTCGGTTTATGTATTTATTTTTTAAACGGCGAAAAGAACAACAAAGCTACGAAAAAATTGAAAAATTCGAAAAAGTTTGCAAAAATAATGGAAAATTTTAATATTTCAAACAAGTCATAAAATTTATAAAAAGTTCCTAAAACTAAAAGGAATGGCAAAAATTTGGTAAAAAATTGCTAAATTAGCGGAATTCCCAAAAATGTGGTAACAGCGGTATGATAATCATCGTCCAGACTTGTAATTTTTGTTGTAGCCATTCTTAAGTTTATTGGTGAGAGGGGGAAGAAGATTGGGGAGGGGTATCCAGTTTCATGTACTCTGCAATTCCGTTTTATTTTGTTATTCTCACACTTTTTAACTTGGAGTAGGCTTTAAGTGTAATTGTATTTATAAAAAAAATGTAATAGGGAGAAGAGGAAACAAAAGATTAATATCCAAAAATTGAAAAACTATAATTTCATAATCTGGACACTAATGCAATTTGAAAGAAAATTTTTAAAAATTGCAGCAACAAAAATTGCAGATCTGGACGATGACATAGCAAAGCCTAATATTTATTAAAAATAAAAGATTTTATTTGTTGTGCTTAATTCCCTTTTTTTAATAATTGATAAAAAAAATACTGAAATTTATTGTTGGAGAATAAGCTGTTCGTTCCTATGCTCATTTCACTGGTTGCTTAGGCCAGATCATCAGGAAACGTTCTCCTAAATAATTTTAGAAATGCCACAGCTATCAGCAAAAAAGGTTACAGAGGGAATGAGAATTACCTACATACACTCAAAAAGTCTTATTTGCAACAATATCAAAGCTTAACCAAAATACCAACAATAAAACAGTCAGTTTATCTTTTCTTACATTCCCCACTACAATTAGTTGGAATTCTCCCAACATTAATTATAGTTGTAAGTGGCTAAAGAAAACACAAATTAAAAACAAAAACAAATTGCTTTTATTGTTTTAGCAAGAAATCAAAATAAAACAATTTGCCAGTTCAGTTTGTTATGCACGTGCACTTGCAAACATTTTATTATCAAAGTTGTTTTTGGGAATATAATTATTTATTAAAAGATTTTGTTTGTTGTGCTTAATTCCCTTTTTTTAATAATTGATAAAATATATTGAAATTTATTGTTGGAGGATAAGCTGTTCCTATGCGAATTTCACTGGTTGCTTAGGCCAGATCATCAGGAAACGTACTCCTAAATAATTTTAGAAAAGCCAAAGCTATCAGCAAACAAGACTACAGAGAGAATGAGAATTACCTACATACACTCAAAAAGTCTTATTTGCAACGATATCAAAGCTTAAACAAAATACCAACAATAAAACAGTGAGTTTATCTTTTCTTACATTCCCCACTACAATTAGTTGAAATTCTCCCAACGCATAGCGCATAGGAACAGCTTATCCTCCAACAATAAAATTCAGTATTTTTATTAATTATTAAAAAAAGGGAATTAGCACATCAAACAAAGGCATCTATTACGGTTCACAACTTTTGTAATTAAAACAACTGGTTGTGATGAGTTGTAAATTTTTGATGTTTTTGTTCACCGAAATATAGCAAAGTTGTAAACCGTAATACCAAAATTAAGAAATTACAACTAAACTGAGTTGAGTTGTGAACCGTAATAGGGGCCAAAATCTTTTATTAAATAATTGTATTCCGAAAAATGACTTTGATAATAAAATTTATTAAAAATCTTAAAAGCTTTAAAGAACCAGAAAACTAACAGGAAAAAATCGCTTTTATCTCGAACATGGCTAAGATTCGCGAACAATTGCAAGATTAGAAACAATCCCTAAAATTTATTTGAAAGCGTTAAATCGGGAAAAAAATTTCGTAAAATAACATTAAAATCATTAAAAATGAGCTATAATGATGAAGAACCAATCTTTTTATCTGGAGTTAAAACATGTAAGGCCACTCCATAAAAAAGTTAAGTTTTTTGTGCACTTCCTACCTGAAATAAATATTTTTTTTTGTAAAAAACTTAGTCTTATTATTTCCTTAAAATGGGAAATACTGCTTTTAAAAAACTTAACCCTTTTTTAATTGTGTGTGTGAAGATAAATACGTATTTATCCAGCGGAGACATCAACCACAGCAACTATTTGCAGTAAACATTGCATTTAACATTGCTACTGTAATAGAAAAGTGCATTTAGGAGGATTTTCAGGGAAAAGAAATCGATTCCACATAAGAAAAAATTTCTAAGCATGATTCTGGTAGTGGGCTATCCAAAATAATTTTGAAATTTCAGAAATTCGGACTTGAAAAAGTTCGTTTTTGCGAAAATTTCTGGCGAGGATTAGTGACCATTTTGGAAAAATATGGAATGTTACTAGCAACCCACTATATAGAAATGGTGCTCCAAGGGGTCCTCTTTGAGAACATATTATTTATTTATTTCATTAAATGTAACATAAAAGCCACTCTTGGCCAATTAAAATATATATTACAAAGCAGTTTGCCTAAAAACAGGAATAAAATATCTAATTATAAAAAATTATATTAATTAATTAAATTAACCCTCAAAGCGATTTACTCTTTTGGTTCCCCAACCAATAAAAAGGAAAACACAGAAAAGATCCCAACAGTGTAAAAATTGTACAAATATATATCCGTTTAATATACACTTGTAAATGTATATTTAATACACAAACAAATGTATATATAAACAAATAATTATTTATTTAAATAAATAAGTTAAATGTTCATTGAATAAAACGGTCAGTCTGTTTAATTACACGTCCAAAGAAATAGCTTTAAAATTAATTACAAAGTATTCTATTAAGTTTTAGGCGGATTGCATTGGTAGAGTGCGAAAATATTCTAAGTTCCAGAGGCAACCAGTTCCAACTACGCACAGTTCTTATAATAAATGAATGTTCATAGAATCCATTATTAATTCTCGGAATCAAAGCCTGTGAGTTCCACGTAGAACGGGAAAAGATAAATTTAGAGCAGAGTGGTGAAGGCAACCCAGTTCTAATTACCCTGTAAAAATACCAAATTTCGACGTTGTATGAAATTATGGAAGGAAGAGCCAAGAAAATCTTTAACATATTCAGAAATATGTTCACGTATTCGAATATTATGAGCAAATCTAACGATCATATTAACTACCCTATTTAATCTCCACATATCTTTTTGATTATTTGTACTGTTTATTCTATTATTTATATAATTGTTTTTTTCGATCTCAATTTTTACTTTATATGCATTTCTTATTATTTTATAGGCATTTCATGCTTCATTTGTATTGTAATTAATTGCACTTTGGTATTTAAAAATCTTTTCTCTTTTCATATTTTTAAGTTCATTGCTAAACCATTTATTTTCATGCTTTTCATTTGTTTTCTTTTTAACAGTAAATTTTTTTATTGTATTTTCTATACATTTATCAAAATGATGGACATAGTAGTATAGATTGTTCACTTCATTACACTCTATTACCGCACTTAATTCATTATTGCAACGGGTTTTATTATATTTAAATATTTATACTTCTTCTACTTGTTCATGTAATATATTTTCGTTTTTGATAAATATGTCTATGGTTTCGTTATTTTATTGTTTGTATTAGTTTTTGCTAAAATTTTTTCATTATTTGTTATAACATAGTCTATTAAAGTTTTAGAATTCTTTGTTATACTAGTATATTCACTAATTATTTGCTTTAGACCGCTATCATTTAGAACGCTTTCTATTTTAGATTTATAAAAGTCTTTTAACCAATCTATATTAAAATCTCCGACTATTATCATATCACAGTTTTCTTCACATAGTTCTTCCATTATTTCTTGAAAATCGTTGCAAAATTCCGGCTTTTGGCTACTTGGTGATCTGTATACTATTACTAATATAAAAGTTATTTTTTCATATTTTGCTCTATAAGCACTAATCCAATATTTTGATTCTTTTACATATTCACTTATTTTGATTATTATCCATTGTTTTTTGAAATATGCGATTACACCACCTGTTTTGCTTGAATTGGATAATGTGTTAAAATGGTTATATTGCTTTATTAGAATCTCCGATTCATCCACTGTATCAGTCAAATGAGTTTCAGACAGAATTATGAAATCTTGTTTATTCATTTCAGCAATTGTTTCTAATTGAACAAAGTTATTGAGGAGTCCTTGAATGTTTGTATATATTCCATGTATTTGCTTTTCTATTTGCTTTGGTTGTTAGGCTGTAATGCCTATTCTTCTCTTTTTTAGATTAAGTTTATTTTGGTACACAGGGCATTCTCTATTATTTGTAACGTGATTCTCATCTAGTCCTAAGTTGATCCTTCTATTTTAGATTAAGTTTATTTTGGTACACAGGGCATTCTCTATTATTTGTAACGTGATTCTCATCTAGTCCTAAGTTGAGCCTTCTTTTTTCTTTCATGCAGTTGAGGCATTTAGCTATTACTTCTTTATTACATTCACTACTTTTGTGTTTTCCATGACATCTGTAACATTTTTCTTCGTTTTTACATTTTGATGCTTTATGATTATAGCCTTGACATTTAAAACATTGTAATATATTTGTTCCTTAAAAAACTCGGCATCTGTCCCATCCAACATTAATTTTTTGACTAGACATAACTCTAGCATATGACTCATTATCTATTTTAATTTTGGCATTATATTGTTTTATTAAATCTTTTTGTTTCAAACATTTTTATTATTTCCATATGACTTTTTCCTAATAGTTCATTTTGTTTTTTCATTTTTTCAATTAATTCTCTTTCGGATATTTTAAAGTTCATGTCCATTACGATATTCGAAATTTAAAGGGAATGAGCAAGACAACATCTTTTACTAAAAGGTAAGTAGATCTTTGTTGAGTACAGTTTACGTAATATTCCAGAAATTTTACAAAAGAGGTGGTCAATATGGTTCTCAAAATATAGTCGTTTGTCAATATAGATCCCTAAACATTTAAGTTTATCAACAAATAAAATTGTAGAACCAGATATAGAAATGCGTAGGCTGTGCAAATATAAATCACCAGAACCAAATACTAGGGCTTTCGTTTTAGTAGTATTAACAACCAAAGAATTAGCAGATGACCATGATGAAGAGCGATCAAGGTGATAATTAATTTTAAGGTTAAAAATGTCAACATCATTCTTGTTACCATTAAACAGGAGCATAACATCATCAGCAAATAACAATGACCTGCAGCATTTAGAATCTAATTGGGCTGGTAAGTCATTTATATATAATACAAGCTTAACCCGATGTGTTTCGCAACCCCAATCGTTATAAAATGAAACAAATAAACTCGTTAAAAACGTGTGAAAAAGTTTTGGAGAAAGTTGTGAAAGAACAATTAGAAAATTATATGGAAAATAGCTCATTATTATCGAAATATCAATCTGGTTATAGAAAAATGTATTCGTGTGAAACTGCTGTGAATTTTGTAATTAATCGTTGGAAAAAAGTGAAGAAAAATACAAAAGTAATGGCAATCTTTTTAGACTTTAAAAGAGCATTCGAAACGATAGATCGAGAAATTGTGATAAAAAAAACTATATAGTTATGGAATTCAAGGGGTTGAACTAGAATGGTTTAATTCCTACTTGACAAATAGAAAACAATGTACAACAGTAAATGGGATAAAATCTACGTCAATTGATAACGAGTTTGGTGTTCCACAAGGATCCATACTGGGAGCTTTGTTATTTAGTATTTATATAAATGATATGCCCAACATTCTTACGAGAAGCGAAATTATTTTGTATGCAGATGATACGTTAATATATACGGAAGGAGAATCAGAACAACAATGTCAAAATAATATGATGTATGATATAAATAACATAAATAATTGGTTAAAAATGAATAAGTTAAAATTAAACGAAGATAAAACTAAAATAATAGAATTAAATATGACTAGCAACACAAACTTTGTAATAAATAATAAAATAATAGAAAAAGTACAACAAATTAAATATCTTGGATTTATTATTGATAAAAAACTAAAATTTAAAGAACATTTAGAATATATGTGTAAAAAAATTGGTAAAAAAATTGGATTTTTTAAACGAATTCCTAATAAAATATCAACAATAACAGCAATAAAAATATACAATACGATAATAAAGCCACATTTCGAGTTTGGATCTACTATTATATATACATGCTGTAAACCAACACAACTGGATAGAATGCAGAATTACAATATAAGGCAATGAGAACGATCTTAAGATGTAATAGATATACCCCCATAAATATGATGCTAAATACTTTAAAATGGTTAAATATTAGACAAAGATTGGAATTAAATACCCTCGTAGGATAGGTACAACCTTATAGACTGAGAAACGTTGATGATTTTAGACTACAACAAGCTAATACAACAGCAATGCAACTATCTCTTTTTTACAAAGGACTGAAATTATATAACTCGCTTCCAAATAATATTAAAAATGAAAGAAATGAACATTTATTTAGAAAAGAATGTGTTAAATTTGTAAGAAACAATGTAATGTTATAGAGCAAAAATAAGAAAATTTGTAAAATTTTATGTAAACAGTGTGAAATTGTAAAGTATTGAAAATACTAATAAATAAATAATAATAAAAATAAAAAGTATTTATATATAAACAAATTTTTTTTTTATTAAATTATTAGTTAATTATTGCAATGCTTTAGGATAAACAATGTTTTCAGTTTTTCCATCTGGAGCATAAACATATAAATCAGTTGGTTTTCCAACACGCGAGTGTGCAACATAAAGCTGTCCATGCGAGAAACATGGATTTGCTAAATTTAAGCCACAAACTTGTAGAGATTGCCCTTGGGCTTTGTTTATAGTCATCGCAAACGCTAACCGAACAGGAAACTGTAATCGTTTTAAATAAAAAGCTAAATCAGTTGATATCACCGGAATGCGTGGCAGCAGTACATCTGTTCCTTATTACTTTCATGTTATAATGGTAGCTTCAATTAAATTATTCCGCATTTCTTTTAATACAAGTCGAGTGCCATTGCAAAGCCATGGTGGATTGATATTGCGCAATAAAATAATGGGCACTCCAATTTTAAGTTGAAGTAATATGTTAAAAAATTCTCTTTTAAATTCATCCCAACACCTACATATGTACGTAAAACAGTATCGAAGATAAGAGGATTTTAAATTTTGAGTTGATTAGGCGTGCCACCGCCCCTTTGTCCAACCAAAACTTTACATAGCCTAGGGCTCATTAATTCACAACAACAGCCTACTGTGAGACGTTGATGACGATCGATTCAGTAGTTAATTAGATATAATCGACATAAAGGGGCGTGGCCCCTCCCACTTTTTTAATGCAACGTATTTCTATTCATAACAATACCATATTTACCAAATATCATCATCCTACGCCAAATAGTGGCTAAGATATAAGGATTTTATGTTTTGGGTTGTATGACCCTTTTTCCAACCACATCTTTATATAGCTTAAAGTTCGGTAACTCAAGGCAGTCGCCTACTGTGAAAATTTGATAACGATCGGTTGAGTAGTTTATTAGAAATGGTGGTTTTTACTTTTCTATAAAGGGACGTGGCTCCGCCCTCTTTTTTTATGGAGTTTATTTATATTCATATTAACACCATATGTACTAAATAGCATCATCCTATGCCAAAAAATGCCTAAGATATAACGATTTTACATTTTGGGTTGTATGGGCGTGGCATCGTCCCTTTGTCCAATCTCATTTTTATATAGCCTAATGTCTATTCCAGCGTCACAGTTATATTCTGTGAAAATTTCAAGATGATCGGTCAAGTGGTTTGGCCTCCTATAAGGCACAAATATATATACAAACATACATTCACTTTTATATATAAAGATAAAAAGTAGTGGTCCCAAAACTGAACCCTGAGGCACACCGGAAGTAATTGCAAGTAAATCGGAACTAAGATCATTGACATTTACAAATTGAGATCTGTCAGTAAGATAAGACAATATAAGACAATATAACTCTTTCAATTTTTTAACCATAATAGCATGATTTATTGAATTAAAGGCCTTAGTTAAATCAAGAGATACTAGTAGAGATAAGTCACCATCATTTAGATTCCTTCTTATATCATCAGTCATATCAAGTAAGAGAGAAGTAGTATTGTGATTACAACGAAAAGCATATTGAGATGGAACAATAAGCCTGCGAACAGAATATAATATTTGGTCCTTTAATATGAGTTCAACAGCTTTGGACAATGAAGGGAGAATTGATATCAGTCTAAGATCATTAATTGTCCGAACATTTCTACACTTTGGAATGGGAACAACCCGAGCTATTTTTCAAGACTTAGGAAATATTGATGTAGTTTAAATGGAATTAACATCATGAATAAGAATGTTAGATACATAAGGATAACTAATCCTAATAAAACGATATGGTATGGTAATAATTCATTCTCACTTTAATAACTCATTCTCACTAACGCAACTAAAGGAAAAAGAACCATTTACATCAATAAAGGTGCTTAAATCAACATTATCATTTACTGAATAGGAAGAGTTAACAAAATAATCATTAATACTATCAACATCAAATTAATTACACCACCTTTTATCCCCAGTTAGACCAGATTTTTTTAAAATTCTCCACATACCAGATGAGTTAAGGCCACAAAATAATTTAGAATAATATGCTCTTCTCTCTTTACGTATAATATTTTTAGCCTTATTTCGGTATCTGCAGTACACATTCCAATTCCAAGTATTCCTATTTGAACGATAAGCTAAATAAGACAAGTCTCTAAGCGCCGTTGCCAATAAAATATTATTAGATCTGAACCAACTGTTATCATCCACTTTTACCTTCTTCCTCACTGTAGGCACGTAAGTATAAAGGTCGTTAAGAAAAAATTTAATAATAGAAGCTGGATAATCAACGTCACTCGAATTAAAAATCGTATTAATGTCAAATTCCGATATAACGGAAAATAAACCCTCCCAGTCAATATGATTAAAGTCTTTATACTTAATTAATCTATCCGCATTTATGACATCCAAACAAAAAACCGCAAATATGAAAGAATGGTGGTATATCTGAAATAATTTTGGAAATTGAGAAAATTGAATTTGCAAAAATGGGTATTTTGAAAAATGTTAAAAGTGGACAATATGGAGAAATGGTGATAGTTACTAATATCACACCATATAGGAATGGGGTTTAATCTCCCGCTTTGAACTGTCTAAAAAATTACGAATAAAAACGAGGTGAGAAAAAATTTGGCTGAAATGCAGTTTACGGGTCACACGAAAAAAAAAGATATGCCACCCGGTTCAAAAATAAAAACAGAAAAAACCAAATTAAAATTAAAGGGGGCTGATGCCCATGGTTCCCCGTGGAGCCAAAAACCGCCAATTAGTCGTATGTGTGGGTACTCAAATTAAAAGGTAATTGTGTAAGAAAAACGAAAATAATAAAATTTAGGGCGGGTGGGACTTTGGATCCAGGAGGGCCCAAGAAATTTTAATTTTAGTATTTTTCTTTTTTAATTCCAGAGGGGATCCAATTTAGGGCGGGTGGGACTTTGGATCCAGGAGGGCCCAAGAAATTTTAATTTTAGTATTTTTCTTTTTTAATTCCAGAGGGGATCCAATTTTTTTGTATTTTTTTCGCGTGCCCGGTAAACTGCAATTTTGTCAAAAAATTTTCAACTAAAAAATTTTTTAAAAATGCAAAAAATAACACGGATGAGGTAATGTAAGTATTAAAATTAAAATTTAAGGGGGCTGAGGCCCCTGGGACCCCATGGATCAAAAAAAGCGGCCCGCCCACTTAGTGGTATGTGTGGGTACTCAAATTAAAAGAAATTGTGTAAAAAATACGAAATTAATAAAATTTAGGTCGAGCGGGACTTCTGGGTCCCTCTGGGGGTAAAAAAAAATTGCCCCTCCCACCCTTATAACTATGTGTGGGTACTCGAATGAAAGGTATTTTGCTTACGATTGTAAATATTTTGTTTTTATTTTGCTTTTTTAATGTTATACCTATGCGTTAAATTTTTAAATGAGTTTTATTTTTTTATTTTTTTGTAACTTAAGCTTTTTTGTATAGACGGCCTTCGGCCGGGCGCAAGGATTTTCTCCTCTATGGTATAACAAAGACCGGATTCGCTAACTAAAGCTTATCTGTATAGCCGGCCTTCGGCCGGGCGCAAGGATTTTCTCCTCTATGGTATAACAAAGACCGGCTTCGCTTACTAAAGCTTCTCTGCATAGTCGGCTTTCGGCCGGGCAAAAGGATTTTCTCCTCTATGGTATAAAAAAGACCGGCTTCGCTAACTAAAACTTCTCTGCATACCTATAAAAGATACAAAAAAATAACCTAGAGAAGAAAATATTAAACGAATACAAAAACAAAATACATATTTGCAATCGTAAGCAAATTACCATTAATTTGAGTACCCACACAGATATACATAAGTGTTATGGGGGCACATTTTTTTGCCCCAGAGGGCCCTAGAAATGCCGGCCACCCAAAATTTTATTATTTTCGTTTTTGTTGCACAATTACCTTTAATTTGAGTACCCACACATACCATTCAGTGGGCGGGGCGGTTTTTTGGACCCAGGGGTCCCCACGGGCCTCAGCCCCCCTTAAATATTAATTTTGGTATTTTTTTTTTTAATTCTGGATCGGGTGGCATATTTTTTATATTTTTTTTTCGTTCGCCGCCGTCGTTTAAAATTTTGACCAAATAAGCATAACCCTTTGCAAAACCGTTTTAATCGGTAAGTTTCACAATTCACAACGTGTTTAGTCTGCGTCTACATTTTTAAATCAATATTAATAATAACTAGCAACACATAAATTGACTTACTTCCCGGTGTGTTATTATTAGGTTGCTGTTGTTGCGGCTGCTGAGGACCACCCACTGATTGTGTTTGTTGCTGAGGACCCGGTCCTTGGGGACCACTACGGTAGGGTCCTTGTTGTGGTGGTGGACCACCCTGAGGTCCTCCTGGTTGTTGAGGGCCTGTGGGAGGGGGGCCCTGTTGTGGTTGATTACCATTCGGGGGCATGCCAGGATGTTGAGGTGGTCCCTGACCATACGGAGGTATTTGACTACCAGATGGAGGTTGACCCGAACCATCGTGTTGCATTGGTGGCATACTAGGAGCACCTGGTGGAACACCCATTTGCGATTGAGCACCTGGTAGTGGTCCCCCTTGTGGTTGTTGCTGCGGTGGTGGTGGACCTCCTGAACTCATCATACCATGAGGACCTTGTTGATTGGCTTGAGCTTGTAGAATATGCGGAGGTGGCAAGATTTGATTGATGTTCATAGTTGGATCAGCCAATTGAGCCAAATAGACAAGATTTCTATGCAAGGCAATATGATACGAAGTACACTCATATGATTTACCAATATTTTGGAAACTTTGTATAGTTTGTATTATCTTACAATTCTCGTCAAGAATTTTCTGTATATGCGCTGGACTGGGTGGAGGGGGAACACCGCCACCATGTTGGCCTGGTGGTCCTCCCATTAAACCTTCCGGGCCACCTGTTGGTCCACCCATAACACCCATGGGTGGGCCTCTTTGCATGGGTGGCCCTCCTGGACCTCCCATTCCCATTACAGGTGGCATTCCGGGACCACCACCGCCCGGTCCCATCATGCCGCCAGGACCTCCCACAACTGATTGCTGTTGAGGCGGTTGCATTGAATTGGGAGTAGTAGACTGAGGAGGTTGCATCATACCTCCCGGAGGTGGTTGACCAGCCGCCTGCTGTTGAGGCGGTGGTTGCGGCGAAAAGACTGCAGTCATTTTACTGGCTGCAGCCTTCTTCTTCCGCTTGGGTGTTTTTTCCTGTTTTTCCACAATTTTGGCTGTTTTCAGTACACTTTTAGTAGAAAAATTCTCCACAAAAATTTTGTGTTTGGAAAGTTTTACGAGGTATGCTAATAAATTTTATGCTTTTGTAATTTTAAATTTTTGTTCTAATTACACAATTTAAAGTCTTTCTACTACACTTTTTATTAGTTTAACGCCTTTGCGGCTTTCGCATGTACTCGTTTTATGTCCGGTTTTTTCTGTATCAATAATTTTATTAATTATTTAGTAATTGTACTTTCCACAATTTCTATTTTTTTATTACATTATTCATAACTTTTTAAAGTTTTTATACAATGTTTTGCCAGTTTATAATGAAATTTGTTAAAAATTTTGCAAATAAAAATGACGCCTTCTTACACACGAGTTTAACATAACTCGTTTGCAAAATAAAAACTCGCTTCGTTTTTTGTGCAATGCTCGCCGTATAACATTATGCTGCCAGATGCGTACAACAGGGCCGCTTTTTTCCTTCACAATGGTCGTGCACACACGCGAATAATTATGGTTTTTCATTGTTGAGTTTCAACCGGCTTTATCCCCGCACAAACAACAAAAAACCAATTGAGAATGTTCCGAACTCAGCAGTACCAGATTATAGTCGAAGTTCGTTTTAACCGAAGTAAATCGTTATTCATTCCAGAAAGAAGAGTAAACAACTATAAAATAGTTTCATATTTGGTACAATTACATGCAAATGTTTATGAAAAACGAATTTAAAAACACGTACTAAAACACAAATAAAATATATATTGCATTAATTAAAAAACAACCATACGTTTTTTTAAATATATTTTCATAAAATTTAAGAAAGTAATTAAAAAATATCAGGCACTACAGTTATATGTAAACATTGTTATTTAACATGAGCTGTATATAATATAAATCTTTAAAGAAATATGTTAATTTCTTTTGTTGAATTAACCATTTCTTTTTAAAAAAAGTTTTCTAATTAAAAATAAATGATAATGAGAAATATGAATGTTTATGAAACATTGATGCAAAACTGTAGGGGCCGGAGAAATTCTTCATTATAAACGATAATTTGTTATAAGCGGTGATCATTGTAACCGACCCCCACCGTAACAGTGATAGGATTTAAACATTTGTGTCAAAATTGTAACGAAAACGGGCGAAATTGACTGCAAGGGGGTAACATATTTTTTTATTGAAACTAAACTTTGAAACATAAATTATTGGATTTCCGAAAAAAATATTTTGTGTGTATTAACGAAAACAAACCTTCCAATTGTAGCCAATTTTGAACTTTGGTTTTCAAAAAATTTTGCCCATAAAAACTTTTTCAACGCTTGTGGAAGAATTATGAGCTATGTTTGAATCTGAAAATGTTTGAAAAAAATGGTTTCATTAAAACTTTGTCCCACATCTCCGATCTCTTTTCATTCCAATATAATTCCAACACAAATATGTTTATCTATACTCAAAGCTTATTTTTCGACATATTTTGCACTTGAAAAAAGTTTTACAATATATGGGTTAATATTGGTTATGTCTACGCTTCTCAGGAAATAAGTTAAAATAATAATCTGTAGTGATATTTTTTTCTCAAATATCACAAAAATGATATATTAAGTTTCTTTATTATAATGCTATGTTCACACTTAGGTTTTTAAACGCGTTTAAACAAAATGTTGATGAAGTAAATCAAAGTTAATTAAGTTTTAATAATGTCAATTTGAAGTGATTAACAAATCACTTAAATTTATGGAGCTAAGTCTGGTTTTCTGATCATTTTTTCAACAAAAATAATTTCGTCAAAAACAAAAATCATTCTCCGGCTTAATAAAAAAAAGCAAATGAAGTTCAGCGAAGCAACCTCTGCGCACAACGTGAAATTAAAATTGTGCAAGACATTTTGCAATTGCCTACATCATCACATACTTTAAATTTAAAACTTATTTTATATAACAAATGAAATAAATGTTTTAAAAATAAAAATATTAAAAAAAGCTGTCTTTTTTTAGAAACCACGGGCGGAACATTTTTAAACATAAAAAGAGATTATTCATTACTTGTACAATATTTGCCACAATGTAGTGGTATGCCAAATTTGTTGTAAAATTAAGTTATATGCCTAATGTACTCTCATATTTATTATACATATACATATATATTATAATTTTGAACATCCTATCCGAATTAAAAAGTTTGAGCATTTCAGGTTCTTGATAAAAGTTACACGTATTTTCCAATTAATACTTCACCCTTAAAACGCCTTTTTTTAATCTGTTCAAAAACTATTTTTTTTTCAACCAAAAACAAGCTGTAAAATATATCTAGTATTACTAAAGGCCGGTATTCACTATCCTACATAATCGTACGATTCATTCACACGAAAATCTGACGGAAAACTATCCGACATAAAAAAAATGTCTGCAAAATCTGCTGTCAATGCCACACTATCCCACAAAAAAGATGCAAACTCAAATGACTCATCAACTTTACAAGAAAATGCAACTCTGATCGCACATAATCTATCATTTTATGAAAATTTTTAAAACATTTCCAAGTCGGACAGACTTGTCAAAAAAATCTGTCACTCAATTCATTTTTAGGCCACACTGTCATACATTATGAGCACACACGATTTTTTTGACATATCGTGCGACTAAATAGGATAGTAAATACCGGCCTTAAGTTATTGCTATGTACAGACAAGCAAATAGTAAAACCCCGTAAAAACTCACTAAAATTAAATTTATGCCTCCAATTATCCCTCTAAGGACTTGTACCCCCTAATTTTGACCCTAAATTTAATAAAACCATCTAAATCTGGGGGCGACCACTAACCTTTACACTCTGAGATCTAACCAGTTCTATTTATAAACAATTAAATTTTTGCTTTTTATATTTATAACTGTGAAGTACAAATTTCTTTTATTGTAAGGGCCATAATCAAAAAAATTAAAAATAAACTGAATTTTACCCGGAAATTCAACAGGCTTTACTCTAAGTAAAAATAGCTTGGCAAAAGTGCACTTTACGGGGCGTACGGAAAAAAAAAAAAAAAAAAGTTCGACCCCCTCTGGAATAAAAAAAGAAAAAAACCAAAATTAAAATTTAAGGGGGCTGAGGCCCCTGGGACCCCATGGATCAAAAAAAGCGGCCCGCCCACTTAGTGGTATGTGTGGGTACTCAAATTAAAGGTAATTGTGTAAAAAATACGAAATTAATAAAATTTAGGTCGAGCGGGACTTCTGGGTCCCTCTGGGGGTAAAAAAATTGCCCCTCCCACCCTTATAACTATGTGTGGGTACTCGAATGAAAGGTATTTTGATTACGATTGTAAATATTTTGTTTCTATTTTGCTTTTTTAATGTTATACCTATGCGCTAAAATTTTCAAATGAGTTTTATTATTTTTTTGTAACTAAAGCTTCTTTGTATAGCCGGCCTTCGGCCGGGCGCAAGGATTTTCTCCTCTATGGTATAACAAAGACCGGCTTCGCTAACTAAAGCTTCTCTGTATAGCCGGCCTTCGGCCGGGCGCAAGGATTTTCTCCTCTATGGTATAACAAAGACCGGCTTCGCTAACTAAAGCTTCTCTGTATAGACGGCCTTCGGTATAACAAAGACCGGCTTCGCTTACTAAAGCTTCTCTGCATAGCCGGCCTTCGGCCGGGCAGAAGGATTTTCTCCTCTATGGTATAACAAAGACCGGCTTCGCTAACTAAAACTTCTCTGCATAGCTATAAAAGATACATAAATTAACCTAGAGAGGAAAATATTAAACGAATACAAAAACAAAATACATATTTGCAATCGTGAGCAAATTACCTTTAATTTGAGTATCCACACAGATATATATACATACATAAGTGTTATAGGGGGGACACTTTTTTTGCCCCAGAGGGCCCTAGAAATGCCGCCCACCCAAAATTTTATTATTTTCGTTTTTGTTGCACAATTACCTTTAATTTGAGTACCCACACATACCATTCAGTGGGCGGGGCGGTTTTATGGACCCAGGGGTCCCCACGGGCCTCAGCCCCCTTAAATATTAATTTTGGTATTTTTTTTTTTTAATTCTGGATCGGGTGGCATATTTTTTATATTTTTTTTACGTACGCCCCGTAAAGTGCACTTCAGCCAATAGCTTTTGCATAACAATGCCACTTAAAATAAATTTAAATGTTTTGTATAACATATTTTTAAATTTGTGCCTTTTTCAAAAAAGTTGATTGTAAAAATTTTTTGCTCGTGGTAGCTCTGTTTAGTATGTAGTTTCTGGTTTAGTACTAAGTACTCAAGTAGTCAATAAATTTACAGCATTATAGTAAATAGCATGCAACACGGCAGAAAAAAGCAAAGTTCAAGCGTGTAGTGAAAATTTTCTAATAAAATATACTAAAAACTAATCTAAAAATATAAACTAAATGCAGAAAAACCTCTTGAAATTCTAGTTCGTGTGATAAATGAACAAATCTTGTGAAGAATTCAAATACATTTTTTTTGCAAAGGTATATAATAAAATAAAAATGTTCTCAAAAGCGAATGTCGAAGTTAAAGCAAAACCTCAAAAAAAGTTTAAAAAGAAGTGTTAAAAATAACAAAACTATTGGCGGAGAAATTTCATAATTTACGGGTTGCTGATTTTTTTTTTTTTTTTGGATTTTGGCCAATATTTTTAAACAGTTCCTTTATTTTTTTTGTTTTCCTACAAATTTATGTAATTGATAATTTAGAATTGCTATCATAATTTTGTTTAGCCGCTTTTTTTTACCTGTTTAACTGTTTGTGTGCACGGCTGCCAGATTTGACGATTTATCGTCATTTTGACGAATTTGGGGTCCAAAAATGGCCTATTAACGATTTGACGATTTATACCCTTAATTTGACGATTTTTCCAATTTCGAATTTTGTACTCATTTACAAAAAATTTCAGTATTATTTTTTTTCAACCATTTTTTGATACTTTCGTTAATTTGGTTAACAGCAATTGTCCCGTTCAAGCAGTTCATAATATAAATATATTAGTGTACAAACATTTTTTTAGCAGTGAAGGAGAATTTATGATGAGTAAAATCGTTGTTTGATGTCTCTCAGTTCATGTGGTAACCAATTTTCGTACTTTTTATGAATAATTAAAGATCTTTTTCGAGTCGCGTCTCTAATTATAGATTCTAAGGTTTTGTAGCAAATTCGGATATATGACATCCTACGCAATACAAGTCATTTGTTGCCAAGCTTCGAAAATTGGCTTATTTGTACTACCAAAATATTTTTCAAATAGTTTCCTATTGTGGATAATTAAAAACCTAAATTTTCATATTTAAAAAACCCTTCCCACTCTTATTTAAATTGGTCTGTAACAGGAGTTAAACTTGCATTTATAGTCAACAAAAGTAAGAAAGAAGTTTAATTTTAAACGATTTTTAGCTTTAGGTTTAAATACACATGCATGATATTTTTTATTTCAATCAAAACAAATGGAAATGGAAAATAGTTGAAAATTTTCAAAAACTAACAAAAGTTAGTGCCATTTTACATTGACGATTTTTGTGACGATTTAAGTAAGTCGATTTGACGATTTGGCGATTTGTTTTGCAAAATTTGCCGATTTTCGACACATTTTATCTGGCAGCTATGTTTGTGTGTGTTGAATGAAGAGGGATAGATAATGAAGAGATTAAAATTTGTTCTCTTGCCATTGCAAAAAATGTTATTTTAGCTTAATAAGAGTTGCCAATAAATTAATTTATTTTTACAGAAACTAACTGATAATCTAGGAATTTGCTAAATATATCATAAAAATATATTAAACTTAATTTAAAATTATTAATTACCGAAGATGTGGATTAAAGGTGCAAATCTATAAAACTTTGAATGTGATAAAAGCATTAAAATTCATTAGCCCATTATAAAGAAATATTTCGATCTAAAAGGTGTTTTTTATAGACGTATAGTATTTTAAAATGGAATGAAACAAAGATGAGTTTTTTAAAATTACATGAAATTTACTTTATTCGTAAGATACTCTTTTAGCATTATAATTTAAATATGACTTCTGGCACCGCCACGGATGGAGTCAAATTTTCGATGACTTTTTCGGAACAAATAAGGTTACCGACACAGCTCCTAATAAAAAAGGGCTTAAATCTAGTTTACCGACACAACTCCAAATAAAAAAAGTACCTACGGTAATAGAAAATTAAAAAAAAGAAGAAAAAATGAAATCAAAAAATTGGCGCAACCGCTTAGTTTTCGAGTTATGGACGTTTCAAATTTTCATATAAATATGCGATTTTCCATTACATTTCCAAACGTATATCGCTAATATTGGTATCATTTCAAAGCTTTGCACTAGATCGATGTGGACATACATAATTTATTTAAATATTTGTGGTTTATTAAGAAGTGGGATGAGTTTGCAAAAATACAAAAGTTTTTAGTAAGCATAAAAACAAATATAGGCAATACAGAGCAGCTTTAGTTAGCGAAGCTAGTGTTTGTTATACCATGGAGGAGAAAATCTTTGCGTCCGGCCAAATGCCGGCTATGCAGAGTAGCTTTAGTAAGCGAAGCCAATGTTCGTTATACCATGGAGGAGAAAACCTTTGCGCCCGGCCGAAGGCCGGCTATGCAGAAAAGCTTTAGTAATCGAATAGAAGATCCTTATTTCCGGCCAATGGCCGGTATGCTGGGAAGTTTTTTTTTGCGAAGCTGGTGTTTGTTATTTTATATAATTTGTATTACACTTTTATTTCAATAAAGTACATACTTTCCTAGTACACTTCCCTTACATTTTGACGTAAAATGAAAAACAAACTGTAATGTGAGCTAAAGAGTTCAACATTTTTAAATTAATTTTGTACATTCAGAAAAATCTATTCAAGAGCCATATACGTTTAGAATTGTAGTGGAAAAGCGAATATTTATATGAAAACTTTAAACGTCCATAACTCGAAAACTAAACGTATGCCACAATTTTTTTATTTTATTTTTTCTTCTTATTACCTATTCCATTTTTTATCACACTAGGTACTTATTTTTTTATTTGGAGCTGCGTCGGTAAACTAGATTTGTTCCAAAAAAGTACCTATGGTGATAAAAAATGGAGAAATAAGAAGAAAAAATAAAAAAATTGGCGCAAACGCTTAGTCTTCGAGTTATAGGCCTTTAAAGTTTTCATATAAATCTGCTATTTTCCACTACAATTCTAAACGTACGTATATGGCCAATATTGGTATAATTTTAAAGCCCTTGAATAGATTTTTCTGAATATACAAAATTCATTCCAAAATTTTTATTTCTTTAGCTCACATTGAAGTTTTCTTACATTTTATGTCAAAATGTTACGTACTAGGAAAGTACGTAGTTTATTTAAAGAAAAGTGTAATACAAATTTTCTCTTCATAGCCGGTTTTTGGCCGGTCTTAAAGATTTTCTTCTGGCTTCGCTAACTAAAGCTTCTCTGAATAGACGGCCTTCGGCCGGGCGCAAAGATTTTCTCCCCTATGGTATAACAAATACCGGCTTCGCTAACTAAAGCTGCTCTCTGCATAGACGGCATTTGCCCGGCGAAAGGATTCTCTCCTCTTTATGCCCGTAATTTCTACAAATAGATATCTAGCTGTGTATAGATATCTATTGTGTGACGTATTTTAAAACCTATTTCTTACCTACGGGGTAAAGTGTAGAGTATTTTAAACCATCGATTTTCGATAGTTAATTCGCGTGGGCCAATTTAACGTTGAAATTGACAAAAAAGTATTACTGGATAAGTAAAAATAACTGTTAGGTACGAACACGACCAGATATCTGTTAGTAGAAATTACGGGCATTAGAGAAGTTAGTAAATTACAACTACGGATGTATTGATACGTCTTTTTGCCGATAAGATACCGATACGAATATTTAATTAAAATTCAAGGTAAAATTAATAAAACTCAAGTAAAATAATTTCTTTATTATACAAAATTACAGTGTAAGAGATTATTATTTAAAATTGATTTTAATGAGATTGTAAAAATAACGAAATTAATTTAAACTCATGTTAAATTATTAATTTATTTTTTAAACAAAAAAAAAACAAAAAAAAAAAAAACAGTATAACATAAACATAAAGAAGATTGAACTTTTATTTTAATTTATATGGGGGTTTTTATATTACATTTAATAAAATAAAATAAATAATTAAATAAATTTCTTAAATTAGTATGTGCTATATACATAGGTACTACATACATTAAACAATTAGAAAAAAATGATTAAATTTGTTTTTATGCTTAATAAAAACCTTTGTATTTTTGCAATTACAATTTAAGAATTTGTTAAGAATTCAAAGAAAAAACTTTACCCACGCACATAAAATATTTTATATAAATAAGAGAAAAAAAAGGTAAAAAGCGCTTTAGAATTCTCCAACTTTTTTAAATATCGCCATTTCGCCAAAGACAAAATTTAATCGCCAAAGTGGTTTAGAAATTGCCTCATCTGACAGCCCTGTCGTATAAGCACGCACAGTGTTGAAGTTGACTAAAAGTGTAAACAAATTTATCTTTAACAGTCATTTTTAGTAATGGGTAAAAGAAAACAAAATTCTACGTCACTTACTTTATTGGCATAAGCGGTCAAAATAAAATAATTTTTACAAATTTTGCTTGACGTATTTAAAATTGAGATATTTCTAGTACTAGTATTTTGTAATAGCAGCCAATTTCATACAGTTCAGTTATAGTTAACACTCACTTCAATCGTTAAAAAACATATTGTTAACTGGCAGTTATAGTAATAGGCCCTTTAGTCTTCTAAATGTAAAAATATGATGGAACCATCGACTTCAGGTAATTAATTACCTAACTAAAAGTGCAGTGGCATGACAAAAAATGAAACAAAATATTTTTTGAATTTTTTTTGACTATTTAATCCTAGGGGGTAACAGGTTCAACATAATTTTTTGAACTAACTAATGTATATACCTATACCTACTTATGTATGTACATTGTATATATGTAGGTATAATTTTTTTTATTTATTCTACAATACATACGGCCAGCGTTGCCAGAAGCTTTGGAAAGAAAATCATCATTGCGCAACAAAAAAATCATATTTAGAAGAAAAAATTCTTAAAAAACATTTCTTTTATTTCAAGCAAGACAAAAAAGTTATAACAATTAATTTTATATAAAAACTGATTTTTTAAAATACATACCGAATCCATTTAAATTTTTTATAAATAAGACCGTTAAAAAGTTTATCTAAATAAGTTTCATTAAAAATAATTAAATGGGGCTGAAATTTAAAATAGGTAATCAATCTTAATGATGTTGTTACCATTTAAAAAGCGTTTTATTCTAAATAGGTATTGTGATAAATTTTGAGCAAGAAGATTTTAGTTTGTGAGTTATGAAGCTCATATATCATTTGAGATCTTAATGGGACCTAATGTAATATTACATATACTATTTTTTGAACCGTTATATCGATGAAATTTTGAGAATATTGACATACATAATTTTTGTACACCATTTAAAAGTTATTAAGCATTTTTAAATTAATTATATATACTTTGTTTGAATACGATCATAAACATGGAAGACGTTACATGGCGCCTGTCCGTAAATGCATCACTGCTGTTCATCATACAAGGAAACTTTGCTTACACAACCAATGCAAGTTTGCTGATCATCTTTTATAGCAGAAGGCATTTGTCTACTATGTTTTTGACACATGTTTGTGTTTCAAATTTTAAATCTCTATATCTTGCAAACTAAAAGCTTCTTGAGTTCCATTAGTTTTGCCTTTTGGTAATAAATACTTGAACTTTTCTGTTTTTTAAAATGCGATTTTTCTTTTCACAAAAAATTTTTTTCATCAATATTCTCAAAATGAACAACCGCTATTCCAATATGCTCGCGAACTGGTGTTTGTCGTACCATAGATGAAAAATTCCTTGCGCCCCTCCGAAGGCCGGATATGTAGAAAAGCTTTAGTTAGCTAGTCGGGACTTGGATATTCGGGATTTTAAGTTTCGGGCATATAAGTATGTATGTAGGTTTACAACTACTTTGTAAGAATTATTAAATAAAAATTTGAAAATAAAAGTTGGTTGGTTTTTAATTATTTTTTGGAAATTCTATTTACTTAAGAAGAACCAATTGCGAAATTAGAACTCATTATTTTATGTATATTATACCTATTTTTTTTAAGTTGTTGATTTTTTTTTTCTAATTTAGTAGAGGTTACTACATAAAACTAAATAGCAATATTAATATTGATCTATTGATCTTCTTACAATACCTACTTTTTGTGTTTTTCTTTTTTGTAAGAGTTTTTTTTATAAAACATTAATTTTATATCAGGTGTAGTTCTATTTAAATTTGGTAATTTTACTTCATCTCAGCTGGTTATTTTGAATTTCCCTGGTGGTAACACTTTTTTTTTAGTATGTAATCGTATTTTATTTGCAGACTGTAAAGATTTATTCGGTCTTTTGGTTTATTAAATAATAAAGTAAACATAAATTAAATACAAAAGTACGTATAATGAAAACTTACAAAAAAAAATTAAGATTTTATTGAACACAATAAAATAATCTAAATAAAAAAAAAATTTAGTAAGCGAAAAGTTTAAAGCGAAAAATATTTCTTTATTGATTTTATTATTAATTGCTGCAATACCGTTCACATTGTGCAAAATATTTTTGTTGTGTGTTGGTAGTTTTTTTTTTGTCTCTCATCCATACTTGGAAAAATAATTAAATAAACACACTTTTTATTTAATATTTTAAGCGCGCGCTTCTCTTACTCTTTTTTTTCTTCAAACTATTTGTTCTTGTTCTCTATTATTGTAAACAGCGTTGCCAGAAGATTTAGGAAGAAAATCATCATTTGGCGAAAAAGAATAATATTTTGAAGAGAGAAAAAAAAAATCAAATTTTTCTTTTATTTCAAACATTTTTCAAAATAATTACAACGAATTTTAGGTTGAAGTGCATGAAGTTAACGGGGCGTACGAAGAAAATATATGCCACCTGATTCAGACTTAACCCTCTACTGCATATGCAGCCATATATGGTTTTACAATTTCAAATGCACATTATCAACAAAAATTAACAGTTACGAAAAATAAAAGTTTTTGAAAAACATAAGTAGGCCTTTGTGATTATGAGACGAATGTTGTTTTCTCTGTTCTTTACTTAGGTGCATAGAAAACCTCAGCCTTGTTTATAAGTACGCGTGGTCACTTCGTATAGTGAAAATATATAAAATAAAACATATATTTTTTAAATTACAAGTAAGTTGGTATGCTTATCTAATTTTTTTTATAGAATATATAGCTTTGTGAATAGTTTTTATGTGAATATTTTTTAATGGTGCATGTAGAACTCGTAAAATCACGCAATTTTTAGAACAGCCAAATTTGGCCTCTCATGCATTCACAGAAAATATCGTCCAAATTTTCCGTGCCATATTTGGCTTCTCATGCATTTACGGATAAACATTACGGTACCTGCTTCCACCCCAACTTCTCTAGCAAATAGAAAAAGAGCTTCAGATTCCTGTGGTTCAACCCCGAGTTCCTGTAACGTGCCAAAGAAATATTCAAAAAACAAAGCTCGCCGCCAAGACTTTCCACTAAGTGCTGTCAGACTGGATTCTACAGATCATCTTCCAAAATGGAAAAAAAGTACGCCTGCTTTGTCAAAATGATTGCAAATTTCGATCATATATAACTTGTACTAGATGCGGCGTCCATCTTTGTTTGAACAAAAACAGAAATTGCTTTGCTTTATTCCACGCATAAGTAGATCGATCGGTTTTCGATTTTGCAATACTTATTTTCTTTACTGTGCTTTTAATTACTTTTAATCTTATAAATATACAACCATGGAAGTGTTACTTTTGTATTTTTTACTTATGTTCCTTACATTTTAATTAATTTTGATTGCTTAAATAAAATATAAATACCTATAAAAATTAATAAAAAAATTATATTATCTTTGTTGCATTAAGCGCCATATATGGCAATACATTTTTAGGGTGATACAGATTAGAGTGCATATGAAGCCATATATGGCAATTTTTTTGTTTCAGAAAACTGACCTGCTTTTCTGAAAAAATTTTGTTGGCATATCTTAATTATGCTATTTAAAAAAATAATTTAAAAATATAAAAATTAATTTGTTGCTGGATCATAATGCATGCAGTAGAGGGTTAAAAAAAAAAAAATCAAAACTAAAATTAAGGAGTCTGAGGCTCGTATCCAAAAAACCGCCCGCCCATTTAGTGAAATGTGTGGGTACTCAAATTAAAGGTAATTTGCTCACGATTGCAAATATGTATTTTGTTTTATTCGTCCATTATTTTCCCCTCTAGGTTAATTTAAGTATATTTTAGATGCAGAGAAGCTTTAGTTAGCGAAGCCGGTATTTGTTATACCATAGAGGAGAGAATCCTTGCGCCGGGCCGAATTTATGCAGAAAAGCTTTAATTACAAAAAAATTTAAAATTTTTTTTGGAAACAAATCGTGCAAAATAAAACAAAATATATACAATCGTGAGAAAATGTTCTTTAATTTGAGTACCCATACATAGATATAAGTTTTTTTGTCCCAGAGGGCCCTAAACTCCCGTCCGCCCTAAATTTTATTATTTTCGTTTTACTTGTACAATTACCTCTAATTTGAGTACCCACACATACCACAAGATGCGCGGGCCGTTTTTTTGGATTCAGGGAGGCCTATAGGCCTCAGCCCCTTAAATTTTAATGTTGGGGTTTTTTAAATTCCAGAGGGGGTACAATTTTTTTTTCGTATGCCCCGTAATTTTATATAAAACCTGATTTTGTTAAATACTTTTGCAGCCGTATTCATAACGAAAATTTGGCATGAAGTTAGCACAAAGTTTATTCATAATATACTTACCACACTCTGGCTAACGATTTGCTAAACTCTTGTCAACAAGCTGCCAAACGTTTGCCAACTTGTGATAAACAGCTGTTTTATGTTGAATAATTTTGTTAGTTTTTTTTTAATACACTGTTTTTTTTTAGTTTAGAGTCCTTTTTTAAATATATTTTAATTTAAAAACATTTAAAATTTTTATATAAAGAGGGAAAATAAAAAAAAAAATGTAACGAAATGACAAAACCAGCGATGATTAATGCAAAACGTGTTGCATTTTTGAGTATTATAATGTGGCATCATTAATATTCAGAGTTGATTTATTAAAAGTTAGCATACGGATAAAATTTGTTATTAATAAACTCTGTGCTAACAAGCTGCTGAGCTTAATCGGCATTCCAGTTAGCCGCTCGTTGTACGTAGTGTACAAACTGTGGCTAACTTTTTGTTATGAATACGGCTGTTGTTGATATTTCCCTTTTTATTTTTTATAAATAAGATCTTAAAAACGTAATTAAACAGGGCTGAAATTTACAATAGGTGTAGCTCATCAATCTTAACCGTTTTTAAACAATTTATAAAGCTTTCTAAAATTAGTGACAACTTTCGGGCAAGAAGATTTCAGTTTGTAAGCTATGAAGCTCGTACATCGTATGAAATCTAAGAAGTCAAGCAAGATCCTTTTAAAACGGCAAAGGAATTCAAAATGACTTTAATAACTCCTTAAAAGATTTTTTCCTCAACACTATTCGCAATACATTACATAAATAAGATTTTTAAGAAAGGATTGCAAGAAAGAAGCCATTTATAAGCCTTACAAATAAAAACAATAGAATTAACTTTGCGAATATTTAATAAAAAGCAGAGTTCAGAAAAATTCATATATGATCGCTCAGCTCATATTTAGCAATTCATGAGTTTTTTCATGAATGAGAATTGAAAAATAAATTTTTGCCTTTCTGCAGTCATGAGGAATGAGGAAAAAATATTTTTCGTAACACTTCTCACTAGTAATGTTGTTGTTGCTCGACAATTTGCATGACCACAGCACGAAATGCCTGTGTGTGTATTTTGTTTTTGTAAAACATTTTTGGCAAAGGCAACCAGCCAAAGTGTGTGTTGGATATTTGTAGGCAAATATTATTGAAAAAAAAGAACTAAAAGAACTGCACATATCGTCATATGAAATGCAGAATAATATAACATCACAGTTTACATGAGAAGCAAAAAACGTTGTAAAATGGAAATTAATTTATACAATATAAAGGCAATTTTAAATATTTAGGATAAAAATGCGATAACCTTTATATTTTTGAAGAAAAAATTTTTTTATTGTTTTTTTATTTATTTATGTGTGTTACGTTATTTTAATTGTTTAGTTTTCTCAAAACAAAAAGACGTATCATCAACGAAAGTATGTTAGTATTAAGTAAAACAAACGTTTAAAATATTAAACAATTAAATACTTTGTTAAGTTACAGAAATAGAATATTAAGATAAAGTACACGGTAATAAATGCAATACTGCCCTTAAACAATAAATTTAAATGTGGTTAAATGCACCTATAAAAATAATAACCACACAATTAATATGTAGCATCATTAGGTTGGCGTTGGTATGGTGAAACAAGTTTGCTTTTCTGATGCAACGCAGGCAGTAATGCATTTGAGAACGTAGGGAAGTTATATTACTAGAGATATTATGACATATTATTTATAATTTTTTATTCATTTTAATTTCTAATTAGTAGTGGTTTAAAGACAAAAATGCACTTGATTAAATTTATCTATAAATAGGTTTAAAAAAGCCAATTTTTTCATTCTAATTAACGTTTATTTTGATTTCCTTTTAATGAATTTTCATAAATTGAATTTTTGTTTACAATGAACAAATTTTGCAAATAAAACTTTGACTCATACATACATACATACATATTTGACTCCATATAAGCAATTATTTCAAAGAAACTTATGTAGCGCGTACTAACAACGCTATGTACAAGTAAATTTTAATTAGGTGATTTCTGAAATATTAAAATAAGAATTGATAGCAGAACCCGTAAATATTATGTAATAAAGCTGAAGAGAGAAAAAAAACACAAAATAAACAAAATATATGTAGGTAAACATTTTATATTCCAGCACTTTATAAATAATTAAAAAAGGCATTTATTATATTCAACATTTTTCATTTTTCGAATTTATTCCATGAGTTAAATTTCAGTTATGTATTTTATAAAGCTTTTTGTAATAGCTCTATTCCTTTAATTTTTTTTAGAAATGACTTTATACACTACCAGACTATTAAAAAAAATTAAAGGAATAGAGCTATTACAAAAAGCTTTATAAAATACATAACTGAAATTTAACTCATGGAATAAATTCGAAAAATGAAAAATGTTGAATATAATAAAAAGTTACTTATGAGAAGAAATAATTCCCAATATCTAAAGGCATTTATTCTTAAAATGTAGAATAACTGTCTTTTTGAGGATATTGAAGAAGGCCCACTTTAAAGGATGCAATCCTTACAAAAATACCAGATTATTTTAAATAAAAGTGGGAAAAATATGTCTATAGTATTATAAATATTCTATATATTGAAAAAATTTTCTGGTCCCCTACCACTTCATTATAGGGAAGTTCGACTGTTTATACATTTATTAAAAAGGATATACAGTACTTTTCGCTTATCGTCACTTCCTTTAGTTGCAAATCGTGCACTATATCGCCAATGTCACTTTAAGCCTAATTCACATAGTATATGCCCCCATGAGGCATATGAGTGAGTTCGAATATAAACAATTTATGTGAATAAAGAAAATAAAAAATTCATATTTATTACACGACAGCCCGCTTATTGTTTGTTGGTTGTTAAGATGGAAGCACGTCCAAAACTAGGCGTGCATCAAGTAGAGTTGACAGTGACTCCGTTTCGAGAGATATTGGGAAATATTGGTCAGACTTATCTCACGACACTCAATTCCACTCGGATTTTGTATCAAAAAAATAGCAAATACTAAACCTTTCATACTGCAATATACATTTAACTAAATCTGCAAAACAGATGGAAAACAAAATAACCTCATGGAATTGGAAAATGTGCTATCAACTGCAAAGGACAATACTCCTGGTTATGACAAAATATCATACCCAATGTTGAAAAACTTGCCAACCTGTTTAAAATATAGAACAATAAACCTATATAACAATGTATTTAATTCTGAAATTTATCCACAAAACTGGCGCAATGCTATTATATTACCTATACAAAAACCCAATAAAGCTGTAGAAAACACTACCAGCTATAGGCCTATATCTCTATTACCTTGTTTAGGCAAGGTATTAGAAAAAATCATAGCTGAGAAGCTCTCATGGTATTCATCCAAACATAATCCTATTAACTCTAACCAAGTCGCTTTCAAAAAACAAAACACATTAGATGCTCTTCTTGACATTAACCATTTTATTTCACAAGGTCTTTCACATAAGAACCATATTTCCGTATTATCCACAGACTTTGAGAGAGCGTTTGATCGCATTGGTGTACATATCGTGCTGCAAGAACTAACAAATTGGAAATTAGGAATCAAAATGTATAACATAGTAAAATCATTCCTAACAAATCGCAAGTTTAAAGTTCGTATCAATTCAACCCTCTCCAAGAATTACTCTTTCATTAACGGCATTCCTCAAGGGTCGCCTTTATCAGTTGTGCTCTTCTTAATTGCCTTCAACGGCATTAGTAAAATAGTCTCAAAATACAATATTATTGAGCATTCATTATATGCGGATGACGCTGTATTTTTTTTTAAAAAATAATAATACTGACAGAGTCAAATTGACTTTACAAACCTCCTAAACGATATCAAAGATTGGTCCAAAAACTCCGGCGCTGCACTCTCTCTTGGCAAATGTAAAATTTTCCATATATGCAACAACCAACATTGTAGCCCCCAATCATCTTATACAACAACATCAATATCGAAAATTAAATTTTGGAGAACATTGTAGCAACCTGAGGAAGAAACTTATATCAGGATTGAATATAATTAAATATCTTTCATTCAAAATAAGTTAAATTCACACAAATACACTTCTTATTGATTACGGAATACAAATGTATGGAAACTGCCCAAAATAAGTTTTTAAACATGATAAATTCGCCTTATCATGCTGCCATCAGATATTCAACGGGAGCTTTTCCAAAAACAAACATTAAAAATGTACTTATTGAATTTGGATTCCCATCTATTATAGAAAAAATATACGAAAAAGACTTAAATTTTTACCCAAGTTATATATTTGTAATAATCAAAATCTTCATAAACTCGTAAAAAATACCACATCTCTTAAACGTTCCGGTAAAAAAAATCACAAATTCGCAGGATTGAAGACTACATTAGTAAATTTTTCCCAACAATACAACCATTACGAATTTACTCGAAAAACCCAGTTCTTTCATACTTAACTTGCAAAAATATGACAAGCAATCAACCCCTCCGGTAATATATCAACAGTTCAATTCCATTCGTTCTTCTCCCACCTACAAAACTTGGAACTTCATATTCACAGATGGTTAAAAAACATATTAATATACTTCTTTTGGCATAGTGAATGAGAATGAAACACCAATACTCTAGGGTCTTCTAGAACCACATTGTAGTATTTTCACTGCTGAAGCGCTAGCAATCAAACTTGCTACGGAATATTCCTCAAATCAAAAAGGTCTTTACGTTATATGCTCAGACAGCAATTCAACAATTTCAGCTATCTTGAATACCAAATATTCTAAACCATCAGTAACATTTATACGCAATCTTTTAATTAAATACCCAAATAAATTGTGCATAATCTGGGGACCAGGTCACGCTGGCATTTGAGGTAACGAAGCTACCGACAAAACTGCATGCCTTGCAGCAAAATTTCCTACATATACTTTCAACACTTATAAAAAAAGATCTTAATATACTTATATCCATTTTAGGAGGTACAGGCTAGAGAATTTTAGACTGCCGGTACTAGAAGCAGTAGAGCTTAGACTATCTGATAGCGCTAAGTATCTAGGAGTTTTTCTGGACCGCAAGATGTCGTTGGGAAGGAATACTCAGGAGAGACTTAAGAGAGGTCTCAATGCCTACTATGCTTGCAGATCAGCCAGTAGTGGGATGGCTGTACACTTCGGTGGTTAGACCCATTCTTACATATGGATGCTGTGTTTGGTGGGAGTTATTGAGAGTGGCTAGTCGAAGGAACCTTCTGTCTAAGGCTAAAAGATGTTCTTCAATCGTCATGACAGATACCATACTCCTCATGCGGCCGTGGATGTCGTTCTACATCTTCTGCCCATTGAGCAGTATGTGATGGAAATGGCAGCCAGAAGCATTATAAGACTGAGGGAGCTAGGATTGATAGGGAATTTCACGCAGGGTCACTCACTGATCCTGGGTGAGATTGAAGCTGGTGGTTATTGCCTAAGATCACCCGGCTCCACGGATTATGTGGGCACTAGGGTAGATTTTGGGCGGTTGCCGGAGGTAGTAACGCCTTCTAGGGAGAGTTGGTACGGTAGGAGCAGATTATTTAGAATATGATTATTTCGAAGATGAGAAGCACGGGTGCGAGGGTCTACATTGAGGATCTGGACAGCAGAATGTCATATAGGCTTCCTGACGACTGCAGTGTTTTTCAGGCGGAGGTTCTGGGGGTCTTGAGGGCCGTGGAACTGATGAGGGACAACATTTATAGGGGCTCGGAGGTCACTTTATACGTCGACAGCCAGGCGGCCCTTATGGGCGTAAGGGGCTGTAATGTGAACTCCAAGCTAGTTGATGGTTGTAGGAGGGCTCTGGAGGGAGCCTTAGGAGAGTATGTTTTGAGATTGTGCTGGCTGCCGGGTCACTGCAACATAAACGGCAATGAGATTGCTGATGAGTTAGCGAGACAGGCCTCAGAGATGGAGGATCCTAACTATATGGAGGCGGTTACTCACCAGCACTTGCTGAAAAATGGAGATAGCAACATCTGCCGTAGATGTAACTTACATCAGTCCATTAACCACATACTTGATCATTGACAAGCATATTCTACAGAAAGAGTACAAATTTTCGACACGAAGCTCCCAGCTCATGTTTGAATAATCCAACCCAAAACAACGTCTCTAAAATAGTCAACTTTATTAAAAAATGTAATTTATTAAACAACATCTAATGAAAATAATTATCGAGAATATATAAAGTTTATCGGAGTCGATGGCCATAGTTGCTAGCACTCCTTATATATTATAAAGTGTCATTTATTCTATTATATAATATAACGAGTAATAAAAATAAAAAATAAAAAAATGTAGAATAAATGTTTTTTTAAGGATATTGATTAAGGCCCCCTTAGAAGGATGTGCTCCTAACACAGTACAATAAGCCTCTGTCGTGTAATAAATATGATTTTTTAATTACAGTATTTGACGATAAGCGAAAAGTACTGTATATCCTTTTTAATAAATTTATAAACAGCCGAATTTCCCTATAATGAATCTGTAGGGGACCAGAAAATTTCTTCAATATATAGAATACTTATTATACACAAGATATTTTTTTCCCAATTTTTATTAAACTAATCTGGTATTTTTGTAAGGATCGCATACTTCAAAGTGGGCCTTCTTCAATATCCTTAAAAAGACAGTTATTCTACTCTTTAAGAATAACTGCCTTTTTTAATTTTTTATAAAGTGCTGAAATATAAAATGTTTAGCTATATTTTGTTTATTTTGTGTTAATCCTTCTCCAGCTATATTAAATACTAAAATTTTTTTGGGAGAAATACTACTTTCTTCAACATTTTTGTTCATTGGATGCGGGGCTGCTATCAATTGGAATATTCTTTCCCTCTTATTTTAATTTTTCAGAAATCACCTAATTAAAATTTACTTGTAAATAGCGTTGTAAGTATGCGCTACACAAGTTCTTTTGAAATAATTCCTTATATAGAGCAAATACGTATGTATGTATGTTTGTATATGAGTCAAAGTTTTATTTGTAAAATTTGTACGTTGTAAAGAAAAATTCAATATATGAAAATTCATTATAAGGAAATCAAAATCCACGTAAATGAGAATGAAAATGTTGGCTTTTTAAAATCTATTTATAGATAAATTTAATCAAGTATATTTTTGTATTTAAACCACTACTAATTAGAAATTAAAATCAATAAAAAATCAATTAGGGTATATATCTCTTGTTTTTTTATTAACACGTATTAAAAGGAATTATGTTGGTAATGTTTATGTTTGAGTAATTTAAGTTGATAACATTTCTTTTGCATCTTACGAAGCTTTCCACTTTTTGCCTGGTTATTGTAGTTATTATTATATTGTTACTAATATTTTATTAGGCTGGGGAGCCAATTCGTAAATAATTGTAAAAAAAGTTATATTGAACATATAAATTTATTTTTAATTTATTGTGCTTAATTTCAGAATTTACATTTACATTTATACAGCCATGTCACAGAGTACAATTCCGTTCGGAAACGGAATTCATTCCGTATTTTGGTGCTTCAGAAAATTACGAAAAAACTTTGCGGAATGAAACCATTTTTGTTTTCATGAACGGAATGGGAGTTTTCTGTATCTTAAGGGCCAAAAAACTATCAAAATATACTTTCTATCAATAAACAAATATGTTTTTTTTGATTCCGAACGGAATCATTCCGAACGGAAATAAACTCTGTGACATGGCTGATAATATATTATTTTTGGCCTTATGGGCTTTTTATATTACTTGGAGTGAAATAAATAATATCTCATAATATCTCTAATAATATAACATCCCTACGTTTACAAATGCATTACTGCCTGCGCTGCATCAGAAAAGCAAACTTGTTTCACCATGGGCCTGTTCGGAAATGCATCACTGCGCTGCATCTGATGCGCATCAATGATTAGTTTGCGATGCTCATGCAAATCAGCTTGGCATCAGCTTGTTTGCCGCCCGTATTGGTTATATTATTTAACACAATATGCATCAGCAATTTTTGTGATGCTAGTTGTAGATTTGTTTGCGCATCGTCTGCATTTGTTATGTATTTTCGAACAGCTGACATTTGCAGTGATGCTTAACCGAACGCGCTGCGCATCAGATGCAGCGCAGTGATGCATTTCCGAACAGGCCCCATGTCAACGCCAACCTAATGATGCTACATACATATTAATTGTGTGCTTATCATTTTTATATGTGCATTTAATCGCATTTAAATTTATTGTTTAAGGGCAGTATTGCATTTATAACCATGTAATTTACCTAAATATTCTATTATACCTGTAATTAAACAACATATTGAATTATTTAATATTTTAAATGTTTGTTATGAAACGTCTTTTTGTTTCAGAAAACTGCAAATTAAAATAACGAAACACACAACACTAAATAAAAAAAAACAACAAAAATAATATTTTTTCCTCAAAAATATATCGGTTATTGTATTCTTATCCTAAATATTTAAACTTGCTTTTATATCCCGATTTATTTCCATTTTACAACGTTTTTTTTTCTTCTCATGTAAACTGTGATGTTACATTATTCTGCATTTAAGATGACGATTCTTTTATAAATAAATAATTTTTACAAAAACAAAACACACGCAGGCTAATCGTGCTGCCCAGCGGATAAAATTGCAAGCGTTTCTCTTTTTAGGCCTTTAAGGAGGTTAACAATTGAATTTTTAGTAAACATTTACTTATTCCACACTGCCTTCTTTGAAAAGGTCTTTTCGAATGGTTCTTGTTCAATATTTTACAAGTTTAAATTTTCTATTCTAAGATAAGGCCTGTCGCAATCGTTTTATTAGTAGTTATGTTGGAATGTGTTACAAATATCGTCTGAACACCACCAAACACTATCTTGTGTTATTTCTCTGTGTACAGTACATGTGACATTTTTGATTTAGGACGAGTTCTATTTTCAAGTGACAAAGCACCTGACATCAGCTAGTTCGTATTACCAAAATTGTTTGTGGCGGCGAAAATTAATTTAAATTTTAACAAATATAAATAATAATAGTAAATAAATAATAAAAAATACACAAATAACACTGCGGAACAAAATTGAACTTTTTTTGTGCGGCCTGGAACTTTGTGTATTTTTTTTTTTACTAATTTGAGGTGGCTGATTCCAAATCTAACCTTCATTTTTTAAAAAACAAATAAAAATTTAAGAAAAAAAAAATTTTTTTGTTCTTTAAAAATTCATAAAAAATAAATGTGCAACAAAAGTCACAGTTTGGGTCTAAAAGCATTTAGTTCAACATATTTCGAATGAAATGAGCTTTATTTCATTGCAATCGGTGCACAACTTTTGATTGTATTCACAATTTATCCATAAAAAAAACATATTTTAATGTATATTTTTTTTTTTTTTTTTTGTTCACACATACACATTAAAATACGTTTTTTTTATGGAAATCGCAATTTTTATCAATTCGGTAAATTGTGAACACAATCAAAAGTTGTGCACCGATTGCAATGAAATAAAGCTCATTTCATTCGAAATATGTTGAACTAAATGCTTTTAGACCCAAACTGTGACTTTTGTTGCACATTTATTTTTTATGAATTTTTAAAGAACAAAAAAATTTTTTTTTTCTTAAATTTTTATTTGTTTTTTAAAAAATGAAGGTTAGATTTGGAATCAGCGACCTCAAATTAGTAAAAAAAATACACAAAGTTCCAGGCCGCACAAAAAAAGTTCAATTTTGTTAGCGAATTTCGATTTTTTTCTTAAGGGAATATGATGCACCATTTTCATGTTATTTCAATATATGTGCTGAAAGTGCCTTAATTTTGGACATAACGGTATATCTCTAAAACTGGAGCTGATAGAGAAAAATGAAGGTTAGATTTGGAATCAGCGACCTCAAATTAGTAAAAAAAATTACACAAAGTTCCAGGCCGCAAAATGGCTGTTCCGCAGTGTAATTATTAATTTTTGTACATATAACCACTAAGCTGTTTTAAAATTGTTTTTCTTGATAGGTTATGTCAAATGTACCTTACATACCAACATTTGAGCATGGAAATTATAAACCTTATGTATTACTCAAATTTTGGCACACACATGTAGAAAAGTGACATTCCACATGACAAATACACATACTGTGAACATAGCTTTAGTTATTAATTTATTCAATTCGCATTATTAGCAAAAACAATTACACTGTTAAAAAGCTTTATTCTTAAATCTTTTTAGAAGGCCCCTCAGAAGCCTTTCAAGTAAATGCAAGAGGGAAAGGCTTTGGTCTCCAATAACACACCATGTTAATTAGAAATAAAGTTGGAAAGTGGCTAGGAGATCTTATGTCTGCAAAATGGCCTTCTATAAGGCCTCTTTACTACTTCATTTTCCCGCTGGAAATGGTCGGCCAAATCGCGTTTTTCCTTATGAAGAATTTTAATGTGAATTATTTAAAATTTTTCATATTTGACAAATTCACATATGATTTTTTTTTGTTTGCTCACTCTTCATGAGGATGAATTAGCAGCAAAATTTTTAAATTTTCACGCTCGCTCATGACTGGAAAATGAGTGAACGTTTCGGTACTCTGATAAAAAGCGACGATTTTTGGAGTATGGTAAATCATAATTAAATATAACTTTATAGAAAAATTTCGTTAGGTGCTTTTTTTTCGCTGATCAAAGCATCTTTTTTTGTCCGATTATGCGTTGGACACAAAATATTGGGTAATTTTTTTTCTTCATTCGGATTTTAAAGTTAATATTGGAAAAGAAGAGAATATAAAGTGTAAAAAAGTGAAAAACAATTAATTGATAAATTTTTTTTTAAGTTTAGGTCAGATTTTGGTGATTGAGCCATTGTATACTTTCTTTGAATGCGATGATAAACGTGGAAGATGTTATATATTTAATTAATTTTCTAACTTTAAAGCTTTATAGCGTGAAAACTAAAAGCTTCTTGAGTTCAGTTATTTTTGCCATTTGGTACTAAACACTTGCACTTCTCCGTTTCTTCTTTTCTTTTTTCTTACAAATATATATTTTAATCAATATTCTCAAAATGAAAAATGAATTACAAGATGCTTTTTTAAATATTTTTTATGCTAAAAAAACTGTAGAAAAATTGTTTATTTTGTACAAAGATACTTAATGTAAAAATAATCATAAATTCTAAGAACAAAAAATTATTATTTGAGAAAATTGAAATTAGCTCTGTTCCAGATGCATAACGAAACAGTCCGAACTTGCACAAAGTTACCCAAAAGCGTTCCACATAACAATTTTTGTGTAATTAAGAGAGTAATTGAGAGAGTTTTTTTTTAATTTCCTGTACAAATTTGCACGAACTTTTTATTTGGGTAAGTTCGGACAAGAATAAACAATCAGCTGTTTATTTTTAATTTGAAACTGAAAAATCAGGAAAATTACAAGCAAAAGAAAAAGTTTAATTTTTATTAAAAAATATATTAGAAAGCAAAATGTAAAATTTTAATGAAAAAATTAAAGTGGTAAATGCATTATTGCATACATATTTCCCTTAATCTTTAACATAAAAGAAAACAAAATATAAAAAATGACAATGATGTAAATGTTTTGGTATAATGTTCTGAATTTTAAGCGTATTAAATCATTAAAATAGATCTTAATTTGAAAAGTAAGCATCATTAGTATTTGAAGAAGTGCAAAAATGGTTTTTTGCGTTCCAGCAATTTTGGGTAGTTTTGGCAAATTCAGAGAGTAATTTTCATTTTACTCTCATTAGTCCAAACTTGCCCGGGATCTGTGGAACACACCTATTATATCAAAAAAAATAGTCAAAAATATGATAAAATCCACGTTCTGGCAACCCAGGTTCTAAACTTATCTTTTGTCTACCCCATAGTATAATAAGTACCAGGTATCTTCATTAGGTCATGTCAAATTAAATTATTTGATTTTTGACGTTTTTTTTTTTAATTTTTTTTCCTACTTTCTTTTCTTTGAAGTTATATGGGTTTAAAAATTGAGAACAAAATTTCTAATGACTACACCTTGTACTTATTCTTCCATGGTCAACTCTTTATACTCGTTGACGTTTTTGTGTTTTTCTCTTTTAACCCAGTCTGCATTTTTGTTCAATAAAAGCTTTCTTTATTTAATTTTAGATAAAACGGAAGATAACTTATTCTTTTAAACCAAATAACGTAATTTTGGTTTCAATTAAACAACAAACTAGTGCTTTGATGAAAGAGCAAATACGGTAAATTTTTTTTATAAATTTACCGATTAACTTTATTTATGTTGTACATTGGTAAGTTCGAAGCTTACCAATGTTTTCCCTCGTTCAAATGAAATTCCGTGCATTATTGGTACTCCTATCAAAAGTATGGACCTGCATATGCTTTATGTTCAATCGACAAGTCAGAGCTGTAAGTATTAATTATTTAAAATAGATTTGTTACCTTTTGAAAAAAAATTAGAAAAAAATTTAAACATAAACCAGAGACTGAAAAATTTTTATTTTTTAGGTTATAAGAAAAATTCCATTATTTGTATTTTGGAATTTTTAAACATTTTTTATATTGGTATTGTAACCAATTAAAGTAAAAAATATTTTTTTGTTATCAAAGTTGTTTTTGGGAATACAATTATTTATTAAAAGATTTTATTTGTTGTGCCTAATTCCCTACTTTTAATCTTGATAAAACACTGAAAATTTATTGTTGGAGAATAAGCTGTTTCTATACGCATTTCACTGGTTGCTTATGCCAGATCATCAGGAAACGTATTTCCCAAAAAATTTTAGAAATTCAAAAATATCAGTAAATAAGACTGGGGGGAATGTAAGAAAAGATAAACACACTGTTTAATTGTTGGAATTTTGTTTAAGCTTTGATATCATTGCAAATAAGACTTTTTGAGTGTTTGTAATTCTCATTCCCTCTGTAGTCTTATTTAATGATATTTTTGGCTTTTCTAATTTTTTTTGGGAAATTAAGCAAAGTTAAAACTTTTTTAATATGCGCAGTCGTTTTAGAAACATAATTTTTTTTTTTGCAAAAAAAAACAAAATAATTTTTTATCAAAATTTCGAAATTTTTGATTGTTAAAAATTCAAAAAAATTGGAAAATGCAGCTATGCTTCTAATTTTCTAGACATATAAAATAAAAACTTGCCATAAATAATTCAAATCTTTTTACAACTTTTGATTTTATTCACAAAAGGCGAAAAATGTTAATTAAATTTAAACACAAAAACAAACTTAATTACTTCCTCAGAAACAAGCAAATCGACATTATGCTTGTTTCTGAGACCCATTTAACGCCAAGAAGTTCATTCCCAATACAAGGATATACAATATATGATACAAAAGACCCTAGAGGCAGAGGATGCGGAGGATCAGCTGTTGTTAAATATAGATTAAAACACTTTTGTGAAAATTTTCTCCAGGCCAGCACTATTATGTCTTGAAGAATTAAATATGAATCTAGTGATCTCGTCAATTTACTCTCCCCCCAGATTTCCGATAACGGAAATTCAGTGCACTAACTTCTTTAAATCATTAGGTCCCCGCTTTTTGGCAGCTGGTGACTATAATGCTAAACACACATTCTGGGGATAACGGCGGATTTCTCCCAAAGGGCGCGTCTTATTTAATACAATCTCAAAAATGGGGATGGACATTATATCCAGTGGAGAACCCACCTACTGGCCAACAGATAGGCAAAAAATTCAGGATCTAATAGATTTTGAAGTGACAAAGGCTATTTCAAGAGAATTTGTGAACTGAACGTTGAATCGTCCCTAGAGCTGTTATCAGATCACACACCCACAATTGTTTTAATTAAAAAAACCAAGAAATAGTAAACCATGCTGGTTACTTAGCGCTAACAAGCAAAAGCACAGATTGGTTGAAAATCAAAATGTTTATTAGTACCCATTGTACCGAATTAGGTTAAAACCAGGCCCCCTCAAGTCTGTTTTTTCAACTAACACAGTGTTATTTTATTAATTATAGAATATCATATGAACCGAATAGAAGTTTCATGCGTCACTAGCACTAAGGGCTAATAAATCAGAGCAAGTTAAACTCTATTTTTGGTTTAAAATGTGTTTAAGCGAACAAATCTATAAATCAGAAAACATTTAAACCATCTTTTTTAAACGCATAAAATTGGGCGTTTAAACTACCAATACAAACCATATGAATTTGTCTACATTTATCGTAGTGCTGCCACATGTTACTTTTTACACTACATATAATACATGGGACACTGATTTACAACTGTTGAGTTTAAGCTACATATAAATTTAAGTTTAGTTCAACTAAACCAGCGTTCAAACACTTACTGATTTATTAGCCATAAATTGGCAACAAAACGTAAAGAACGTTGCCATACTTAAACACAAAATCGCTACAAACAGTTGATTGTTTTAAAGCTGTTAATGTTTTTTTTTTCATTATTTATTTATTGAATCTTCATATACTAAATATGAACTAACAATAATTTCAAATCTTATAATAATACTAAATTTTTGTCCTGCAAATTCCAGACGAAAATTTTTCTTCTCACATTAATGTTTATGAATACAAATTTTTATAAGACAAAAAGCTATCAATAGCATACATTACATACTTTAAGCTTAAAAGAACTTTTTATGAATATGGCCGTTAGAGAACAATTATCAAGAGTTTACCTTATTTGGGGCCCATGGGCAATTATGGACCCGGCAAAACAAAGTTATATTATGAGGTTAATATTCATCTTGAAGTTCGCACCATATGCAATTGGCTTGATCCTTATGCCAATTAGAACCAATGTACCAAACTTCAACAATTCATTAAAATTGCGACCTGTACTTTGCTTACAATGATTACATGGACTTCAAGCCAGACGGACGGATATTGTTCGATCGATTCAAAAAGTAATATACACCAATAATGCCTTCTTAAATAATTCATCACTGATAACCCAAAAATAAACTTTTTAATGAATTTTTTAACCAAAAAAACGTTTTGGTTAGTATATAACAGCTTTTTATGCATCACGAAAAAAAAATTTTGTTTGATATAATGATTACTTAAAACCAAAAAGTTTTGTTTGAAATAATGGTTATTTATAAACAAAAATTAAAAAACATGTCCATTGTAGCGATTTCTACACAACACTTAAACGTCGCGACGCGTCCACCGTCTTCCTTACAGATTTCTGAATAAAAAAGCTTATTAATAAAATCCGTAGCCCAGAATGTTTTTTTGTATAACAAAGTTTTCTTAAAGAGGTTAATTTTTTCGAATGTGTATGTATTCTTAAATGGAATTTTAAAGTCTTAATTTTTCTTTCTGTTAATGTGTTTAAATATTTTTCTGAATCCTCTTTTAAAATTCGTACGTTATAATAAAAAATAAAAATAAACCATTAGAATAGCTTAGAAATAATATTAGCAAAAAAGAAACACTGATATGAACCACTTTAGTTTGTCCAGTATCAACCTGTAAAGTATGAACTGTTTCCATTGTCACCGGTATCACGGCATCGCCTAAGCATTGTGCAACGTAAGACATTAGTTTTAGATTTGGACGAGACACTGATACATTCACATCATAATGCCATGCCCAGGAATACGGTTAAGCCAGGAACACCTCATGACTTTACAGTTAAAGTGACAATAGATCGGCATCCAGTTCGGTTTTTTGTACATAAAAGACCACATGTTGATTTTTTTTTAGATGTGGTAAGTATTCCTTAGTAAAAATATTTATTTAAAAAATTTTAAAGCAATTATTTAAATTCTTATAATTTTAAAACATTTAAAAAAAAAATAGGTTTCACAATGGTATGACTTGGTAGTGTTTACCGCCAGTATGGAAATTTATGGCGCTGCGGTCGCCGACAAACTAGACAATGGCCGTAATATATTACGCCGCCGCTACTATCGTCAACACTGTACGCCAGATTATGGTTCATATACCAAAGATTTATCAGCTATTTGTAATGATTTAAATAGAGTATGTAATTTTTATCGTTTGTAGTGTGTATTTATTTTTATTGTTATTTCTATTTTAGATATTCATAATTGACAATTCTCCCGCTGCATATCGCTGTTTTCCCAACAATGCTATACCAATAAAAAGTTGGTTTTCTGATCCCATGGATGTTTCATTATTGTCATTATTACCTATGTTGGATGCATTGAGATTTACGAATGATGTGCGTTCAGTATTGTCGAGAAATTTACATTTACACGGTTTATGGTAGCAGGTTAGTTTCATTTTAGTTTTTAAGTGTTTTACCGCCGTTACTCCAGAAAATTGATTATTCGAAAATGTTTATAAGTGTAAAAATCTTGTTTTTCGAAAAGGTTTCTATACAAAATATGTTCAGTACAAAAATTGTTATAATATATATTTTCTTAAGACCACTTTTTAATATAAGAGTTGTTCTAATAAAAACTTTAATCGAAAAGTTTTCCATTCAAGAAATTGCTACATTTATGTAAATTCTTTTTTAATATAATATTGCAATAAAACAATTTGGAGAAAAGTCTTCAAAACTTTTATTTTTATCGATCAATACTGCTCTACTGAGAATTGATTATTAATTTAACATTATATGAACAATAATGCAAGTTTTGAAATATATTTTGTTTGTTTTTTACTTTACTAAAATAAGATTATTATTTTGCGTTAAAAGACAAAGGTTTTTTAATACAAATTTAAAAAATATTTTTGTTTAATTTTATGTATTTTCTTACACTTTTGTATATTATTTCTTGAACGTATTTGCAACATGTTTTCTTGAATTTAGCTAATACGAATGTCATGAAATAGGCGAATATTCGGCGATACGAATATTCGTAACATCACTTTTACATAAGTATATAGTAAAATTTACAAATATGTAAATATGTATGTACTAATTATTATTATTTTTTTTCATTGCAGATAAACAAATTAATAATTTGGTGCTGTGACACTTAAACGAATTTTTTGTTTGTTTCATTACATAAATACTAATTTGATTTTTTATACATACATATGTACATGTTTTTTTATGCTAAGGATTATGAAACACCAAATCATAAATTCTTAAATTAATTAAATGAATTATAATTTTTGGTTATAAAAATTAAAAAAATTCGAAATATTATAAAAAGGAAAAGAAAAACAAAAATATACATACACACTTATAATCTATCTCTCTCTTGACTTGTACTATGTAGATTATGGTAAAGACATTTGAAAACAAATTATTTAAAAAAAAAAACAAACAACCAAAAAGAAATGAAAAACCATTAACATATTTTCACTTACATATACAATAACAAAATATACATATTTTTTTATTAATCGTATTAATTAATTTTTGTATCCCAGAGAAAAAAACTTTTTACTCAAATAAAAACAAATATTTATTCATAATTACTTTCCAAATTATGGGCATTAATAAATTTTTTTTCTGTTTCTAACTTTTATGTTCTTTTATCAATTGTTTCCATTTATTTATTTGTTTCATAAATTTCTTACAAAATAAAAACAGAAAATCTTCCATTTATCTTATCATATTATAGTTTACCACTCCTATTAGATTTGACTATTCTCTTCTTTTTCTCTCCTATTTCTAATACATACTTAATGTCTTTTATTTTATTTCTTCTTGTATTAAGAATGAAAACTATTGTACATTTTTTCCTTATTATATTGTATGTTTCTTTTTACATATTGTAAGTATTTAATAAAAAAACGGCTATAAAACAAATGTAAACATGATTGAATCAATGAAGAAAATGTTTAATAGTTTTGTTTAAAATTAATTATTTATATACATAATATTGTTTATTATTAATTTCATAAATTAAATTTAGAACATTAGACTCGTAAGTAAAATTTTGACTCTAAAAAGTCATAAATAAAAAATGTAAATTTTAAGAAAAAGTTTCTATTTAATTTTATTATTTTAAATATAAAATTGGAATTGTCTACACAGCAATCAAAAACTTCTTTGTAGAAAATTTGACAATTTAAAGTTTTTTATAAAAACGAAGGCGAATTGAAGCGGCAATCTTACAACAATACAAAAACAACATGCTACTTTATCTATTCAATAGTGTAATGTTAAAAACAACAATTAAAAAAAACATTTTTAAGCTTATATTCTTTACATAAAGAGTATATTCAGTTCGGATTTCTTTTGATTGCAAAAATGAAAAATGGAAAATTGCACTCATGGTGAAGTTTGACGATATTTGACGTGTAAGAAATAAAAAGTAAAACAACCTGTCAATCAAATGTCAACTATTTATATTTTTGAAGATGCCTAACCAAAGTGTAAAAAGTAATTTGATTAATTTCACTGTGCTCAAATCTTAAACTTTTTTGTCGAGCGGGGCTCCCGGCGGGTAAACTTAATTCGGGTACGCTGAATTCAATGGTACTAACCGTTTTGTATGCGCATTTTTTTTTTTTTTTTTTAATAGTGGTTTCTCAGATATCAAGCATTAATTTTGCTCCATATCAACTATTTTAAAGTATAATAAGTTTTGTTTTGTTCCACACGCCACTATTTGGCGAAGGCTGCAAATGCTTCAAACAAAAACGCACAGAATAAATTTCACTCATGCTTTGCTTCATTACTGATAAAAACAAGTAGTTAAAGCGAAAGCAAAAAAAATTTAACAACTTAATAAACAGCTACTTTTTAGAAATAAATTTAGAAAAGCGACGTCGGCGGCACAAAACAATAATTTTCCCTTTCAATAAAATACTATTACCTTCTAAGTTCGTCCATTAACGTTCAACAAAATTTGCATGTTTCTTCTTGCAGTGAGTCTGTAAGCAGACCCACTGCCGCATCGATCCCCCCTATATCGTCGACCCGGGAAGGATCAGATAGAATCCGAACCAGAGAGGAGGAATGAATCCCCCAATTCCTTCGTTTCCTATTCAACATAGCACTCGATCCTACAGACCTAAGTACCAAACTAAATTCCACATATCTATGATCAGAAAGTGAACAATCCTTAGAAACCATCCAGTTTTCGATCATGTCAATGTGGTCAATACTACCTAGCGTGAGATCCAGAACTTCACACCTATTTGCAACAACAAACGTTGGCTCACGGCCCCTATTTACAATTCCTAAATTATAATTCATAATAAAGGAGAATATTGACTCCCCTCTTACATTTGTATTAGTGCTACCCCATATAGTGTGGTGCGCATTGGCATCGGCACAGATTATGACCGGAGTTCCAGTGCCTGCTGCCCTCATTACTGCATCACGGATAAGCCCATTGGGTGGGTCTTGACCGTGGCCATGCGCCATATATCCCTAGACCATCCAGACTATACCGTCCTGTGTCTCGAGAGCAACAGTTGTGGTGTCTTCATCACTGTAATCAGAGAGAATGAAGATGTTCAATGAATTTTTAGCTAAGACACAAGATCTTATGTTACCTGTACCTTTCGCAAACAGTAGCTTGTAGCCTTTGAGATTAAGTCCGCAAACCCGATCCTTATGAATCCAGGGTTCTTGGACCATCACGAGTTCCTCCCCTCTAGCAGCACCAGAAGCAGGGGTTTTATCCAATGACGGAAAGGGCTGAAGCGGCTTTGGAGGTGCTTGGATTGAAGCACAGAGGCACCCCACCGCTGTTTTTAGAGCAGCCGATCTTGTTTGGTCGCCGGGACTGTTACAGTCCCTGGCTTTGTCGTGTTGCTGTTAATCGTTCTCCTTGTTTTCGCCTGTCCGTCATCAGTTACCGTTTCTTGTTTTTGTTGTTGTTTTTTGTCTTTTGAGTTGTTCATTCTAAATTTTGGTCCCACGAGTGAAGGGGAGTTGAAAGGTCCGCCACGTCATAGCCCCCAATAACGTGGTAAGGGCGTGGTCTATTTGCTGAGGTGCCCAGGTATCAGCAAATTAAGGAAAAAGTGCTTAGATATTTTTTTTTTAGGTTTGCGGGAGGTAATTTTTACACTGTAAAGGTAATTTTTAAAAAATACTCCTATTCTTACATAATCATCTCTTCCCTGCGGTTAAAGCTTTTATTCCTTAATATTCCTAAAGTCACAGATCGGAAGAAAGTAAACTTTTAGAGTGGAATGTCCTATGTCTCGTCGATACTCTGATCTGGACGCCATTTTTTCCGTTTTGTTGCAAGTAGATCGTAATAAAAAGGAATATTTTACTAAAGAATGCGTGTCTGTTTATAAAAATTCTAGATTATTTGAATATGTATGTGGTTTAATTATACAACTGAAGCTTTTTTTTTTATTATTGTAAGGAGTTAAATTTGGATTATGAGTTAATAATGTTGAAGTGGTTGAAGCTGCTCAAAAATTGGAAATACCTATAGACAAGGATGCTTTATTTTCTGAAATATGTTTTCTAAATAGTGTTTTATCAAAACTGAGTATCACTGTTGAAAAATCAACTTCTATGATCGAAAAACACATTCAAGTAAGGGGAAAGTCAACTTTGTTTATGATAGTATAAAATATTTTGATTGTTCCGACTAGTAATTTATGTGAAGCGTATTTTCGGCGTCATAAAAATAAATGGCATGATACTCGCGCTATATAGTGCTTGTACCTTTAGGCCCTAATCATGTACAACGCAGCGCAACGCCACAGAACTAACGTAACGCCAAAGAATATCATTGAAAGCACAAACAATGTCATAAATATTTTGTAATTTTGTTGTTGCTTTCTACAGAAATTCACATTGCGTTTTAAAATTTCAAACGCTCCATTGCTTGTGACGTTGAAAATTTTAAAACGGTACATGAATTTCTTTTGAAAGCAACAACAAAATTACAAAATATTTATGACATTGTTTGTGCTTTCAATGTTATTGTTTGGCGTTGCGCTGCGTTGTACATGAATAGGGCCTTAGTTTAATCTGAGTTGTTGGTTCATTTAAATTTCAGCGTAAGGTGTGCTTGCTGAGTTTGTAGAATTTATTACTTCAAACAAAGATTTAATACAAGCTGCTAAAAGTGGAAAAAGATATAAATTTTAAACTAAATAATGAAATAATTACACTTTATCAAATATTTTATGTTAACATTATTTTTAACTATTCATATTATATTTACTTTTTTGTTTTCTTAAAGTTTTACAATATGTTAGTGTTGATTTTAATAAATAAAATATGATAATAACTCTGTGGCCTTGTGCTTAAAGGGCCGATGAGGTTAGGTGGCTTTTTTCGCTTTTATTTTGCTGTAGCATAATTGAGTGTAGTGCACTCAATATTGATTTAAATCAGCATTGCACTATCACTAAATAAAACTGTAAAAAAATACTACAAATTTTTTCACCATCACTTACAGTGATTGAATGCATAAAATCTGCACTCAATTCAAAAAGTGCAAAATGTGTACTTGCAATCAAAAAAGCTGCATATAAACAGACTCTCACTAAAATTTAAAAAAATGTAATTTTGTTGTGCATGGTTTTTTATTCTTGTGATGGTATGCATAATCAAAGGAAATTAAACAACATAAAATTTTGTCAATAACGGAATATCTTCTGGCTTAAATAAAGAAAAAACACAGTTTTTTTGTTTGGAAATTTATTGCAAAATTTTAAGTTGCACTCAAATGAGTGAAGAACAAAAAAGTTGCAATAAACTGATGCTTGCTTGATCTTAAATCAAACTTTTTTTTTGAGTGCAAAACTTTTATCATCTCTATCACTCATGCTTAGTGAGGTTGCTAGTTTTAAATTCATCACTCAAAATCAATAAAATTATTGCCATAATTTTGCACTATCGCTAACTGTTAGTTGAAAATGCAAAATTAGTGCACTACACCCATCTATGTAAAGGCAATGTTTTATTTAATCAAGAAAAGCTTCATAAGGGTTTTGCTAGCCAAAGTTACTAAGAAGAGAAAAAACTCTAATTTCAATTTTCTTAAAAGTCAATATTTTGACATTCGCCAAGCACCAAGCCACAGAATTATAAACGAATTTGTTTGATTTTTTTTTTTTTTTATTGTTTAGTGGTGTCTGGTTTTGGCAATTTTAAAAGTTGGCAAGTCTAAAAATGAACAATAAAAAAGAAAAATAGAAGAGGTTGGAAAATGTAAGTATGTATGTACCTACATGCTTGAGTTTTAATTTCATACATGCCAATGTGTAGTTTATGTATTTATTTGAACATATTTCATATTAACGTGGTTTTTTTTTGGGTAGAAATTTGGTTTTGATTTTTCTCGTACTTTTGTACATTTTTGTCTATTAGTGAGAGAAATTTTTGTTTATTCTCATTTTACCGAACTTTACCCAAAGAGTCCGGGATCGCACCTATTATGTATGAACTATACTGCCGTGCTTAGGATAAAGCCAGTAAAATTCACTTACTGTTTTTTTTTTTAATTTTGATGCCAATAAATTAGGTATTTTAAGAATATTCTACTCATTAATTATAAAATAAATCATTAAAAATGTTATTTCAAGAGCAATCATTAAAGTTTTTCAAATATTTTAAATTAATAACAAAAGACAAAAAAAAAAACAAAATTTAATTTCAGTTTCTTTGTGATCTTAATTTTTACTTTACTGACTGTTTCCTAAAGGTATGTATGTATGTATGTATGTTCAGACCTAACAAATATTTGACAAAAAAATAAAAAAAAAATCAAAATGATCAAATTTTAGCTTTATTTTTGACAATTTCTAATCTTTATTTTTAAGAAGAGAAGTAATTGTATATCGTAATTTAGAAACTGTTAGATCATTTTAAATATAGTCAAACGTTTTGAAAAAGCAAATAATTTCTTAATAAAACTAGTGGTTATGTACGACGTCAAATATTTAATAGCTTAAGTACAAGGAATATTTTTCTGAAGATTACTTAACGCAAATTTTCACATTTTAGCAGCTATGGGACAAAAATTGTTAAAAAATTAAAATTTTTCAACATTTTTTTTCGGGTAATTTGGTTTTACACTTTTTTCCTGGTCTACAGCTACAATTGCGCCGTAGACAGAAAAACTGAATTCCAATTGGTTTCCGTTATATAATTGTTGGAAAAATTTCGTGTTTTTCGGGAAAATCAAGTTTTAGCCAAAATAAACATACGGCCATAAAATCCGAACAGTAGCTAAAACAGCAATTCCCAAATGGGGGCTTGTTAGTTTCGATAATTACGTCGAGAAATTCCGCACGAGGAGCTGTTTGCATTTAATATGTTGGTTTCAGATTTCTTAAAATGTCTTATTCAGCGAACACATTTCCAATTTGTAATTATAATGGATGGAATTGCTTTAATTTTTAATTGACCCATTCCAGTTGTCGAAAATGTTCTAACGTTAATTAGGTGATTGCTTCAAATGATAGTATATCTAGGAATGCTTAACATCAACTTGTGTAATTTTCATAAATTATTTTTGTGGCGATACAATACTGCTAATGTTTGTTTTTTTACTTTACGACAAGAAAATTTTATTTTGCTAATATTTGTTTTTCGCTTGAATTTGGCGAATGTCATAAAATAGCTGACTACTCGGCATTTCGATTACGAATATTCGTAACATTACTAATTTCTAGTCTAACAAAACTGTGTTTCACCAAACTTTATTATAAGAGCATTATTCGTTACGATGTTAGGCGTACTAAACTGTTTACCATATGGGGCCTATGATAAATAATGGGCAGATTTTTACGAAATTTAGTAGTATATTTTTATTTATGTATTTAAAACGAATAAGTGCAAAATCGTATATCAATCTGGGCACAAAATTGATTTATTTATATCGAAATAACGTTAAGAGAAAAATAGTAAAAGTCAGGTACACATAGCTGTTTATCAATACACAACCTCTTAATAAAATGGGCGGGATTAGAGAAGTGGTCGTGACAACTGATGTACAAATAAATAATAAATTTCTGCAATTTTGAAAACAGCAAGAGCCGAATCAGCTACAAGCATATTGGTTATCAACCCTAAGGGTATATAAAGATGGTTTGAGGAAAGGTGAAAGAGTTTGCTGGGGTTTCTTCATAGAGGAACTGGATATGATGAATGGAGAACTAGCTCTACTTAGGTTCAATAGGGACGAAATTAGGACAGAGGTTTCAGTTGTGACTGGGCACTGGAATGTGGCAACTCATGCGTGAAGAATGGGAATACAATGACTGGAATACAATGACTACTGCAGAAGTTGTCATGATGAGGAGGAAGAGGAAAGTGTATTTCATTTTCTATGTCAACGCCCTGGAATCTGGGACATTAGGGAAAGAAACCTAAGAACGCCGTTGCTTACCTGTTTGGATGATCTATCTAGGATAGAACTAAGGTCGCTTCTGCTCTTCATTAGAGAAGACGAATCGGTAAAACACTGCAGTGACGCCATCTGAGTAACTGCTCTGCAGGATAGGCATTGGCGCTGGGTATCACAAAGAGACCACTGAAAGACCCAAGTGATCAGTTTCTCGATGGCAGCCCAAGGAACCTAACCTATCTTGGTTATCAATACACAACTTCCGACAATATGTTGTCGGGATTTGAGAAGTGAGCGGGGCACAAAATATATTTGCATATCAAAAGTAAGGTATTTATATGACTGGTGAAGGCTATATCTGTGGTTTTCATGGGCAACGGCGTACGTCTTAAAATCCATCGGGAGAACCGAAAAACCATTCTAGATAAAATTATGCGCTAGGTATTTCACTTTTTGAACTTTATTACGTTAAAAACCCGTAATTGGCCCTTCTATTTTCAGACATAAAAGAGCGTTTAAAATCAAGCATTTTTCGAAAATGTTTCCCTGATCAAATTATTGTTTGAAAATTTTCAAAAAACAATAACAACTTATCATGACAGGTTTTTATTTTTTTCAAAATACGTAAGAATTGTGTGATAGTGTAAAGCAGCTATTAACAATTTTTTTTTTTAATAAAAAATTATAATAATAATTTTTTAACAAAAAATCGAATTGCAAATAATCGAATTTTACCTTCAAATAACTTTTTAATTGCAAAAGAATTTTTACACTATTTTTTCCGTAAAAAATTTATCGTTTTGCTGGTAATACACTCTTACTTTTTTAATTTACCTTTAAGTTACTTTTTAACCTGTAAAAGGGGCTTGATTTGATAATAACATTCAATTCAACCTCGCTCCTTTTGTCGAAAAGTTTTCTTTTGAAACTTTTGACCCATACCATAACACCACGTATTTCAAAACTAAATAAACAATTTTTTTTAATTCAAAGTTTTTTTTTGCAAATATTTGTTTTGCCTTCATATTTTTTATTTAAATGTACAACTAAAAAATTTTAAATTTTTAAAACATATTCATAAAACACTATTCTATTATTATGCGAAATAGATTATCTAAATCTAAAAAATACGATAAATAAAAAATCTACAATGTAAAAGGTATATCTTTAAAATCGGGATCATTTATGGGTTTAATATAGACATCGCCATATTTAGCCATGTATTTTTTAATAAATTCTCGCGATTTACTTTTAACCGATTCGGTAACAACTAATGTTTGCCCCACCGAGTCACAATATTTTAATTCCTTGATCATAACAAAGTGGGTTAACTGAAGTAACAAAAATAAATGTTTTGAGTTTCAATGAAAAATTATTTAATTTAGAAAACTTACCTTGCGTGCCAAATGATTGAAGTCTTCATTCGATTGTATACGCCCTAAAGTACAGGTATCCTTACGATATGGTTTTAGATGATGCACAATTATACCGGCAATCTCACAGCGGAATTTTTCTTTATTTTTACGATATTTAGCATCTTGTTCTTTTGGTTTTCTAAAAGGTCAAAATCATATACATATTTTGAAAAACTGTTATTGGATTAAAGCTCGACTCTTACCTTTTTTCTTTCTTTTCCAATTTTCGTTTCTTATATTCTTGTTTGATAGCATTGAGAACAAAAGTTGTAGAAGATGCAGACGAAGTTGAGGGTTCATTTAGATCACGATGCGGCGGTAAGGGTCTTTTCAATTGCCTTTTCGTAGTTAAAGCATCCACTTCATCAACAATTTTGTCTCCTTCGACTATTTTGTCAATTAATGGACTACTAACTTCTCCTTTAAGGTCAACTTCTTCGTCGGAGGACAGTAGATAGTCTTGTATGGGCAATGCTCCCAATTCTTTATCGTTTTCTGTGCCTTGTTTGTTAACATTTGTATTTGCAGTGGCATCTGTTAAACTGCCCAGTGTACACATATTGAGTGATGATTGACGTAAAGCTTCTGCACGTTTACGTCGTATTTCCTCTTTGCGTTTCCGTATCTTTTCCTTATTTTCTTTATACTTACGCACCTCTATTTGATTGTAAATACGGTCTTCTTCGCGACGTGGCTTTATAAAAAGATTGCGAACAAAAAAAAAATTTTTTTTGTTAAAAATTAACTTTTTTTTTTAAAAAATAAACTTTTTTTTTAAAAAATAAACTTTTTTTTAAAAAAGGGTACCTTTTTTTAAAATACAGTTACTTTTTGTTTAAAAATGTATTTTTTGTTCAACTTTAGAACAACTTTTGTATTAGAAAAGTTTTTTTTTTTTTTTTTTTGTAAAAAGGTACTCTTTTTTTAAAGGTAGATCTTGACCTCGATCCGTCAAGCATATTTAAACTTACACTTATGGATCTTGCATCGACCAAACGCTGATATCTTTTCTGCCGTCTAACTTCCACTTTACGATCGATGTAAGCTTTTAATTGTGCAGCATCCATGCCAATAAGTACATCATCGTCATCATCACTACTATCTTCCCCGGCTGTTGTTGTAATTTCACTTTCCGAATCCACTTCTCTAGCCTCTAATTCACACTGATGCAGCTGGGCGACCGAAGGTGGTTCCCATTGTGGTACTCGATGTTTAATATGATAGAAGTATATTTTACCCTGGGGAGTTATGGCATACTTCCATAGTGGCGGTAAACTGCTACATACTGCCGGTAATTGATAATCATTAAGATCGGTGGATTTGGGTTTAAGGGGTACCTGGACATGGGCATAGCTGGGAGGTGTGGTTATAGGTTTGCGTTCTATGGAAAACCATTGACCTGTAGATGGATTAACGCAAAAGGGTATATCTTGGGGACGAGTTTTTTTTGTATCCAAACCAAAGAACCGACATTTAGTTTCAAATTCTCGACGTTCCTCAGTCAAACGTTTTTCGGCTTCATCTCTAGCCACTTTGGCGGCAAACATTTCGCGCCTCTGGGCTTTGGAGAGATTTTTAATTCTTTCCGGTGTTCCGGTAGTGGTAGTTCTATGGGGATTGCCATTGTTGGGTTTTACGAAACGACTTGAAGTATTTGCTGCACTGTGGGATGTATTAAAATCTCGACCAAAACGATCCCTGCGATAACGGTCGGTAGCAGTTGTATTTTCTTGGGTTTCCGCATTGGCGGCATATTGCCGATCAGCTTCACGCTCATGTTCTTTCATTTGCTCTATTCTCTCTTTTTTCGGTATACGGAATATTTCGGGCAATCCCTCCCAAGTTGTGATTAGTTTTAACGCTAACTTTTGCAGTTCAGCCAATTCGGAGCCCTCTTCATAAATTGTAGTATTTGAAACAGGCATATCTTGTGAGTTACTGTTGCTACTAGAAGAATCTTCATTTGGTGAGAGATTTGTATTTTGTCCACACCAATTACGTACCACCTGCATGACTTTGCTATCAGTTAATACTGTTTTATTGGCTACGGGTAAAGTTTCCAAGGTTTGCAGAAGAGATAAACGGATTTGCATATTACCAGCATCTTCACTCATCCAGCCATGCAACAGTCGCAAACCATGATAATCCAAAAACAAACGTCTACAGGGCAAATCACCTTTACGTAATACCTTCAGCAGATTAAGGCGAGTTTGTACTAACTTAGCTCTGACCATTAAACGTGAAAGACGTAATGTGTCCGACTGATTTTTAAGGCCACATTCCTTTAAGAATTCAACTTCATCTTCTATGTCGGGATCTTCTAAAAATCTTAATTTATTAGAAATATCTAAAGAGGATTCTTTTGATTTCTTCTTGCGTTGTTCACGTTTTTGTTTACGTTTATTTTGTTTTTGTTTGGCAGCTACTTTTTCAGCCATTTTTGATAGTAACTTTTTAAATTTGCTCTTTGAATCTTCTTCAGTATCCGTTTTAACGAAATCCTGGCTAATTTTTTCATCATCAGTAGTGGTTTTCTCTTGCTTGGCCTTCTCTTCTAACAGTTGTAAAGGAGCAAGTTCGACTTCTGCTTGAGCGGCCGCCATTTCTAATTGTTTCTGCACTTCTTCTGGATCAGCTACGCTAGCATCACTATCTTCATCATCATCTTGCACCAAAAGATTGGAAGTATCGGCTTCCTCCTCGTCGTCATCTTCCGATTCATCGTCATCATCCACTTGCTCGCCTTCATCGGAAGTGGGTTCTTGTCCAATCCAGCCTGTACAATTTCCTGATTCACAATAACAACGTTGGGCTTCTCGACCATATCTTTGGTATTGGTAATTAAATGTAATTTCTTCTCCCGGCATAATGGATTTACGGCTAAAGAAGCCAATTCTTAATTCTCCATTCACTGTCCATTTTTGTGTCTCAGCGTTTGGATCGCAAGAGTGATTAATAAAACGCGATATATTACCCTTAATAGTGGCATCAATGATAGCATCACTTCTTAAGGCCATAAAATAATAATGACGATTTTTGTCTTGTGAATACGCAATACGTCGCTTTTCAAACTCATCTGTGTCTATTACTTCGCCCACATATTCCATTATAAATTCTCCTGGCAAAATTTCTATATCGGCCATAATGCCGAACCCCTTTTTCTCGGTACGAAAAACTCGACAGGGAGAACACAATAATTTCTGAAAACGTTTGTTGGTACAACGCTCTTTAACATTACAATCGGGCCCACATTCAATCATTAGCAAACGGTTAAGACAATCCTCACCACAGCCTAGTTCCCCACGTTCTTCTTCTTCGTGTGTTAAAAAACAATCACAAATCATTTTTCTGGCCTCTCTACTGATTACACGTTCACATAAATATTCATTCTCTTTAATGACTTGAAAATTACTTAGGCGCTCTTCCATTTCTTTAAGAAATTTAGCATTTTTTGCTTCCACCTCAGCCAGATCTGTAAGATGATCGTCCAGTGTATAGTGGCTCTTTGTTTCCACATCATCTTTTATAGAAAAACGTTCTTTATCTCTTACCAAACCTCTACCAACTAAAGCTTTAGGTGTTTTTGTAATAAGTTTAATACGATGGGATCTACGGACTCCAGAAGTTTCATCAGGTGTGGAGGATTCTATCGATGTAGGACTTTTTGGCGGTGGTGTAGTACTAGGGGTATTTATAGGTGTGTCCGCTGGTGTTTCAAAAGTATTGAAAATAGATTTATACTGTTCGTCACCTGTGTTCACAGGTTCCTCCAAAATTTCGGTTATTTTTAATTGAGTACTTTGTAAAACGTCATCTACACTATCCTCATCTAATTTATAATCCTTCTTCAAAAGATTAACACCATCTGCTATAAACTTTTCGATATCTTTTAAAGGATCTGGATCTTCTTCGGGCTCTGGTGCTGGTGTAATACAAACTGGGTTGATAGTTTCTTTTACTTCTTCATTTGAAGTTGATTGTTTCATTTCTGGTGGCGGTGATTGATTTAGGAATTTTAAACCAAAACTAGATGTATTAATCGGACTACTGGAGTCTTTTTTAAGAGCATCCTTTGCTTTTTCCAAATCATCTACTAAAGCTGCTTCAAAAGCTTCTTTTAATTTCTTTTGCCGCTTCTTTTTTGCCAATTTCTCATCTAAAGATTTATCCAAGGAGGTACTTAGGAATTCACTTTCAAACTCTAGTTGGCTTTCTCGTTCCTCGTTTATATTTTCATCATCCGGTTTAAAGTAATTATCTGTTTTATTTTTCTTTTTAGATGCAGGCTGTTGAGTCTCGGGTTGTTGATTTTTAGGTTTTCTACCTCTTTTAGAAGATGGAGGTGTAGTTGTGTCAGTTTTCATTGAAGGTTCTTCTTTTTGTAAATTAGTTGGAGGTTCTTCTTCATTTTTATTTTTCTTTGTCAACTTTTTACTATTTGTTTTAGTTTCACTTTTACTTAAAGAAGAATCACGTTTTTTTGCTGATTGTTTAGGAGTTCGAACTTCATCTTCTTTATCGGAGTTTAGGGAAACTTCGGCAACTGGATCTATAACCGCATTGATTGCATCACGTTTTTTATTGGATCTTTTACTAAATTTACTATCATCTTCTAAATGTTTTAAGGAACATTCTGCTAGTGTTTGGGACAAATCGGAAGTATTTTCAGGATCAACTTTTGGTTTTGTTTCACTAACAGGTAAATCCTCAATTTGATTATTCTCATTAGTTTCCCTGTCTTTTTTGTATTTAAAAGCTTTAGTTTCATCCTTTCTTTCCTCCTTAGCTATATCCACCGCAATCTCTGCTTGAACTATTTTCTCATCTTCCACTTTTGTAGTGGCGGCAGTGTTTGCTTTAGGTTTTGGAGAAGTTTTTACTTCAACTTCTACTGGCGATGAGACAAATTCTAGGGATCGATTTTTTGGCTTACGTCCTCTTCTAGCTGGAGTTAATTTAGTAGTTTCTTGTGTTTCAACTATATTATCTGTTGGTTTAACAACAACCTCATCCACATCAAGCTTTGAAACAGTTAGATTATTTCCTATATCTTGCGAAGGATTTTGCGTTAATTCAACTTTTTCTTCAGTTTTAAGCGCTATTTCTTCGAATTCTGTTGTTGTTGATGTTGGTGTAACAGCTTCTGTTGATTTTTCTGGTTCTATAAACGTCTCCTTTTTCTCTTCCTTTTCAACATTTGGTTCAGTGTTTATGTCATCTGTTGTTTCTTGTGGGTTTTCATCTATTTTTTGTTCCTCATTTGAGTCGAATTCTTTAGCGGCTAAAACTGCTTTTGAACTTTGTGCAGCAATTTCAGCAAATGTTTCTTCTAAAGTTTTATGAGTAGAATCCTCGCCGCGACGACTACGTCTTTCATAACGTCTAGTTACTTTTTTTAGGGTCAAAGGCGACGATGAGTTAGAACTTGTTGGCGAAGATGTTGCCTTTTTTAGAGTCAAAGGAGAACCTGAATCGGAACGTGCTGGTGATAAGTTCACTTTTTTGAAAGTTAACGGAGATTCGGTATCGGATCTAGTTGGAGAAGGTGTTTTTGATTCTTCCGAGGTTTTCAATAAATCTTGTGAGTTTTCCGCTGCTACGTCAATTGGCACATTGCTTGTATTTTCGTTATCAATGTCACTGTCAGTTTTATTAATATTTGGGGGAGATTTACTTGCTTTTAAGGCAGCTTCTGTATTTGATTGCACCGTGCGTAAAATATCTAATAAAGTATTGGTTTCAATGCTAACATTCTGTATTTGAGAAGTAAACAGATTTGCCTGTGGCTTTTCAGCAACATTTATTGGTTTTACTTCAGGAATAACTTTAACTTTACTGTTTTCTTTCTCCATTTTTCCAATATCTGTTTCAATTTCAGTTTTCTGACCTGCAGTTGGGACAATTATTGTATTTTGTTTCTCTTCTTTATCTTCCACTTTGTCCTTTTGTGCTTCAGCTATCTCGTCGTTTTGTTTTTCACAAATCAGTTCATCTATTGGCGTATTTTGTCCATTATTGCTATCAGTTTCCGACTCACCTTCAGGACCATAAAGATTTTTAAAACGTGACTTTCTGCCTCGACGTTTTGTAGGTTTAGGGCATTCTTTAATATGTTCTTCAGTTTTCTGTAATTTAGTTTCTGTCTCTAGATTTTCTTTTATTGCTTCAGATTTTTTGAATAAATCTGAAGTTTCCTCAGGAGAATTTTGCTCCTTAAGGTTGCGCAAAGATTTTCTTTTATCTGATGTAGTTATTTCTTTGTCCATAGTAACGTTTAAGTCGGGTGATGACGAATTAGATGCTGTAGTTGAGTTTTCTGGTATTTCAATTACGAAATTTGCTTCCAAAGATTTGTTGGAAGACTTTTCTTTAGGTGTTATTTTTGCTACCACGTCAATTGTTTCTTTTAAGACATCCGGTTTTTCATCTATTATTTTTTCTGCAGTCGAAGGTACTGCTGGAGATGTTTTGCAAATTTCCGCATGCACATCCGATATCGATTCATTTGCTTTTTTGGATTTTCTTCTTGCAGGGCTAATCGGAGAACTTGTTTCTTTATTCGTTTTCCTTCTAGTTAAATTGGTCTTACTAGTAACATCGATATCATCTGTTTTGTTTTCTATTCTTGTTTTTATCATTACATCAGTTGGGCACTTTTCTAAACTCGACGTTTCTTTTTCAGGAATTTCTTCTTTATTTTTTTTACCTTTTGCAGTTACAGTTTTGGTAGCACGTTTATTTAAATCCGCGGTTAATTCAATACCAGTTGAATCTAACTCAGGAATCGATTCATTCTTCGTGTTAATTTCGTCTGGTTTAGAAAATTCTGTAAAATTTTTTGTATCAATCTCTGGTTGTTTTTTAATTAATTCTTCCTTATTTGTTTTCCTTCTATTTGTGATTTTTCCGATTTTATCTGAATTGTCGGATATAGCAACTTTATCAATAGGAGAATTTGTTATACTCCTTGCAATTTCCCCAACAGAATTTTTTTCATTAGTTTTTTGCTTTTCACTGAAAGATTCAGTTTTTTCTTCAGTATGTTCCGAAATTTTTATTTGCATGTCTTTAGAGATTGTATCACCATCATCAGCTCTTTTATGTTTAACAGAAACTTTCTTTTCCTTTTCTTCAAAAAGAGATAGCTGTTCTGCTTGTATTTGCAATTTTTTGGGGACGATAACTTCTTTGTTGTTGTTACTTCTAGGCGATGACATTTTGCAATGTGCTTCAGATATTCCATGTGGTTCATTTTTACCAACTGTGCTAGACTTCTCACTAGAAGATTTATTTTTTTCTTGAGAACTTTTGGCAGTTTCATTTTGCATTACATCGGGTTTTGGACCATTATTTTCGAATGAAGCTTGTATAACTTCTTCAATGTTTGATTCTTTTTCTTTGTTGGTTTTACTTCTAGTTAATGAAATTCTGGAGGATTTATCCGAATTTTGCTCAGGTGTGTCTTCATCAATTAATGTAGATTTTTCATTCAAAACATTAGATATTCTTTGAGTATTTACTGAATTTTTTATTTCAACTTTATCGGATACTAAATTATCTTCTTGTTTAGAATGACTTTTGGAAGGAGATTGTGTAGAAAGTTTAGCCAAATTAGTTTTGTTCACTCCAAAGTCATCATAAATTTCATTCCGTATATTTAAATCCTTTGCTTCTTTATTAGTTTTTATTTTAGTTGATAGTATTTTGTCACCATTTTCTTTGTCAATTCTATTTGAGTTTCGACTAGGAGATTTAGTTTGTTCTCGGGTAGTTTGAAAAGTTTCAGTTACAAATTTTTTCGAAATTGTTTCAATCTTATGAGTATCTTTTAGTTTAGAAGATGGTTCTGAGAAATTTTCTTCCTGCGTACTTCTAGTTACCGCAATTTTTTGAGATTGTTCTTTTCCATTTGTGTCTGTTTTTACACTAGGAGATTTAATTTCGCATCGTGAACGTTCTAAGGTTTCAACTTTTGCTTTTCCTACTTTAATGTACTCAGAACTTTTTTGAATTTTTAAATCTTTTGTAAAGATCTCTTTGTCATTAGATTTACTACTGGTTGTTGGGATTTCAAAAGTGTTCCCTTGTTTGTCACACTTTTCATATTCAGTTATATCAGCTTTACAAGTCGTCGCTAACATTTCTTCAATATTCGATTCAGTTTTTTTACTTGTTTTGTATTGTTTAGAATATTTAACAATTTCTTTTTCATTATCGTTTAGATTTGTTATTGGTTCTAGCTTATTACTTGTAATATCATCTTGAATTGTTTCTTCCGTCGAAATTTCAGATGTTGATGGTTTAGGGTTACTTTGAGGCGTTTGCTTGGTTATTGAAGCTTTTTGAAATTGTCTTTCTTCTTCTTTATTATCTTTGGTCTCAACACTGCAGCATTCACTATCTGAAACTTTTTCTAATTTATGATAACTTTCCGAAATTGGTAATTTATCTTCTTTAGATTTGCTAGAAAGTAACTCCTGTGGCATTATATCTACCTGATCTTTTATTTTAGATTCTTTTAGCTTTGTGTCTTCTTTATTATCTGAATTTGCAGCATCTCTTTTCTCATCTTTATCATCGCTACTATTGTGTTTACGATTTCTTAATAATTTTCTTTTAAAAACTGTTCCTTTCGCTGCTAAAGTTTCCATATGTGAAGGCTCATTTGATTTTGCATCTAAACTATCGGAAGATACAATACTTTGCATAGAATGTGCTATTTGTTCTATTTCTAAGGACTGCAAAATATTTTCCTCTACAGCCAAAGGAATATTCTCCGGTTGCTTTTTAGCACTTTCTATTTTCGCTGTTTTGTGGCATTTATCCTCAGAAGTATTCTCCGAATCATGTTTATTAGCCAATGTTTCTAAAAATTTCTTTTGTAATCTTTTGGAACGTTTACCAATAGGAGGTTTTTTCTTAAGAACTTCGGAAATATTAGGTTCCTCCGATGTTGAAGTTTGTGAAGAGGTAGATGGACTTTTTGGTAAAGAAATGCGTTTAATGGAAATTCTTAATTTATCACTAGATTGCAATGAACGTGGTGATGAAGATGATGTTGCTGAAGATGGATCAGAAGAATAAAAACTATGCTCGGAAGCATTTTCTGACTCTGATGAACTCGAGGTGCGTGAAAATGACTTTGATGTTCCTTCTGAAGGTGTTGTGGGTTGTGATTGAGGAATGTGGCTTGTTAAAAGCAAAATATCGCTTGCTGTCAGTTTTGTTTCGGGTGTTAATTCATCTACGATTCTTGTAGCTTTTAATAGAATATCTGAAGTTTTAACTTCAATTTCTGGTTCCAGTCCTTTTCCAAAAAATTGCGATGCAGAAAGTTGGGTGCAAGAAGTTGTGCTACATATTAATTCTTGAGTTAATTCTTCAGATTTGTTATCTGAATCTGGAGATTTTTCTTGTATTTTTTCCTGTACTTCAACACTTTTAGTCATATCTTTAGTGTCTTCTTCTTTTTTAAACTGTATACGTTTATTTCTTATTTGTTGACTGGAATCCGCTATACTTTCAGTATCTGTTATCTTGTGAACAGTTTGAACAACCTTGGATTGTACATCGTGTTGTTGCTTTGTTGGGTCAGTTTCTTTATCATCAGAGGTTTTTACATCAATATCTTCCTTTTGCCCAATTTGGGTTTGGCTTCTTGTGTCAACATTATGACTTTCAACTTCTTGCTTTTGAAAAGAATCAATAGAACTTATAGTGCAGCTTCCTGTTTCTGTAATGTTTTTAAGATGTACATCTCCAGGTGATTTAAATTGTTCACTATATGGAATTTTATTTTGAGTTCCTTTTTTTGTAACTTCTGTTTCCGTCTTTGCATCAAAATTCGTATTAGTACTAGGAATTAGTGAAAATAATAATTTATCTCCATGTGGAGAAAATACATCTCGAGTTTGATGAGTTTTTGACGAATCAGATTCTTCCTCAGATTGTTTCAAGTCTATCATTATTGTCTGTGATTGTTTTACTGCAATTTCATTTACTTCAATTGATTTTACTTTCGCGATTTTTTCTATTTCGTTTAACTCCTCATTACTTTTAAGATTAATAGTATTTGTGGTTTTTTTTGTAGACATTGAAGGTTTTTTACTTATATTTTTGCTCAATTCTTGTATATATAATTCATCTTCAGAGCCTATATTTTTATCTAACACAGGCGAATCACAGCTATTATCATCTTTGCTGCTTTGAAACCCACTAAAATTTCCATCGTCATCTTCTGATCTCGAAATGTCCGACTGTAAAGTGTCATCAAAATTGGAAACATTTGATCTATCTATAGTTTTATCTGCTATTATAATCGATTGTTCTTCTTTCTTTCTACTAACAGATTGTTGTGCTAAACAGGCTTTATATTCTTTCCAATTTTTAGCTTTTTCTGGAGTCATTTTCTTTTTAACCGCCTCGCCTTGAACTGAAGTTGTAGCAATCGTTTTCAAAGAAGTTTCTGTTTTAATTTTAGCTGGTCTTCCTCTTTTCTTGTGTTGTATAACTGGAGTAGAATCGGTTTCAGAACTAGTTAATTTTTTATCGATCTCCGTAGACTTATTAAGACTTTTACGTTTTGCCATTGTAACCGAGGAAGGTGAATTACTCTCGATTTGTGCTACAATAAGACTAGTAGTTTGTTTAGGCTTTATCATAACATTACTGAAAAATTCCTGAGTACGACTTAAACGCCTGGTACTTGAGGTATTAGAAACACAAGAATCTTTGTTATCGCTTCCCTTTCCTAGTAATGGAGGCATGGGCAGCGGAAGTGGAGGTGCTTTATGCTCCTGTGATATGGAGTAACGCCTAAATATAGCAGATTTTTCCAGAAATGTTTTTTGCTTTGATAATAAATATTCCCGTGCTGTTGCTGTTTTCGGGTTGGCTGCTTCAACACCAGCAGGTGTGGTAGCTTTTGAAGTGGTAGGAGCATTTGAATCAATTCTAGCTTCAATTTGTATCTTATGAGTTTTGCGATTTTTATTTAATAAGTCTCTTACATCAAATTTTATAATTTTTTTTCGTGAACTACGTCTACATTCGGCCGCTGGTGCATTTATCATAGTTTCGGCTTCTTCTAATGTGGGTGATATGGCTACCGCTGACACATCCATGACCTTATTAAGTTCGGAATTTTGTGGTGTCGACGTATTGTCGTTGACAATAAAAGTTTTGGCCGAACGACCACCACGTTTACGTTGGTTGCCGTTTCCTTCCATACTTAAATTTTAAACACCACTTGCACACAATTGTTTTTTCGGTTTGTTACTATTTTTGTCTAGCTTCTTTTTATTGCTGTTTTCTGTGAATATTTTTTTTTATTATTTTTCTTTTAATATTATTTTTTTGACTTACTTCATGTTTTCACATTGATTTTTCTTATGAATTCATTTATTTTTAGTTTTTGAACTGCTTTGAGTGTATATTTATCCAATAAACATTTTTTTCTTCTCGGCCTGAATTTTTTCGAACAGCTGTTTACATTTGCACCTATACAAAAGCTTATAGCTATTACATTTTTTAATAATAATAAATTATGCAACTTGGCTTCACTTTTTAATAAGTAACTTTTATAAACCCCCCGCCCACTCGGGTAATATGTTTGGCAATTATTGCCGTGGCAGCTGTAAAATGCTACATTTGCAATATTAAGTGCTAGTTCGCACTCTCTCAAGTGTTAGTCAAGTCTTTGAGCTTATAAGTTACCCACACACGAGGCAACATTTGTCGAAACATGGTAATTTTTTGGTTCTCAAATATGAAACATTTTTGATATTTTATGTTTCCAAACACAATGTTTCATCGTGTGTGGCGATGTTGACTGTTTTTTCTTTCTCAATATGTTGAGCACAAATGTAACAAGATATAGCAACTTTGACATACTGTTGAGAGCAGTTGTTGAGTGAGGTGCTTTTGCAACTCTCGGACAAAAAAATATGAAGAAAGAATTTTGAAAATGGCAACAATTGCAAACTGTGAGTTGGAAAACAATTAAAATTGAATATAAAATTTTTCCAAATTTATGGGACATAAAATGTGATAGGTATACAAAGTAAATAATTTTTTTTTTGTAGTTGTATATTAAAAAAACACGCAATACTGATGTTTCGTTTTTAGTGTAATCGTCTGTGGTAAAAACTGAAACATAAGTAGTAACACGTGTTTTGACAAATGTTGCATCGTCTGTGGGTACCATTAAGAGAAAGGATTTCATAACATAACTTAAGCTGAGCTATAAGAAATATTGCTCCGTTATTGACAAATTGCAAAGACATACATCTTTGGCTTAGACCTGGGGTTACTGTTATGACAGTACACACTGCATGTAATCGCTGTTATTATTCATTAAAAATGGAACACTTGTAAGATTTTTTTCAAAATTTAATATTTAAATTATTTTATATCTATACTAGCTGACCCGGTCCGCGTTGCTGGCCCTAAGCAAACATTAGTGTTGTATTACCAGACGATTTAAATTGATCTTTAAACGAAATTTACGGCCTTTAAATAAAAATCCATGAAATACATATCATAAAGTTTTTTTACAGAATAACTTACATATGGTGTAGATAAAATACATATGGTTGTATGTATGTATATATATGCTGTGAATCTTACGAAAAAAGTGAGCGTAAAAGTGGGCGGGGCAACATTTTCTTTCTGCAAAACCTAAGTTAGACCATGGCGATCATTTTAAAGAAAAAATGGTCCAAATCGGTCAAGCCGTTCTCCAATTATGCGCTTAATAGAAAAAGTGGGCGTAAAAGTAGGCGTGGTAAATTTTTCTTTCGATGAAAACTTAAAGTTGATTAATACGAACATTTGAAAGAAAAATTAGTCAACTCGATGGAGCCGTTTTCTGATTTAAGGTAAATCGAAAAAAGTGGGCGTAAAAGTAGGCGGGGCAAAATTTTCTTTCCGTAAAAACCTAAGTTGGACCATGGCGATCATTTTAAAGAAAAAATCGTTCAAATCGGTCAAGCCGTTCTCAAGTTATGGATTTTGCCACGCCCCTCCGCCCCAAGACCGAAAATCAGAAATCAGACTTCACAGTGTTACCCGCCTGAATATTCTGAAGATTCCCTGAAAATTTCATCAAAATCGGCGTACCCGTTTTGGAGTCCATACGTTACATACATACATACACACATCCTATTTTATATATATAGATATATATATATATAGTACGCCGATTTTGATGAAATTTTCAGGGAATCTTCAGAATATTCAGGCGGGTAACACTGTGAAGTCTGATTTCTGATTTTCGGTCTGGGGGCGGAGGGGCGTGGCAAAATCCATAACTTGAGAACGGCTTGACCGATTTTTTCTTTAAAATGATCGCCATGGTCCAACTTAGGTTTTTACGGAAAGAAAATTTTGCCCCGCCTACTTTTACGCCCACTTTTTTCGATTTACCTTAAATCAGAAAACGGCTCCATCGAGTTGACTAATTTTTCTTTCAAATGTTCGTATTAATCAACTTTAAGTTTTCATCGAAAGAAAAATTTACCACGCCTACTTTTACGCCCACTTTTTCTATTAAGCGCATAATTGGAGAACGGCTTGACCGATTTGGACCATTTTTTCTTTAAAATGATCGCCATGGTCTAACTTAGGTTTTGCAGAAAGAAAATGTTGCCCCGCCCACTTTTACGCTCACTTTTTTCGTAAGATTCACAGCATATATATACATACATACAACCATATGTATTTTATCTACACCATATGTAAGTTATTCTGTAAAAAAAACTTTATGATATGTATTTCATGGATTTTTATTTAAAGGCCGTAAATTTCGTTTAAAGATCAATTTAAATCGTCTGGTAATACAACACTAATGTTTGCTTAGGGCCAGCAACGCGGACCGGGTCAGCTAGTAATTTATAAAAGCAATCTTTTTTTCTACTTTGGAAAAAATAATTCTAAATAACAGATTAACTGATACAGAACAGTAAATATTGACAAATAAATTATAATAGCTTAAATAAAGAAAAGGATGTTACAAAGTACATTACAAGTCAAGAGAAAGACACTTTAAATAAATTAAAGAATTATGCCATTATTAATAGTAGTTGATTTTCTTACAATATTTATTATTTCTGTTCTTCGGTATTACTCAATTCCGCAGGATGAGCGCGGTTAGGATCGTCTGGTTTCATGGCAGGAAACAAGAGAACCTCCTAAAAAAAAAAGAAAAATATTCACATTATTCAGTTTAAGAGTATAAAAACCCCTACCTTTATATTATTTGCATCTGTAAGAAACATAGTTAATCTGTCAATACCCATACCCCAACCACCAGTGGGAGGTAAACCATATTCGAGTGCTGTACAGAAATTCTCATCAACAACTTGAGCTTCATCATCGCCAGCTGCCTTATCACTAGCTTGTTGTTCAAAACGTTCTCTTTGCACCATGGGGTCATTTAATTCAGTATATGCATTGCATACCTCCTTCTTCATAATAAACAATTCAAAGCGTTCCGTCAGACCGAGTTCACTGCGATGATATTTAGCCAACGGTGACATGATTTGGGGATGTTCACAAATGAAAGTAGGATTAATGCAAGTCTCCTCTATAAACTCACCCACCAATTTATCCAACAAACGTGCTGTAGTACGAGGAGCAGGACACTCAACATTATTTTTAATGCACAATTGTGAAAGGAATTCATTGGTTTCCGCGGTGTTGAGTGTAGTAGCTGGGGGAAATTTTACATTTAATATCTCTTCCAATGTCTTAATCATGCTGATTCTCTTAAAAGGTGGTGTAAAATCAATTTCTTCTTCTGGTCCTTCGGGACCTTCAGGATGATACTTAATTATATAAGTACCATGAATTGCCTTAACCATACCCGATACCATTTGTTCTGTCATTTCAATGATGTCATGATAATCAGCATAAGCCATATAAAATTCACAGGTCGTAAATTCTGGATTGTGAGTTAAATCGATACCTTCATTACGGAATTGTCTTCCAATTTCATATACGCGATCTAAACCGCCTACCACCAACATTTTATGATATAATTCTGGAGCGATACGCATGTACAAATCCATATTTAATTCATTGTGATGAGTGATGAAAGGCTTTGCTGTAGCACCGCCAGCGATCATATTCATCATTGGTGTTTCGATTTCTAGGAAGCCCATACGATCCAAAAATTGGCGAACATAAGAAATTATCTTAAGAAAAGAAGAAAATTATTGTAGCTATTATATTTTGATTTCTACAAATAAATGTAATTTTTTTTCTAATTCGACGATTTTATAAATGTTTAATTTTCTGATTTTAGCGATTATTTTGTTATTTATCAGTTAAGTAATATAGAAGCTATGTGTGCCATTACAAATACGTATATAACAGTCTTACAGCCGTATTCATAACGAAAATTTGGCATGAAGTTAGCACAAAGTTCATTCATAATACACTAACCAAACTCTGGCTAACTATTTGCTAAACACTTAGCGAGCTGCCAAACGTTTGCCACCTTGTGAAAAACAGGCGTTTAATGTTGAATAATTCACTGATGCAAGGAGAAGCAAGCCACAGGCGGCGTTGGACATCCTACTACATCTGTCCCCTAATTGTACATTATGTGAGGAGTGTGACTGCTAGGAACTTATTTAGACTCTACGAGTCTTCGTTGATTAGACCTAGGAATCTATATGAAGTGGGACTGCTTGATCAGGGTAGTATTCCGGCGGGAATCTCGGATAATAGGAGTATAACCTTGGGCTTCGGTTTTACACCACCGGTGGAGTTCCCGGATAGGGAAGTTTGGCGTGGATCCAACAGACTGTTTACGGGGTGGGCAGACAAGTCCAAGATGGACACTGGTACTGGGGCTGGTGTTTTTATTGCTGACACTGACGTGAAAAGGTCATTTAGACTCCCGTGCAGCGTCTTCCAGGCTGATCCTAGCGATCTGGAGGACGACGGAGGTGATACTGGGTCACATCGTGGGGGGGTCTGTGGTGATAATCTACGTCGAAAGTCAGGCTGTGCTAAGAGCATTGTCAAATTATACGGTGCGATCGTGTCTGGTCGCACGGTGTAGTAAAGCTCTGAGAGACTTAAGTTGGCATTCACAACAAGGCTGTGTTGGGTACCAGGACACTGTAATGTGGATGGCAACGAGGTGGCGGACAAACTCGCGAGAGGGGGGTTCGAATCTAGACGTAGAAGTAAGGTCGAGAGCCATATGGCCCGAATGGGACACAGTGGCAACAAGGGTTCTATTAGGATTGGATGGGAGTGATCTCAGGACCCTTAAAGGGTTCCTGACGGAACATTGTTCTGTAAGGGCTTTTATGAGTGAATGGGACAATGCCTAACCGGACTTCTGAGGCCCTATGCTCCTAAAAGGAACAACGGGACTACTGTGCCATTGTCTTAGGATGCAGGGTCCCAGGCAGAAATGACTAGGGGCTAGATTTCACGACGAACTGAGGTGTATCGCTGGATGTAATCCAGCCGATCTACTGGGGTTTGGCACGGAAATAGGACTGATGTTTCTGTTGGGTGGACAGTAGGGGGACCTGTCCTACGCAGTATCTGTCTTAAACCTGTTGACTATTTTCTTCTTTACTTCTCTCTTTCCTCTTTTTCTATACCGAAGGGATTTACAATGGACCTCATAAGTCTCCGAATGAAGATGCTCCCTTCGGCGCATAACCCTTCTTAACCTCAACTTACCAAATAATTTCAAACAGAATGAAACGGTTTTACCGATTTTTTGAATTTTTATAGAAAATATATTTGGTAAGTATGAGAATAGGTCGAAAAGTATATTTCATACCGCTAGGTCATTAAGGTGTCCCTTCCAGGCAATTTTTTCCATTTCTTTGGCAAATACTTTTTCGCATTCTTTTTATTTGGCATCAAAAAATACTCCAATTGTAAGGTAACGACGATGAAAAAGTTGATATTTATGAATACTGGATGCATAAAATTGCCCACTAATTTCTTCAGAATTGTTGATTTCCAAAATGCTCTCATTGACCGCACATTTAAACTTCAAGATACAGACAGCAGTATTGTCAGGCAACTTCGTATCATACTAATCGATCGATACAGTTTGTGATGCCACAGAAGCTTTAAATTACCCAACAGTTCTTAAACATACTGGATTTGCCAGGCATGTCACCCACCACACCATCCGAAGCAACGAATTACAATGATTCTCACTGAAGTGCCAATTGAATTCGCGTTAAATTTTCCATTAGATTGGCATCCGCAATGACAATCAGTAAGCGACTTAATTTTGGGCACACCTTGTTTTTCACACGAACAATTATACGCGGCATGTCCTTGTGTGGCCAATCATTGAGCTTATTTGTGTTGGCTAAAGACGGACTAACAATATTGCTTTTAAAAACTAATATTGGTTTTATTTATTTTTTTTTTCCTATTTATTGGTGTTTTTTTTTATCGGCGGTCATCGTCTTCAGCGGCCTTGCTGTCATAGATCCAATCCCCACACACTTAAAATACATTCGATATTTTGTATTGAACAACCAAAATATTCACTAGAAATAATTTGTATGGCATAACAACGTTTGCCGGGTCAGCTAGTAATTTTAAGATCCCATATTGAGCCCACTTCTGAAATATGCTAACTGCCGAAGGAGGGTATCATAGATTCGGCACAGCACAATATAGCACTCTTACTTGTTTATAATTCTACAAGCTTTTGCCCACGTCTTCGTTCCTACTAAAAAATACCCAATGGTTGAAACTATTTACAAGTTTGTTGATTAAAACGTCTACTTTCATATTTCATAAGTTTTAAGGAAAGCAATTTCATATAAAATTGTAACTTGTTTTCTATTATTTTTTTGAATCTATTTATTTTGTACTAAAAGTACTTCTTCATGCAAACGTTGGATATTCTGTCTTCAGGTGCTACTAGGACCTTGTTACTAGGTCGTGGCCATGTAAAACAGCCAATGTGAGAAGCAATCTCCTCCTAGATCAATTTCTACAGTTGACACAGACTGACCCTTAAAATTATTAACAGTCATTGGGAAATAGAACTTAATTACAATATTTTAAACTCGAATGGGTACTGCTTTACATTTGTTGTAATATACATATATGCGTGGTATATACACCGATTCACCTCAAGCGCAGCCGGGTATCACGGGCACTCCTACTTTAAGGATAAGTGTGTGAGACGGTAGACCAGCTGGGTTTAGTTTATTTAGGAACTCCCCAGGCAGGAAAGCTGCCTCATCCGTATGCACTACAGTAGCATTCGCATTCTGCTGCTTCAAACGACTTTAACAAAATATCATAAATGTCTGTTGCCTGCTCGTTTTTGGGTGTAAGACTAGTCAATATTTCGATTTGCTGTGTTTGTTGCCTACATCTGGATATACTCGAGTTATTACATCGTCAAGAGTTAGCACAACTATGGCAAGATCTGGTGGAATTGTCAATTTCCCAAACTATAAGTTAATAATCGCACATAACTTTGCCGCCATACTCTGTTTTGAAATATTGCAGATCGGAGTTTCGACATTAGTAAGGTAAACCGGAGCTTGAAGGGAGCGTGAGCTGTTTTTTGATAATGAAGGTTGTTCCAGTGCCACCAGGTGCATCCAAAAATTAATATTTCCATTTATATCTCCATATTGGCAAGAATATGCCGATATATGTAATTTTGTTCATTTGTCAGGAACTCTTCATTAGATGTCACCCATCCTCTCAGATCAATAATGTCATTATTAGTCTCCTTTAGATATTCTCGATTAAAGAAATTTGATACAGATCTGTTTGTTCTTGACAATCTTCACAGAAGTATCGCAGTGCCTTACATGCATATTAAAATTTCGGATGGAGTACACCGTTCATTCTTCAAACCTTCAAAAGTTGTCGGACCTCTAATCTCATTCTCATCTCATTCAATCTAATAACATTCCGTGTTGTAAGGTTGAACGGTATACAACAGACTCTTTCATAAACGCAAAATGCGCAATTAAACGCGTAAAATTGATTATCCTAGGAATGAGACCTAGATATTTATTTTTCACCTCCGTAAACCCCAAAATTATAAAATTCATCAAAAACGCGAAAAAAATTGTACCTGGAATTGGACCTTGCTAAATCGATTATATTCATAGAAGTTAAACTGTGAGTTAAAAAATATTTCGTTAGAAAAAGTCGAATTTCAAAAAATCCCTTCTTAGTGGATCTGCTAGTCAGTTCAAATCCTTAACTTTAGCCGTTTGGGCTGGGAATTGATGAATAATTGAGTGGTTAACTGAATAATTCAGGGCTTTTTTATATGTCGTCATATGATTTCAAAAAAGTCCTAATTTACAAAAACTTCAAAAGCGACTTTTTTATCAATTACGATGTACCATAATAAAATACATGTTTCTTGAAAATGTTAAACTCCTACAATTAAACATAACGTTGGTTCCAACAAAATTCTAAACTTAGTACAAACGCCTTTTGATCAATAATAAACAATATCCACACAAAAAGGATATTTGGTTTTTTATCTAATTTTTTTTTTAATTAAAAATAACGTTGTTACCATAGTCGAATAAGTACAAGGTCATAGATTATATACAGGGTATTTTTTAATTAAAAATAACGTTGTTACCATAGTCGAATAAGTACAAGGTCATAGATTATATACAGGGTATATTCATTAGAAATTTTGTTCTCATTTTTAAACCCCATATAACGTCAAACAAAAGAAAATAAGGAAAAAATTAAAGCAAGCGTCAAAAATCAAATAAATTCGTTTGACTTTACATGGGTAGATAATGACAACTCTCCCTGTATAGTCATAGTGAATTTCTAGATTAATTAGGCCTTATAGGCTTGTAATCAATTTGAATTTTTAATAAATAAATAAATAATGAACATACCTTACTTATTATACTATGGTTGTTACCAACAAAATTCTAAAAGGCCTTAGTGAAAACTCCTTTCGATCAATAATAAACAACAAACACACCAAAAGAATATTTTGTTTTTTATTTTTGTTTATCAAAAGTTAGTTCTCCAATCTATTTGTTTTTATCTAAAAATTGTTCTTTTTTAAAACTAGGATATTTTTATATGTAGTTTTTTGCTTCTCCTGTATAATTTATTTAATGTAACTTAGAGCTTTTTTAAAAACTTGTGAATAGGTATATATAGATATAAAGTATAATTACGCAATTCACAAAGTGTTCTATTGTCATATTGGTTGCTTTTGCTACAATTTTATGAATTTTCCTAAATATGTTTGTATATAATTTATTTATAAATCTGAAATTAATTTTTACGAGTTTTCTAGGCTATTGCAATCTGTTTTTATTGAAATTTGTTCATTTATATTGAAGAGTTTTTGATTTTAACGTGACAATAGCAACAAAAATTCTATTGAAGTTTTGGAGAGGAATTATTTACATTTTAAGTAACTGATAAATTATATCTTACCTTTGCTCGAATTTGGAAAGTTTCACGAACTTTATTGTTTAATATTAAATCCAAATAACGTTGACGAAAACGGGTTTCCTTATCCTTTAAGCCAAAGTGCAAATGTGGCAACATATGCAAACAGGGAGACAACAATTTGATCTAAAAATTTATAATTAACAAAGTTAATAAAGTTTTTAACAAACTTAAACAATATTTCTCGGAATTATCAACCTCTTTGGGAACAATTGACAATTCACCCTTCTTCGTTTTTGCGGGAAACCCGTTAACGCCAATAATATCCCCACGTCTTATTTTACCGGAATCAACTTCAAAATCTTGTTCACTTTTATATAATTTAGCATTGGCCATAACTTGTATTTTAACACCCTCACCACGTAAATCATAGAAAATTAACTTGGCGCCAGATTCACGTATAGCATGTATACGACCAGCAATACTAAAAGGAAAGAGACATATTAACTGCATTACTTAAAAAAAAAATTTGGAAACTTTACCTCAATTGTTCATTCTCCAACATTTCACCATCCTTTAGACTTGCATATTTAGAAATGTAGTTTTCTAAAGAAATACTGACATGAAACTTGTGGGGATAGGGATGTGTTTTGGATGATTTTTTTAACTCAGCCACAGCGGCAGTACGCAACTTAAAATACTCATTGGGTGTAATTTCTTCATCCCCGGCTGCGGGAGATTTTTTTTTACCGCCGCAGGCAGCTGGGGCAGTAGCTACTTTACTGGATTCCTTTTCGGCTTTTTCTTTGGCTTTTTGATCAGCCTTTAAGCGGCGTTTTAGTTCACTAAAAATATTTAAAAAAAGGTACAGTTTAATTGAAAATTTTTTTTAAACGCTCCCCTAAATTACAGTTTAGTTTTTTTGCTGGGTAGTTGTAAACGTGCGTTAGCATGGAATAAACTAGTTGCATTTTTTACAACACTGCGCTGCACCCAAAAATTATGAGCCAAGTTTTCGACACATTTAATTACATGCAACATATCTGTTTTCTTGTATAGCTAAATACTTTTAACAACTTTTTAAATTTTTTTAACTTTTAACAATATTTTTTGTGAGAATTTTAAACATGTTACTTTCGCCGACAGCAAATCTCTTGAGTGTATGTCTTCATAATAACCTCACTTTTTACCTTGCATTCTGCGGGGATCCATTAATTTGATAAACTCTATTAACAACACACATTTGTGTTAATTGTTTTACTTACTTTTTTGAGATTTGAACAGATTCTGCCATAGTTTACAAATTAATATAAAATAATTAAGCTATTAATTTATACAATAAAAATAAACTTTTTTTGCTTCGTGTCAAAGAAATAGAAAACAACGGCTCACTCAAAAATATTCTAAGAAAATGTCAAAAATGTTGGCGCATGCTTTGCGTTAAAAGTTTGCCAGATGTAAAGATTAATGAAAAATACAGAGTGGTAAACTATTGTGTGTTAAATAGGGTAATCTGATTATGGAATAATATATAATTAAATCAAGAAACCTCCAATTTAGCAATATGGAAAATAATGAAATAAATAAATAAAAGTACTTACGAAGATTGAAAAATTAAAATTCATTCAAAATGTGGCGCGGAGCATAAGAAACCTCCAATTTAGCAAAATGGAAAATAAAGAAATAAATAAATAAAAGTACTTACGGTGATTGAAAATTATAAATTCAAAAGAAAATATAATGTGGCGCGGGGCATAAGCGGCGAACTCATCATCGCTAAGGGTTTGCTGAAAGCAAAACGAATCGACTTTTATTCTTATTTGTGATCATATTTTAACAAAAAAAATTTTTGGTTTTTAAGTTTTGGTTTTAGTTTGAAAAAAAAAAAAAAAAAAAAAAAATGGTTGTTAAATTTTCTGAAAAAAATACGGATCAATTCCGATTATTTTTACGTAATGACCAATTTCAGGACATATAATAATAAAATAGTAAAAATGGAAGGGAAAAATAATATTGATAAGCTAATGGCGTTGATTTAAACTGTGATTCAGCACGGTAAGGTCATTTAAAATATTTATGAATAATATGGTGTTCGTAATGTTTTCTGATGTAATTTTGCATGTTTTGTTATTGTTTGTCGCGCACGTGCTGTTGTTTTCAAAACAATAATAATAGCACGTGGTCAAAACAAAAAAAAGTTTTCTTGTTTGAGGTTGATTTCGGTATTGATTTGTTCACACGTATACAAAAAAATACATTGTCTTGTTTTTGGTGTTGTTACTTGTTGTAGTATCGACACCATCTGTAGTTGAATTCGCCTGGGTCACTGTAATGCGCTTGGTCCATAATAATAACACTCATGGCCAAACTAGTAGGTCTGCTCGAAACGCCTGTTGATTTTTTGTAGTGTTGTGTTTTTATCGTGGAATTGCTTTTATAGAAATTGTTTTTGACATCTTGTCCATTTTTTACACAAACAAGTACATTGGGCTTTGACATCTTTAACATAATTTACACAAACAAAATACGTGTTGTTTTTTATATTGTTGCATTGTTGTAGTTTTGCGCAGACCTACTAATTGGGCCATGATAACACTGTGTTATTTCGAAAATGGAGGAGGTTACACAACATATATTCGCGTAACTCAAACACGGCTTAGTTCAAGGCGAATTCAACTACAGGTGGTGTCGGAACTACCACAATCCACAAACAACAGAAACAACGCAGAGTTTTTTGCATTGCATTGTTAGTGTTTACGGTCCAAAATGTCAACTTTCCCAACAAAACACTCACAAATCAAAACAAAATGCTTCGAACTGTCAAAATCAGATGGCGTTTCGTCACCACCTGTAGTTGAATTTGCCTTGAACTAAGCCGTGTTTGAGTTTAAGCAAGTCAAACTTTTCTAGAATATCTCGACTGCGCCGTTTTAGAAACAATAATAATAATTGGAAAATGCAGCTATGCTTCTAATTCTAGAAATATAAAAAATTAAGTTGCAAAAAAACAAGCCTTAAATGATTAAAACGGTTAGCACCACTGTATTAAGCGCACCCGAATCAGGCTAAAACGCTAGTTGTCTGTTTTTTCAACTAGCACAGTGTAATCAATTCTGTTCATTAAATTTCTTACATTGCTTGGGAATATATTTATATATTTTCTGGCAGCACTGCAAGTCTTAAGTAGTAAAAAGTTTTCCTGGCGTTAAGTTGCTTAAAAATTAGTGTATGGACAAAATTTAAATGACTATAGAAAAAAGTTAAATTTTTTTAAATAAATTAGTTAGAAACATTAAGTAGACAGACTGTCGAAAATAATGTAAAATATATTAAATAAATATAAAATTTATCGAAGTTTGAACTGTTTAAAAAATGGCAGAAAACTGAAAACTGAAGGCAATTAACAACCAGGAAATTAAATAAAACTTTTAATAAGTGCTAAAATTAAACAAATAATATTTATACATAATTTAAATGAGTTCTACAAATATTTAAATAATTTTTTGTAAAGTTTAGGTGTATTATTTCTGTTTTTTCTGGAAATTTATGAAAATATAAAAATTGAGCACAGTTAGAAAAATCTATAAATCAAAAGTAGAGCAAAAAGAAAAAATAGAAAAAGTCGTAATCAGAGAATATGACGATCAAAACAAAAATGTATAAAAACAATATCATGCGTAAATACATATGTACGTATTAATTTAAATTAAAAAATGTATTAAATAAAATAAGATTGCAAGCCATGAGGACCATGAATGTAAAAAAATGGATAAATATTATAAAAAAAGTGAATAGAAAAATGTTTATTTTGCAAAGAATCTTTTGCTAACAAGAATCATTAGAAGCATAATAAGTTTCTCAAGAGTCTTCAAAATGGCAGAGGGTGGCTTAGGTAGTTGTAAACACTCGTCACTTTTGGCACCGGCAACAAGTTGTGAATGGGTTGGTAACAACATTGAAATAAATAAAAACAATGAACAAAAGGAGTCTAGCAATGACAGTAGCAGCAGCTGTTTTATTAATATAGCAGCAGCCACAACAATAAAAAATGTAAACAATGCTACAACTTCCACCCTCTTTCGACCCAATAGTAACATAAATGTTAATGATAGCAGAACTAACAAAAATAAAGAAATTAACGATGACGATGAAAGTAATCAAACCTTTTATGAAGCTGCCGGCGAACCGGAACTAGTATTGACATTTGAAAAATCATTAAAAACAACAAATGACGTCACATCTTCATCACCTTTGCAGCCACTATTCTCTCAATTTAATATTAATAATGCAGATAATAAGAGTACATCTAACCAGCTAAAACATCAATTACAGTTGGACAATAAGAATTTTTTAACGGTTCAAATGGATAAAAAAACTGGTGATGGTTTCCATGATTTGGATGAAGAATGTGAAGGTGCAGTTGGTATAGTTTCTTCGATAAATGATGTTTTAAATGATGAGAGTGAAAAGGAGTTAAGTCTTTTGTATACGACACATGATAACTTTATTCAGGTGGAACAGGAAGAGCCGCCTGTTGTAATGAGGAGAAAAAGGGACAAATGTAAGTTTAAGTGCAAAATTTGTAAATAATAGTTTCCGTTCTCTTAGAAGTCCAATTTTTGGTAGTACCAGTCTTTATTGATTTTGTTATTGCTGTGTGCTGTACAATTTTGAGCTGTTCCTTTATCAGTTTCAGATCACAAAACAATTTAAATAACAAATAGTTTTCCTTTAAGGTATCCTAATGAAAATTAGTACTTAAAATTCGCTAAAAATCGTTCCAAATTTAAACGTTATTCAAAATAATGTTCCATAACATATAAAAGACTTACAGCAACATATCGCTGTATATATATATATATATATACATATGTATATATATTGTTACGTTTTTACTTAATAAAACGCGTTAAGGTTTATTCCCTTTAAAATAAACCTTTGAGTTCTCTTAATTGCAAATCAAAATAAATACACATTGAAATTAATTAGGTATAATGTTCACAAATTTTAACCACAATTTTAAGTAGCGATCTGAACCGTTTAATGTCTCCAATCAAACTAAAACTAAACTTTTATGAGTTAGCCTGTATTTATAGTTCAAAACTATTCCTAGTTGATTCATGAACCATCTAGTATTTTCTAGAATGTTGTGTTCGAATTATTTTAAAATAACTGTTATACAACTAAATCTAAAGTCTACAATTACAATTGCTAGAAAATTTAGGACAGTGGCGTTCATAAAAATAATAACTTATATGACATTAAACTATAATTTACAAGATAACTTACAACTAAAACCATATATAAATATTAGATAAATCTAATTTCGTAACACTGCCCGCCACTTAAGCCTGTTCGTCCTGAATAGGCTCAGATTCTCCGTTTCCATAATGGGCTAGTCGTTCTAAATGTACTACCTTCATTTATGATCTTGGACTCTTATATTTCTGAATTCGATACACAACGTCATTCAGTTTCTTTATCACCTTATATGGTCCATCCCAATGAGTCTGCAGCTTGGGAGATAATCCTTTCTTGCGTTGTGGATTAAGAAGTAAAACCAATTAGACTTCTGTAATGCCTTCGGAATTTTCCGCCCGTTCGTATCTGACTTTCATCTTGTCATTTGAAGAATTGACACGGCTTCGTCTAAACTAGTTTTTCTGCTCTTGGGAAGAGCCCTTACTATCCGCTGCTACGGATTGTTCACCAAAGTTGAACTGCTGTGGCGATGTTATACTCTCTCTAATTGGACCCCAGACCGCAACACACTTAGGGCATTTTATTATGCAATCAATCACGGCTTGCTTGCAACCGACCCAAATAGTAGCTTTTTTTAACTTCTTCATGGTTTTCGTTACGCTTAGATATCCACCACCAGTACCGTTGTGGAATCTCTTCACGACTTCGTATACTTTAGAAGACGGTACTACAATAAGGTTTTTAGCCGATTTGCCATCAGTACTTTCCCATGTAAGGTATAGGCAATAATTTGCCACGCTGAGACTATTACACTGCGCCCAATACGCTTCCATCAGTAGACCCTCCAATGTGATTTCTTTATGAGTCGGTATTTTACCTTCTTTCTTAGCCTTCATAATTCGTACCAATATGGGATAATTTTTCTACGCCGTTGACCAGTCTTCGCTGGGTTCCACATGTAATAGGCGAATCGCATTGGTGCAGTTCTTTCTTTCAGCCTCCATACAGTGCTTTCTCATATATTTACTTGGTCGTATCGAGTGTACAAGCGACTAGCTGTCTTTAAAGGGCATCACTTCCGTTCCCAACGTTAAGAGGTACTTCTAGACCATACCAATTCATTACACTGCTTTACAAATTTTTAATTTGGAAAAATACCAAGAACGCCACATGCCTAGATAATTTAATTGGGACCTCCTGAACACGTTTTTTTTCTACGTTATAGTAAAGATCTGGAATGTTTTATTTTTTTACCTAATTGTTTATAATAACCAACATTTTAAGTGTTATTTGAAAAATATCGGATGAAAAATAAAGTTTTTATTAAGGATTTTGGGGAACGACAATATTTTCATCTTAATTGCTCACACACATTCGGCGTAAATTCAAAAAATTTAAATTAAAATGACGAGCGTCTTGAACTGTTGCATTTTTTTTCGGATGGATCTTCGCGAATGAGGAACCAACAATAGTCCGCCATCATTTCTTCGTCCCACCAGCATTTGTAACGTCTCTCGATTTCTTCCATTTCTTGGTGAAATCTTTCACCTTGTTAATCACTTTCGGAGCCCAAGTTCGTGGGGAAAATATCCAAATGACTGAATAAGAAGTGTAATTTAGGTGTCATATTTGAACCTAAAGGTTAAAAAGAATACATTTTAAATTGATAACGGCCTTTTTGATATACATGTTTTCACTCAACGCTTACCAATGGCATTGAATTTTTGCAGTAATGTATCGATCTTCTCTGCGTAATCAGGACTTCTGTAGTTTCCCAAAAAGTTGTGAATGCTTCCCATGCCTCCAAATGAGCTGGACCTAAACACTCATTAAATGCTTGGTCACCGTACAGAGCACGAATTTGAGGTCCATCAAATATACCAGCTTCAATTTTGCTCGCTGTGGCTCTCGGAAATTTTTGTTTAAGGTAAATCATGGCAAGACTGTCTTTTGGCAACTTTTTCACAATATTTGTAAATAACCCAAGCTTAATATGTAATGGAGGAAGTATTATCTTCTCCAGAGGATTGAGTAGGTCATTTTTGATATTGTACACTCCTTGCGTACGTCCACTTCGCTCGGGCCAAACTTTTCGGGTGTAGTGATTCAAGGCTGTCCCATAGACATAGAAAACAGGGAAACTTCGTGTTGCCCCCTTGCAATCCAGATAGTATGGCAACTAATTGTAAATCAGAGCAAACTTTCCATTGATGTTGGTCATAATGTATGAGATCGAGAAGTTCTTTCATTGCTTCATATGTTTCCTTTATGTATTTTCCATATCCGATTGGAATTGATGGTTTCGTATTCCCTTTATGAAGGAAGACTGCCTTCAAACTATCCTTGCCTCCATCCATAAAAAGACGCCATTCTTCTGGGTCATAATTTTGTTGGAGAGCATTGATAAGACCACATATGTTGGCACAAAAACAAAAGTTTGCCGTTTTTGCGAAGAAAAGTGCAAGTTGTTTGCTGCGACCACGTTAATATGTAACACGTGTCTCAGGAGCACAATATCCCCACTCTTGTAATCGTGATGCAAGTAATTTAGATTTCGATTTCGGCAAATACAAATCTCGGCACAAATAATTGAGCTCGGCCTGAGTAAGTAAATGGGGTTTCTTATTTGATTGCATTTCTGCTTCACTGCACTCATCTGATGAATCATTATTTATTGTTCGTTTTCGTATTTCTGTGGGGCCCGCTACAATCAGCTGCGGTTTAGGGCACGATACTGAGTGCGGCACTGGTAGCGTCACCGAGCTAACAACTGGATAAACTGGTTCAATTCTACGTCCGATAGCCTTTCCCGTTAAACAGAAATAACAATATGTTGTATGGTTGATCTGGTTTCTCCATTGCATTGGCTTTCCAAATGTGAAGAAACACTCGACCCTTACCAATTTTATTTAATATTGTTTGGCAGTTGTTAAATGCACTATTCGGTGTCCACGGTTTGTCGAGAGACGCAGGTCGAAAGCCGAAATACTTCTTATACGCTTCAGATAAATTTTTCGTATTCATTTTTCGCATCAAATGTTGTGATTTCTATTTCACAAGAACACCACAAACATAACAAAATTCGCTGGGATCGATTGAACAGATCTTATTTTTTGCACGTACAAAGCCAAACTGACCTGTTTTTACAAAATGTGTTTTTTTTTATATGCCTGTAAGAATTCTTTAAAAAAATTTATTTGCATGGAAAATTGTTAAAAAAAATACATCTTTATGATGGTGTTTCGCGCGTTTTGTTACCTGTAAGAAACACGCACGCTTATTAGACAGTAGGGATGTCAATCGGGACTGATTTTTGAAAATCCCGGGATTCGGATTTTTCGGGATTTTTCGGAATTTTTTTTAATAAACAACACTTTTTAAATATTCAAAAGGTTTTATAAACGTAACAGAAATTTTTAAAAATGAAAACAACAAAACAATTTATTTTATACATATGTTTATAACACTGGCGTCACCCATGATCAAAATGAGCAGATTCTGAAAAAAGCTTAAAAAAACATACGTATCTCTTAGTTTTTCTAGATCAATTCAATTCGGTTTTTTGACAGCAATTCAATTTTTAATGTGAATTAAGTTGTGACGACATTAATACACGGCAAAGTGTAGTCCCTCATCGATCTCGATAGCTGAGTTAAAAACTGTAAAATTATGTCGACTGCAGTGCAGTTCACCTCCAGGGTGAGGGCGAAATTCATTATCAATATTTTAAGTACGTTTGAAATTTATTTTAAAACAAAATGTTTATAAAATGTTTCTTAAAACAGATTTCAAATTTAAATTATTTATTTATGAATACCGTATGTTTTTTAAGCAAATTTGTTATTATTATTGGAGCGGAAGGAATATGAGCTATTTCATCAATATTACAACTTAATTGTTATAATTATATCAACTTTTATTCTTTAGTTTCTGAATAAAACTTTAATTGGATCGTGAATAATTTTTATTTTTTGCTTGATATATAACAACTATTTCTTGATTTCTATATTTTGCATAAAAATAATCATTTTTAATTTGGAATTATGTCTTAAGCCAAAGCTGAACTTGCTAAACGTAATTGTAATAAAGGCTTGAGATGTAAATCTGCAAATTTCGTTTCTACTTAAAATAATGGTTTTTATTAAGCAAAATACAAAAATCCAGAAATAGTCGTCATATATCAAGCAAAAATTGCAAATTTTAAATACTCGCTGTGTTCCAAAAACAAAAATTAAACTCAAAAATAAAAATTATTTGCAATAGAAAATATAACCCAAATATAATTTTTAATAATTTTTTTGTATATACTATAAAAATTCAATAAAAACGAACATAAAAGTTGATATGTTAAAAATCCCGGGACTCATAAAAATAAATCCCGGGATTCGGGATTTATCAATCCCGTAAAATCCCGGGATTTCGGGATTCGGGATTTCCCGTTTGGCATCCCTATTAGACAGTAAAGGATCATAAAATTTTGGAAAAACCTTAATTGCTTAAAAATCCGATGCACAATAATAGACCTGCCTGTTCTTTAAAATTAAAATGTAAATCCGGGAACTTGTATTGAAAACAAAAACAAATTTTATTTTTTTATTGTCTTTCCAATGTTAATTCCCAAACGTAAATTCCCAAATTCCAAAACTGATGGACGCCGAATATAGTGTGTGAGCAATGAAGATGAAAATATTGTCGTTCCCCAAAATCCTTAATAAAACTTTATTTTTCATCCGATTTTTTTCATTTCAATTACACTTAAAATGTTGGTAATTAAATAAACTATTAGGTAAAAAAATAAAACATTCCAGATCTTTACTATAACGTAAAAAAAAAACGAAATAAAAATGAAAACTTTTGGAAAAAACGTAAAAAATAGGCAAATTTTGAATTTTGAGGTACCATAACTCAGCCAGTTCTTATCAGATAGAAATTTGCGGTATATCGAAAAAAAGGTATTCAATTACCTTTGCAACGATGTGCCATTTATCTCGATCGGACTTCTCGGCTGGGCTCCACAAGGGTTTGAGTGGGACCATACACCGAAAAACACAAAAGTACCGTTATCTAAAAAAAAATACAGCGTTTTTCGTGTTCAGGAGGTCCCAATTAACTTATCTAGGCATGTGGCGTTCTTGGTATTTTTTGGCTGTAAACCAGTGTTATTTGTCGTCCCATATCTAGACTTTTGACGAATCATAAAATCTGCCCTAATTATGACCTCGTCCAGAATTTCTGCAACAATAAATTCATCAAAAACGATTATATCGGCCATTCTTATTTCCACTCTTGCTTTGCCATATACAATGACAGGTTCTCCCGTAGCTGTTCTCAAGCTTACCCCGCTTAGTGATTCGACATATCCCCTTATCAAATTAGCCCTTATAATGGAATGCCCTGCACCAGTGTCGATAGTCAAAATGCGGATTTCACCATTGATATACCCACAGGTCGTAATATTCTTGTTGCTCGTTTTCACTACTAAATTAATCGTGGAACCTTCAGATGCTTCCTCCACTATGCTAGCTCTTCTTAGCTCCAGCGGCGACTCTTGTGATGAATGTCGATAAGCTCTTTGGTTATCTCTTTGCGGCGAAGCAGATCGGGATCGTGTTCTTGGTGACTTGCAGTTTCGTTGAATATAACCAGTCTTACCACAGTTATAGCATTTTACTTTGCTTTTGGTTTTATTTTGCTTGTCGCCCAAAGCTTGCACAACTGGCTCTGTCGTGCTTCTCACTTCCTTTAAAATATCTCCTTCGTCCTCAGCAGAGAAATCAAGCTTTCGTACTTTATACGCTTGCGGCCTTGAAATTATCCTGGCGGTTTCTTGGGCTAAGGCAAATGATACCGTTTCTGCAAACGATGATTTCTGTGATGCACATACCGCGAGTTTTACATCAGCATCTCGTATACCATTTACAAATGCTTCGGGCTTAAAGTGATCTAACAATGGATGACTTTCACCTGGATAAGTAAGCTGCACCAAACGCTCGATCTCTAGTGCGAAATCCTGTAGCGTCTCGTTTGCTTTTTGTACTCTGCCCCGTAATTCCATTCTGAATATTTCTTTTCTGTGTTCACCACCATACTTACGTTGCAGTGCTACCATAATGTCATCATAATTGTTTCTGCAACTTACTGGTACACTTTCTAGAATTTCAGCTGCAGCTCCTTTTAAAGCCAGAATCAACTCTATGGCTTTTTCTTCATTGTTCCATGCATTTTTGTTGGCAACTGTGTCAAACTGGAACTTGAACACATTCAATGGTGAGCTGCCTTCGAAACTTGGAGCTCTTATTCTATTCGAGACTTCTGGAAAAACTCCCTCTTGGTATTGAAGACTATTTACTTTTTCTTCCAGATGATGTAGTTTTCCATCAAAAACCGAGACTTGTGTTTTTACATCCGTGACTTAAGTTTTTACATCAGTGACTTGTGTTTCCACATCAAACATCTTCTGGTTGAATTCTATCTCCATATCGTTCTAGAAGCTTCTCAAGGTTCATTAGTAGCCTGGAGCTTCTCGTTCGGCACCCTCGAATTTTCTTGAATTTCGGCTTGAATTTTCCTGAAACATTTTCTCCATGGTTATAAAATTTTTAAAAGATTTTGTTTGTTGTGCTTAATTCCCTTTTTAAATAATTGATAAAAAATACTGAAATTTATTGTTGGAGGATAAGCTGTTCCTATGCGCATTTCACTGGTTGCTTAGGCCAGATCATCAGGAAACGTTCTCCTAAATAATTTTAGAAAAGCCAAAGCTATCAGCAAACAAAACTACAGAGGGAATGAGAATTACCTACAAACACTCAAAAAGTCTTGTTTGCAACGATATCAAAGCTTAAACAAAATACCAAACAATAAATCAGTGTTGACTTTTAATCTTTTTTACATTTCCCGCTACAATTAGTTAGAATTCTCCCAACATTAATTGTAGTTGTAAGTGGGTAAAGAAAAAACATATTAAAAAGAAAAACAAAGTGCTTTTATTGTTTTCGCAAGAAATCAAAATAAAAACAATTTGCCAGTTCAGTTTTTTATGCACGTGCACTTGCTAAAATTTATTATCAAAGTTGTTTGTGGGAATGTTATATCTTCTATCTTCTATATATATAAAAATGAAATTATGTGTGTTTGTATGTTTGTATGTTTGTATGTTTGTATGTTTGTATGTTTGTCGCTTTATAGACTCCGAAACTACTGAACCGATTTTCCTGAAATTTTTACAGTAACATCACGTGAGCCCTAAAAATAAAATAGGCTACTTATTTTTTCGATAGGGGCAGGGGAATTGGTACCCCCCATAGGATGCCAATATTATACTGAACCGATTTTCCTGAAATTTTTACAGTAACATCACGTGAGCCCTAAAAATAAAATAGGCTACTTATTTTTTCGATAGGGGCAGGGGAATTGGTACCCCCCATAGGATGCCAATATTATACTGAACCGATTTTCCTGAAATTTTTACAGTAACATCACGTGAGCCCTAAAAATAAAATAGGCTACTTATTTTTTCGATAGGGGCAGGGGAATTGGTACCCCCCATAGGATGCCAATATTATACTGAACCGATTTTCCTGAAATTTTTACAGTAATATCACGTGAGCCCTAAAAATAAAATAGGCTACTTATTTTTTCGATAGGGGCAGGGGAATTGGTACCCCCCATAGGATGCCAATATTAATTATCGCATATCTTAAGAGCCGCTGCACGCATTTTGCTGAACTTTTTGTAGTAGAATCTTCTGAGCCCCGGAATTGAAATAAAATAGCAGCGGGGGTATAGGAATACCCCATAGGACGCCAATGTTTAACATCGCATATCTTAAGAACTGTAATAGTGAGAATGTTCAAACTTTCTAAAAGTCACTCTTATGGTATACTACACTTTTGAAAATAAAAATAAAGCGGGTAGGCGCAGGGGGGGAAATACCTCCCATAGGATGCCAGTGTAGCGAAGCGCACCGGGTTAAGCTAGTATTATATATTATATATTATATATTATATATTATATATTATATATTATATATTATATATTATATATTATATATTATATATTATATATTATATATTATATATTATATATTATATATTATATATTATATATTATATATTATATATTATATATTATATATTATATATTATATATTATATATTATATATTATATATTATATATTATATATTATATATTATATATTATATATTATATATTATATATTATATATTATATATTATATATTATATATTATATATTATATATTATATATTATATATTATATATTATATATTATATATTATATATTATATATTATATATTATATATTATATATTATATATTATATATTATATATTATATATTATATATTATATATTATATATTATATATTATATATTATATATTATATATTATATATTATATATTATATATTATATATTATATATTATATATTATATATTATATATTATATATTATATATTATATATTATATATTATATATTATATATTATATATTATATATTATATATTATATATTATATATTATATATTATATATTATATATTATATATTATATATTATATATTATATATTATATATTATATATTATATATTATATATTATATATTATATATTATATATTATATATTATATATTATATATTATATATTATATATTATATATTATATATTATATATTATATATTATATATTATATATTATATATTATATATTAT